>JARHVA010009331.1:17500-100000 GCA_037957365.1 Torreya grandis | reverse complement strand
CAATCAACATAACTTTTAAAACATGTTGTTTCACTTTATCAATAGTAAATAACAAAGAACCTCAAGCATTTTCATTATCTTGAAAAGATATATTACATACATTAGATCTTGAAAGTACTACAATAGGCACAAGCATGGTCTATTTGTTCCATTTTGGATAGGGGAGAATTATAGACATGCTCTCAGATCTTGCTAATGGTTATATAGCTACAACTACCTTAGTAAGAGAGGAAAAATAGACACATTAGTGATTACAAAAAATTTTAGACCCTAAAATCAAAGGAAAATAAGGAACAACAAATATTACTAGCCCTTTAATATAGGACAAAAAACCCTGTTTATACATTTTTCACGATTTTCAAATCTACGACTATCGATTGCAATTTGCAAAGCTACAAAATAGCCCTCTAAATTCCACCAAGATGCTCCCAACTAGAAATATTTTTCTTTCGATGCTTAAAATCTTCATATATTTTCAATAATAAATAAAATGGAAAAAATGACTGAGAGGCATCAATAGAGGGTATAGTCATCTCCCTACTACTTCTGGATCTACTCAAACCAAGATGAGAGGACCTATGGGGTAGCTTGCTCACATGGATACATTTTGTCATTAAACCTCCATGGGTATTATCATCACAAAGAGATATAAATATGACCAGGGCACAACCAAACATAAACACTCTACCTGGGAAGGATTCTCAGACATAATGCACAAATGCACTAAGTCACATATAAGACACTCAAGATAGATATAAAAGTGCCTAAAACCTTCATTCTAAATAATTATCAACAAGGGGATGAAAAAAATATTTCAATGCTAACCATTTAAATACAAGATACAAATACATGTTATACAAGTAATATCTTATATTTTTTGTATGCAAATAAAACTTATGACATACAACAAGTGTGTATTATTTTATAGGGTAGGATAAGGTAGGTTAATTTTTTTATTATAAAAAGAGTGGTGGTTTGATAGTTATTCTTAAGCAACAAGGTTTATTAAAATATTCATGGCATTATCCTTAGTAAATATTCAAGGAGAACTCAAATAAATGATAACAAGAAATGCTAAATGATCCCTAAAAGAATAGAAGATACACTAAAACTAAGCTTTCAAACACTTTTCATTATCAAATCCATAAGCCTAAGGTGACCTAACATGTTATTCAACAACATATCCTAAAATAATGTAGAAATGGTTTATAATCTAGATCTATGCTCAAAATGATAACCAATAATGAACACAAACCCAAATATCCAATCAACATAACTTTTTAAAAATGTTGTTTCACTTTATCAATAGGAAATAACAAAGAACCTCAAGCATTTTCATTATCTTTAAAAGAGATATTACATACATTAGAGCTTGAAAGTACTACAATGGGCATAAGCATGGTCTATTTGTTCCAATTTGGATAGGGGAGAATTATAGACATGCTCTTAGATCTTGATAATGGCTATATAGCTACAACTACCTTAGTAAGAGAGGAAAAACAAACACATTAGTGATTACAAAAATTTGAGGGCACTAAAATCAAAGGAAAATAAAGAACAAAAAATATTACTAGCCCTTTAATACAGGACAAAAAACCCTGTTTATACATTTTTCATGATTTTCAAATCTAGGACTATCGATTGCAATTTGCAAAGCTACAAAATACCCCTCCAAATTCCACCAAGATGCTCCCAACTAGAAATATTTTTCTTTCGATGCCTAAAATATTCATATATTTTCAATAAAAATCATTACTCTAACTACCTCTATAAAGAATGATTACGATTTTTAATAAACCCTTTGATTTCATGACTCAAGATGCCCTTTTACATGATCTAGAAGGTGTAATTTTATGGTAGAGGCTAAACAAACTTTTTCTTCATGTATAAATACCTAGATATACCCTTGACCAATTGCTTGTACTATTGAAACCTCTTAGATATATGCCTTTCCTCTTGTTCACACCAAAGAGATCCCTTTACCTTATGATGATTGTATTGGAATTCTCTGTTTATGGTAGAGGTAGAAAAAGATCAGTAGTAAATTTGGAAAATATGCTTTACAATGGACCATAGACTCTTTTTTTCACTATAATTTCTTGGTTATCCATGAAGGACCTATTAGTTTTAGCTCTTAATCTAGTTTTTTCCACATATTAAGATGTGACATTCCAAATTAGGTCCAACTAAGCACTCATGGGCATTAAAAGTGACTAAACCACTTAATTACCTCAATTTGGACACATGTCATGCTCTCATTCCATATTGAAGCTAAATCAGATATGCACCATTGATCCTTTAACATGTTTTTGGGTATTTACTTCATCATGGGTTATTGATCCTAACTCAATAATCTGAGATTCTACCACTTCATAGCTTCATGGGTTCTCTATAATTTTCACATTACTCAGACACTAAAGCATCCCATTAGATCTCTAGCCCTAGTAAATTATCAACTATTTGACCATATCATTGATGTCAATTGAATGGATTAAATTCACTTCATTGATCCTTTTCAACCTAGGATAAATGTGGACTATTGATTTATATCTATCTCATCATAGTTGTGACACGTGTCACTAACACATTCAACCCAAACCCTTTGAAAATTTTGCTCTCATTCACACCATCGATCTACTGTATGCACAATCAACCATGAACCATTGATTTTCTTAGTTGACCATTGAGAGTTTGACACTTGTCCTTATCACATCTCTCTAGAGGATCTTTAACTTATTGAACCCTACTTATTATCGGATATGTTAACATAGTTTTTGTGATGGTGACACTAGTCATCTTCTAGCTCATCCTAAGGATACTTTTAAATCTTGACCTATTATGTAAAGTCAATCTATATTTATATGCTTTGCTTCATACCATCGATCAATGGGAACATCCTCAAATTTTAATCATGCCTTGTGATCTCAACACTTAGCATATCCACACTTTTCCTAAGTCCTTTTAAATTTTTAGCTTGGTCATGTACCTTTGAATCATCTTCACCATGTTAATGCACACCATTTGATTTTAGTCTACTAGGTCAGCTATGATTGGTTCCAAGTTAACAATAAAAATAATAAAGTTAGAATTTAGGGAATAAAGAAGTTAGTATACAATATTAGCCTAAGGTCTTTTTGCATAAATAAATATGATAGAAGCTTTAGGATATGACTCAAAGCTAAGTTCATAATAAAGGTACCAATTGTTAACTAAAATAAATAGAAAGGATAAAGGGCCATGGAAATAAAAGGGACCAAATATGAATCTTAGACTAACATTTTGTCTTGTTAATAAACATGATTAAACCTTAGTATAAAATTTAAATTAAGTCCATGGCATATTCAAAGCATTCCCGTATAAATTGGTATTTAAAATTTTAACTTATATCAAATGGCCTAAGCTAGGGTAATTAAAACAAAGGTCTCAACATGCTCAAAATTGAATTAAACTTAGATTTTAATAGATTAAAGTATAGTAAAGACCAATTTAACATGATGCTTGACCTCTGATGAACACTTTAGAACAAGAAGTTGCATAAATAAATTAGGCATCTATGTTTAACAAGGTTTTAATTGATTCAGTGTAATTTTTGGCGCTAAAAAGAGTAATTAATATCTTGTTGGTCAATGCATGATTTGTATTTTTTCTATTGTGGAAACTAGGACATGTGTGTTTTAATTGTGTGTTAGAATGAATTTAGTATTTTATTTGATTAAGAAATTATTCTACAATTTATTTCTAGTGAACAATATCTAATTCAATCATGCTATATGGTTGGATATAGCCATTTGAATGGCTTTATCTCCATGCATTCTAGAATAAATTTTATAGTTATAACCTTTTATATAATTGTACAAGGACATCTTATGAACATTGGAATATCCTATTTATTATGAATTAGTGGGGAGATCTTGTATCTTATATATCTTATGAAAATTTAAAAATTCATTAAATATATAAATATTGTGTGTGTTGACTTATATTGCGTTAATTGGAATGTTTACTTATTGGTATAATAATTAAATTTTAAATTTGGTTTTCTATGTTCTTACATAGTGTTAGTGTTAAAATTGTTATGTAATCCAGGTGATAACACAACATGACATGGTAGGTAATATTTTTTACAATGATAAACATAAATCTTATAATGAGAATACATTGGTTCCTCATCTAATAATTGTGAAAAAAATAAAGACATCTTGATTATGTTTAGTTTTATGTTTTAAATATCATAAAGTTTACTTTAAATCTCATTGACTACTTATTAAATACCTATTGTAAATTTCCTTGACAGGTTTAAAATTAAATATATTAGTTGTTTATCTAGAGGGACATGATTTTTTGCAAACATCTTCTATTCTATTTGTCTATCATTACAACATTCAATTAATAAATTATGTCAAGTCCCTTGCAATTACGGAACACCATCTAAATGTAGACTTGGTTATGAATATTTTTTTGCTTATATGACAAAATAATTATTGTCTGAATAATAAAACAATAAATTTTATAGTATTTTATGTTCTTAAATTCATTCTAGTGTTGTTGTATCAATAGTTTTTTCAACTAAGGTTTTTATATATTATTGGTTGCTATATCTTTTTGTATATGGTGATATCATTGTAATACATCAAAATGAATATTGTAACCTATCTAAATGTACATATGTGAATTGAAATATATATTATGAAAATAATTAATAAAAAATTAAGGGATAAAACTTATCTTTCATGTTTTTCATGTCTACTATGATAATGATAAATTATATTTTGATTATCAAAAATAAACTCTGAAGTTATGTGATTATCTTGTTAGAAGTGTAGCCACAAATTTAAATCATAGTTAATTAGGTACTATGTCATCAATAACTCATGTGATGGGTTGAATATATTTTAAACTTCTTTAGTAGGCTATGGAGTTTTGATTATATTATGTTAGTAATTAAAGTAGGGAACAAAAATGAGTGAAAAACTATTTGTTTCTCTTTGGAAATTTTTTGATCTGCATCTATGTTGGATGCATTCCTATTGTATGTAGTTAATTATCAAATCCTAATAGATGAATAAATATCCCATACTAAAGGGATTTCTATTCCATCCACTATTATATTGAGTTGGGGAGGAGGGGGAATATTCATGTTTATTAGTTGTTTGGTAGACCTTCCCTCTATTAGCATTAATATTTAATTTCATTGTGGGCCATGTGAAGAATATTTATGTAATTAACAATGAAATAATTGACATTGGGTTTCATGCTTTGTCTCACCCCTTGAATCTTTAATGTATTTATATAAGTTAATTTGTCTTGGGTTATGAGTAGCGCCTAATCTTCTATGGCCAAGATTCATAATAAGATTACTAAATTTATGTGTAGTCAATTTCATAATTTTCTTATGTCTCTAACCATAATAATTTATACATTTAATAGTTAATCAAGATAATCTCATAATATTATTGATATTATGGGAATAACTAATTAAACAATCATTAATGGTATGTATTTTAATTAGCTTAAGTATGTTCTTAACCATTTATATGTGGGATATTGAAGTATGATCCTTTATTTACCTGAACAAATCTCTTATCTAAAAATTTATATATGGAAAGTTTAATTATATAATAATACAAAACTAGGTAACACATTTCTAGTTACAATCCTTATTTGTAAAGTCAAAATCCTTATTGCAAAGCATAAGTTGTCCCAAATTTATAAATAATGACCTCGAAGGTCATTGCTAAGACTTAATGTCTATCACCCTATCAAGCAAGTTTGGAGAAGTTAAATCATTTTGACATGTCCTTCACTTATATATTAAATTAAGTTTCACATTTAATTTCATTTTAATTTTAATCTAATCATTTGTTCTTTATGTTATAACTAGGATATAATATTAATAAATAATTAAATAAATAAATAATGAGTTTTTCCTATCACCAATACCCAATCAAAGGGATTTTACAAATTCCATAATCATATCATTTTTCAATGATCACTTGTGTCATTACCTTAATAAAAGCTAGCATTATCAAGGGTGGTAGGAAGGCCACTCTTTCTTCCCATTTATGATCTATTAGTTAACTTGTACCATCAAGAATTATATATCAAGTTCAATTAATAATCCTCTAATTTTGATTTAACAATGCTTAAGTTTCTTGAGTATTGTAACTTTGTCAATGTTGTAGGTATGTATACCTTTGAGCACATGGTATAGAGCTCTCATAAAGGAGAATAATTTCTTTTAATAAAATTCTCAAGTTACAACCCATTTTTACCTTATTTTATTAATATTAACCATTTAGGCATGTTCATTTTACATCTAATTCCATTAAATTCCTTGTTTTAGGAAATTTTTTGATAGGATCCCATGTTCTTTAAACTAAATTGGCCTTAAACATTACCAAATAATTAGATAGAACTATTTAAATAAATCTAGCCTACTAAACAAATCTCATTTTAACATTTATATCAAGTATCCACGTTTACATATTTATGACCATTGAATTTTTATTCATTATTATTATTTATATTCAAATGATATTAATTACATCATGACCACACTTTGCCTTTCATTTTTATTTCTCTTTAATTTCAAAGAATTTCATTCATATTGGTGTTATGTCAATTTCCATTAAACTGAACCTTGACTTATTCATTTTTTTCCCCTTTTAATATATAATAATCCAATATTTCAAGTGCTTAAGTATTCCATTTTGGTTTTATAAGGCTCACCTATGTCCCAAATATATAATTACATCCTCCACCTATACATACAAGCTAGGTTTGGTTTAACCAATTATTCTAAGTAAGAGACATGTATCCTAAAACTTATCCATATAATCAGAATCATGGAATATGATTTAATTTCTTCCTTTTTCACATATCCATTTTATATAAGATATTACATTGATTAATTCAATGTCTTTCCAGTAATTATTTTATGAACCAAGACATAGTGTATAGCTTTTCAAGCTAGTTTTTCATAAATTACAACTTGCACATTTCCATATACTTGAATATATTTTATAGAACCATACTATAAGTTAATTTCACATGAAATTGAACTAATAAATATATTAAAACTTATATCAACCCAATAAAAAATGACTTACATTCATTGCAATTGTTAAGTACATACATTGGGTTTAAGAACCTTTTATTTTTTCATTACATTATAGAGTTCTACTGGAAACTAACTAGTCTACTGAAAAACAAAATTATGCATATATTACATATTAAAAAATTCATAAATGCTACAAAAATTGTTTCAGGATGGTAGATAACTCTTAACAGAGAAAATTAAAATATTAGTTTGAAATTTAAGTCAAGTTAACTACCTTCAAAATAAGTAACTAATATTTTTACCTATAAAAGGGGTTGCCTAATGTACCCATGCTGACATGGGATTAGTGCCTCGTTATTTTATTTGGAACATTAAAAATAAATAAGAAAGTATAATTCATCTCTTGTGCTTCAAACCAAGCACTTTGTCAACATTGATGAAGATAAGTCAAGTATCACTTGTGAAAAGACTTTACATAATTTCATCAATTTTGATGAATTTTTGATCAAACATATAAAACCACACAGATTTTTGTCAATATCAATCAACTTTTTAACTTACATTCATTTTTTTAATTAATTACATGCAAATTATTTAGAGATCTATATTTATAAAAATCCAATAAATCATATTAAATATTAACATAATTGTTCCTATGAAAATTAAAAAACATGATTAATAAGATAATTTGTAATATTAAAGTTAATATACATGTTTATCTCTTCTGATTAATCAATGTGCATGACTATAGAAGAATACATCTAGATATATGAACCCAACCATTCATTACGAAGTTTGTTCCAAAATATAGAATGCTCAACTCAATAAAAATATGACAAAGAAAGTACAAATAGTAATATGTTTTGTTGCAAATGATTTAAGTCTCCATATATCTAATAATTAAAAAAATTATATATTACTTCCTCTATATATACCCTTTTAATCTACTAGTTTTCAAATCCAATTCCTTTAATTTAACTTTGTATGTGTATACTATGAGAATATTATTCTTGATTTTTAACTTAATATATTATATATAAAATTTCAAATTGTAATAATATTCGATACTTTACTATTTTCAAATAAATTGTTAAAGTTATAATATATATAAAAAGTTTATCTAAAAACATATTGCAATTATTCTAAACCATTAGTTTAAAATAGTGAAATTAAACTTCAATTTTTTATTTATAAAAAATATGAAAATTTTAATTTTATTATAAATTTCTATAAGAAAAAGTACTTTATTTATATTATATAATGTTAAATTTATTTTTCTCTATATTTAATTAGAAGGAGTACTTTGTGCAATTTTTTTACTGATATTTATTTTTGAAATAACACTTTATTTATAATATAATGTCAAATGCACCTTACACCAAATTTCATTCTTTCTTTAAAATATCATAATTTTTCTTTCTTTAAAGTATCATAATTTTTATATGTTGTAGAGTTGTTGGAGAGTTTTTTTTTGTGTTTATTTGAATGAAGTGATCTTATATTTAAACTTTATTTTTTATTTTAAAATATCTAAAAATTTATAATTTATAAGATATTATTTATAGATTATCATATTGATTTAGTTTTCATAAAAAATTTATAAATTTGGAGAGATGATTCACATTCAATATTGTAAATTAGTCTCAACAATATTAAATTTGTTGTAAAATTCCAAAAAATAAAAAATCATTATTTAGAAAATTTAAAGATGTGAATTTTTATTTAATTTTACAATAATTATTTAAAGATGTGCAGTTTCTACTCATTCTCATAAATATAATAGAATTATGTAATAACTAACCAAATTAGAAACGAAATAAAAATTTTACAATTATTTTAAACTCTTAACAATTTTATAAAATATATATATGTAAAAATTATTTTTTTATTTTTTAAATTGGCGAGAACATTGGGAGGGTAGAATCCCACTCCAAGATGCGCTAGCCACAGAATATTTAACAGTTACAAGTACTCCGAACCAACAATAACAAAGGTTCATCAACCTTATAATATCACTATAATCCCACTCCCTCGTGCCCAATATTCAACAGTATCAAAGGGAATCCAACTTACAATATCAAAGACCATCCATCTTAAAATATCCACGACCACAAGATGTCATGGATCGCTCATAGTTTGGCCCACCGGAGATGCGATGCTGATCCCCATCCCCTTTCCCTGTTGTTTCTGTTGCTTTTCGTGATTCCTCTTCCAACCAAAACAATTATACTCATTAACTGCAAAACAATTGAGCAATGTACTTAAGTAGAATTAGTAAGACGGCCATATTACCCAATTTGGGATCATATCCTTGGTATTTGAGTTCTCTGTATTCCTGCCGCAGGGCACACCACGAGCAGTGGCTATGTACCAAAAAAATACTTGGACGAGCTCCCCGCCAAGTTGAATTTGGCTATCATTTTTGTTCGGTAGGAGGTGGCATAGCCATAGCCACGGATGGGAGTAAAACACAACAGCAAGAAATACATTGCTCAGGTTGAACAACATTCTGTGTCAACAATTCGTGAGGTTAAATTTGAAAATAAAATGAAGCAAATTCCTTGGTTAGATTTTCGTAAATTATGTCTGCACTGCACTTACACATAGAATCCTCATCCATTATCTCCTCAATTCGGCCTAACGTGATGCAAGAGCAGCAACATGTGAAGCAAACTGCACTCCCCTCGCACACAACATTATTGTTAGAACATTAAGTTACAGTTATGAAGATCTTTCCAGGCGCAGAAGAGTCCATTAGATCCTCTTTACCATTCTGTCGGATCCGGGTTTTGTGGGGGCAATGGATCCTCGATTTTCTAATGTTGCTGCTCCATCCAAGTTTATGGGAAACGATTAGCAAATATGCAAGCATTTATACTAGAGATTCCAATGTCGAGAAGGATCGTGCATGTTCCTCCTACTGATATTGTAATGGATTGGCAAGCTCACTTCACTTTTACAATGACGAAAAAAACAGCTAATGTTAGAAAAGTATATTACAACTTGGTAAAAAAACATCTTAAAATCTTAATTTTTTCCCTCTATTTGAAGCTGAATATTGTATTCTAGTATGAAAACAAAATATGTCCATTTCCAGTTGAATTCAATGTAAATCCTACACGACGACGACTGGCCGTCCATAAAGACACGTAATTAGAGAGTCCCCAACATGACAACCCTACCTTCGAATGTTATTATTTTTATAATAATAAATACTTTAACTTTATTATTTTTTTGATTTTTATATTTTTCTAATAATAAATATTTATAATTTTTCAAGAATATTTTCATAAAAGTAATTAGAGAGTCCCCAACATGACAAGCCTATCTTAAAATACAACTCCAACATTAACATATTCAATGCAAGAGCCACAACCACCACCTCATCTTAATATAATTGTTGATTGTGTCACCAATCTGATTATATAATATAAATATTTGTCCTCCACATCGTAAGAGTGGGAGGGAGGAATGTATATTATATCGTCAAATTTATTAATATAGTTAATTATGTTATAATTTTTTAGAGGTATTAAAAATAGAACTCCAATTTTTTTTAAATTATTAAATATAATTTAACTATAAAAAATAAATTTATTTTCATGGTTTTTAAGAATACTATAATTAAATTCAAACATGTTCATATGTTTTTATAAATAAATTCGAGACATTTTTTGTCTTTTACACTTTGATTAAATGATAGTCAATTAAATTGGACTAAGTCATAATCCTTTAGTTTTCACTAGACTTGTTGTGAAGCCAATTTTAACTAAATCTATAATTACATGTTTTAACTAACTTGTATTTATATCACTTTGCAAATATCACTTGAGCATACATTTAATAAGAGCTAGAGTTATTAATAAAACTAATAAGAGCTTGTGTTATGAGACTGAAAAAAATTAAAGTTTCTTAAACCGCCCATGTCACACCATATATTTAGTATGGATCCCACTAATATAATGACACCTATTTTCTATGCAAGGAATGTATTATCTGTGTCATCACCTTGGTTAGTGATTGAATATGGGTGGACATACATGGTAATTTGATTGCATTGCATTGTAATTAGTCTTTTCAATTTTACTGAAAATATAAAGATGGAAAGGTACAATGAACATCAAAGCAAAATTATAATGAGCAAAGAACACATTAGTAGAATGAACTCTAAAGTTCTACATTCCTTCTTCCCTGATTGACTTATCTTTCAGGGGAATCAAAACAATAATGGGTATCAAAACAAATAAATTATATTAGATTTGGAAGCTCAAACACATTGAAAAAATATTGTATAAAAAAGTTTCATATATTATATTTTATATCAAAAAACTAACAAGCTATCCATATTAGAGGAGAAGGAGAAAACATTCCTACCTTTAAAAATAAGAACTAATATTTAGTTCTGAAAAACCTACAAACTTATATATGTGCACTTGAAAAAAAATACCTCTTAAATTTTTTGATTGTACTCAAAGAAATATATTTTAAGCATTTGTCTTGAAGAGCTAGCCACCTGAATTCATATCACTTATATTTTATTTCAATCGACAGTGTTTTTGTAAATCTCTAATCACAAATATGCTTTCTTTTGTTTCACTTGTTATTTAATCTCATAGCGGTTAAGACTTCCATGGTAACCATTAGAAACTGTTGGCAAATCACTTCCATAAATAGGGATTGAGGTTCCTTCATTGATGGCCAAAAGATTTAATTAGGCAGGGTGGGGATGTATGGGAAGACAATGTTGGGTTAGGAAGAAATGAGGATGTCCTTGAGCATGATAAGTGATTTTTTATGTCATCTAATACAAATCATAATATTAGTCGTCCTATAGTCGAAATAATATAATATGTTGTATTTTCTATATATTTTTAAATATATTAGGTTGTTTGTTACAATAATATATATCTTTACAATATAATAACAATATATTTTATATTCCTATAATATATTATTATATTATACTAATAATTATTATTATAAGTATGTTTCTTTATTTATATATTATATGTAACAAAATATTCATATTATAACATGTATTATATAACCTTATATTATATTTAATTATTTATGTATCCTCCCTTGTATGGTCTTCCCATATTATTGATGCCTATGTTTTTATTTAATATACCAACTTACATCAAATTTTATACTCCATCCATAGTTAATAGATACAACACAATTTTGAATATTACATGTTCTTCAACTTATGAAATTATGCATTATTATAAGTATATCATTGTATTATTTTTAAAATAGATAATACTCACCTATATTACCATAATGATGCCCTATTTTATAACATTTATATGAAATATTTAATATTTATTGAAATAAATCTCTTTACTTCATTTCATATCTTTTATTCTCACCTTTATTTTGTATCATCATAACTAGGAACCAAACTAGTTCAAGCATACCAAAAAATATGTTCACATGGTCTCTAAGTATTAAAGCGATACAATATAAAAAAAAAATTAAGAGAAAGAAATTTATGATTCATATAGTACATTTCACCATGTGGATCCATGAAACACATACAATGGGCACCACTTGTTTTTATATTTTGGTCTGGTTTGTCATAGAATAACTAAAAAATAATACAACAATCAATGTGTCTTGATCTTTGTTGTATAAATTTATAACATTTTCCATTATTTGACCATGTTAATGCAATAAAAAATGGTAATTACAAACATTTAAACCTCACTCTGAACCCATAAGTACTCACTTTCCATTCTATCTCACCATAATTTCCTAGCTCACCTTAGAATATTTCACTACTTTCTACTCTATAAGAATGTATTTGGATGTTAAAATGAGTTCATGTAAAGTAATTGTAAGGATAGATTGATCAAGATATAAATCACCATGTAATGTTTTAGTCTATAATGGATTGCATTCTTTTTGAAAAAATATT
Source organism: Torreya grandis (assembly GCA_037957365.1). Classification (NCBI taxonomy): domain Eukaryota; kingdom Viridiplantae; phylum Streptophyta; class Pinopsida; order Cupressales; family Taxaceae; genus Torreya; species Torreya grandis. The sequence continues at coordinate 87,020 of JARHVA010009331.1, read as the reverse complement.
TTCATCTTTACCCAATCTCTTTGCCAAAATTATAAATCCCTTGGTTTCGATCAGGGGAAATTTATATTAGCTTGTTAAAGACCCCAACATGTTATGATTAGGACAACTGTGGTTGAATAGTTTTTTATTGGTGATTATAATGGATATTTTTTTTCATTATAATTGCATTTTAAAAATTAGTAATAACCTTGAACAATTCAAAATTTTAGGTTTGAGATTTAGATAAAAAATGGAAGTGCACATGGGTACATAAGTAATCTTAATCATCCCTCATCACTCCTAATCATCCTTAATCATACCATCATTGACACTCACTATCCCTCATCATACCCTTAATTTACTTCATCATCCCTATCACATCCCTAGTCCCTCATTATCACTCATCATCCTTAATCACTCCCTCGTTATCACTCATCATCCCTAATCACTTACTCATGGTTTAGGTTTTTATAGTTTAGGGGGTTAGGGTAGGTTTTAGGGTTTCAAATTTATTTATTGACATTAGGGGGTCTAGGGTTTAGTGTTTAAGGTTTTTTTGGTTTATAGTTTATGGTTTAGGATTAGTATTTATGGATTATGGGATTAAGCAGTTTGTGTTTAAGATTTAAGGGTTTAAGATTTAGAGTGGTCTAGGGTCTCAGAATTCAGAGTAAATTTTTTTTGTAGTTTTTAGATTTAGGGGTTTATGGTTTTGTTTTTTTGGATTTAGATTCTTTTTTTTAGGGTTTGTGGTTTTGGGTTCTATGTTTTAAGGTTTTTAGTTTTGGATTTATACTTTTAGGTTTTAATATTTTAGGGTTTATCATTTTATCATTTTTGGTTTTTTTGGATTATATTTTTAGGGTTATGGGGTTTGGGTTCTAGGTTCTAGGATATGCAGTTAGGTATGGGGTTAGGGTATTGGGTTTATATTTTATGGGGTTTGGTTTTTATAGTTTAGGTTTTATGATTTTAGGTTTCTAGAGTTATATTTTTTTAATATTTTTCATGTTTAAATAAATTAAGGTTTGACTATTTTAGGGTTAAATTTTTAGGGTAAAGGATTAAGGTCAACTCCCTCACACACCACTATTTTTGGTTCTTCACTTTCCATTCCAAACAATTGATGGAAACTAGATCACCTCTTTTGAAAAATACCCCTCATTTATTAAATAAATCACATGAACCCACCAACCTCTCCTAAGGATTTGGAAAAAGAAAGACCTAAAACTAGTCTATTTGCTAAAAGGGTTCCTCTTTGTGAAAAATATAAGGAAGAAGGTAAATAATCTGGAGGTAATAAAATCTTGAAAGAATCAAAAGAATATATTTATCAAAAGGCTTATGTCAAGATGATTAGAGTGGAAGAGTCAGATTAAATAAAACCAAAATAGGTTAAACCTATAAGCATAGAGCTACTAGAAGAAGAGGACAAGAAAGAGGATAAAGCACTAGAATTTGATGCAGACTCAACATTGATAATCCCTACTCAGGTAAACATTCATAGTTTAACCCGGGTTACTAGTCCCATGTTTTTAATTTCTTCCTTTACACTTATAACATAGGGTACATAGGTTTTAACCTCTTCACATGAACTACTTGGCCATCCATTTAAATTTCATTCCATTAACGATTAATGTCATTACCACAACCCAATCAAATTAATTATTCCTCTATGACCATTTAAATAACTTTAGGACAAACAATTTTATGGTCGATACAACACCACAAAATAATGATGTAAGTATTGGCATTTCTATAAAGCTCCCTCCCCACTTTCCTAATGAAATAAGTACCTCAATAATACTCCCAATTATCACTCAACAATATACATCTAAAAATACCATGAGTCATTTTAAGGATGGGATATTATGGTTCACTAATTGGTAAAAGAGTCTAAAGCTAGATAGAAGGACAAATGCGGCCTTGTTATCATAAAATTCTTAATAATGAGCACCTATTTTGATAAACAAAGTGGAACCATACAAAGCGTGAGGAAGAGGAAGGTACAAGACCAAAATAGGGATGGAATTATATTTTAAAACAAGCCATAAACCATAAAACACCAAAAAACCAAACTCTAAATCCAAAATAAAAAATATATATATCAAAACTTTGAACAATAAATCACAAACCTAAACCCTTATGCCCTTAACCCTTAACCTTAAAACCTTAACTCCTAAAACATTGGACACTAAAACGTAAACATTACACCCTTAAAACCAAATCCTTAAACCTTAACCCTTATAACATTACCCTAAATAGTAACATTTAAACACTAAAACCATAAATCCCAAACACTAAAACCCTAAACCCTAAAATACATCATGTCTAATTACTCCCTCATTATCCCTAATTGATCCTCATTATCCTTCATCCTCCATAATCACTACCTCACTGACCCTCTTTGGCCCTCATCATCTAAAATCAATCCATCATCATTTTTCATTGCATATAGTTACTTTATCGTCATCTATCATAGTTCCTCATCATACCTAATCACTAAATTGTAAACTTTAAACCCAAAAACATAAAATATAAAGCACTCCATCATTTTGATGCATTATTTTCATGTACACATTGATTATACATATAATTGGAAGCCACCAGTAGATGTGTGATCCAATAAAAAAATTAATAAAATTCAATCTCGGCCTAGATAGACCAACAACCAAGTTTTATTGAAAACTTCTAAATTAAATCATCATAGTGGAAAGTGAAAAATATCCCACCTTCTATAATAATTCCCACACAAGCACAAATATCTCAACATAAAGAGAAAAAGTGACATAGCAAATCTTGTAGATAAATTATAATAATGTATACTCACATCCCATGACATTATTTGAGAATAACTTACAAATAGAAAAAGAGCTAAAATTCTCTAGTCCTTTCTCTAAACATTTGTAACCAAAATAGAAAATAATTAATTTGGTCATATGAATTGTGGATAGAGTTAAGATTTCACCTCCTCTCAATGAAATATGATTACTAATAAGGAATTAACACAAGTACTATACTCATGAAAAAATTTACTATATAGGTAACAAAGGGGTGAGATCCAACAGTTTCCAAGGTTAAATATAGGAACCATAAGGAAAATTCAAAAGTCATTTATTACAAGTTGGGCAACCTTGGAGTAGGTTATTGTTAACCCTTATAGTGTCATGAGGCCAAAGTCTAGATTAACTCAAAAGACCTTAAAATCAAATATCCACTTTTCATAGAGTGATAAGAGATCCAAACAAATAAACTTAAATACATAAACATAGGGAAAAATAAAGTTCAAGATAACATTTGATCTCTCATTAAAGAAGAAACATATTTTCCTTCATACATTTACTTTCCAAACTTGAGTATATGAAGCATTCCAACATTTATTTTGGATCAAGGGGGAGTTACAAAAATTCCCTTCCAAAACTTATTTTCTCACATAGGCATTCTAAGAACATCCTCCCCCATAATAATTATAAGTTAAAATCTATGTCACGATTATCATAAAGATCCCATGATAATCACACTCTTTCTTAATAATGTATAATTAGTAGTTCAACTAAAGATACAAATACAACTTGGGATTACAATGCAATTTGGGCTCTCAATGCAAATCAAGCATGTAATATAAACCATACTCATAATGAGTTTCAGGCTAAAAATCAGACTTAAACTCCCAATTTAACTTAGGATACCAATGAAACTCAAGTCCCCAATGCACCTTGGGATCCCAATACAACTTGACCTTATAATGTAACTTACGATGGTAATGTCACTCAGGCTCACTATACAATTGAACGTTACAATGCAACTCAGGATCATAATATATCATGTTTTCACATACTAACATCATATCTAATTATCATTGATGAGGAATATAGTTTCTAATGAAATATAATGAAGTGACTAATGATGACAGGAAATAATGAGTGTTGATAATGGATTGATGAAGGATGATGAGAAGAAATGAGGGAGTGATTAGGGATGAGAAAGGATGATGAAGTCTAATGATTGAGTGATTAGGGACGAGGGTAAACTAATCAGGAATGGTGAAAGATGGTTACTGATGATGACAGAGTGACTAGGTATAATGAGGGATGATGAGGGGTGATAGGCACCAATGAGGGAATTATTTGGGATGATGAGTGGGAATGAGGGATGATGAGAGTGTGAATAGGGATGATGAGGGATAATGAAGGATGATTGTATAGTTATTAGGTATGATTAGAGATGATGAGGGTTAATGAAGGTGTGATTAGGAATAATGAGGGACAATGAAGGAGTGATTAGGGATGATTAAGGATAATGAGGCATGATCAAGGATGATGTGAGAGTGACTACACATGATTAGTGATGATGAGGGTTTATGAGGGAATGGTTAGAGATAATGAGGAATGATGAATATGAATAAGTAAGTGATTATAATTGATGAGGGATAAATAGGGATGATGATAGAGTGACAAAATATAGTAAAGGATGATGAGGGTTGATGAGGGAGTGATTAGGGATGATGAGGGTTGGTAGTGGGTCAATGAGGGATGATGATGGAGTGATTATGGGTGATGACAGGTAATTAGGGATGATAAGGGAATTATAAGGGATGATTAGAGATGATTAGGGGTGATGAGGATGTGATTATGGATAATGAGGTCCATTGAGGTAGTGATTAGACATGATCAAAGATGATGAGGGATAATATGGGTGTGACTATGGATGGTTAGGGATGATTAGGGTCCATGAAGGAGAGATTAGGATGATGAGGGTCCTTGAAGGAGTGATTATGATGATGATGGATGATGAGGGATTGATTAGGGATGAAGAGGGGTAATGAGAACTAATGCTGGAGTGACTATGATAGCTGAGGAGCAATGATAATGTCACTAGGGACAATGAGCGATGATGAGATGTTGAAGGTTGATTAAAGAGGTATTAAAGATGATGATGAATGTTGAGGGAGAAATTATGATGATTAATGATGACGATAGATTATTATTTATGATCTTTAACCCCTTACTCCATGAGTTTTGGGGACCCAAATCATAGTGGTTTTGGTTGTGGTCATGTTAGTGGTAGTATCCTATATGATTTTGAAAATCTAGAAGATGAATTTATTCAATGAAACTTTGGAATAATGTGTGAGATTGAAATTGAATCATGTATAGATTGGCCCATTTTTATAATATCTGTTTCAGAGTGAATGGTATTTTTTTATGATAACTTTTGAATGGTATTTTTATTCATTCTCTTCTAAATGGAGTATACTAGGGTGACTACCAACATTCATGTCTGGTATAAGTTATCATATCATAACCATAGGTATATTTCATTTATGATTAATTATATACATAGATATAGTAATAGATATGCATTACATTTAGTAAATGAATGAATTTATCATGACTATATGTATGCTACATGTTGGATGGTACAGGGTAGGCATTTATGTATATTGATAGACCCATTGATTAAAAATACCATAAACTATTTAGGAATCTACCTTCAATCCTTTTGCTTGATCATTCGTATTCACTCCTTTCACTATATAGGTGATAATTCCCCTATCCTTTTCATATATGACTTAGTCAATGGCCCCTCTCTTTTCTCTATATATTGATAACATCTACTCTCCTATTTTTCAATCATCCCTTAGTAATTCCCCTTCTCCTTTATCCTTTGATCTAATAATGTCCCCTATAATAACTTTAAATCATGATAATGCCTCTTATCCTTTCAATATATGGCTCGAGTAAGATAGATTTGTATAGTATTAGATACTCGTATTCAAAATAAAGATATGGATTGTGCATTCAATTAGGTAGGGTGCACTTAATTAGGCAAGGCATATCGAATTAAATCAACCAATTAATAAATGGATTCTCATGTAGGTATGTAAACAAGGATATATAGGTAGGTCATATTTAAGTTAAAGGGCACAATCAAGATCAAGATATGGTTCACGTATTTAGGTAGGTGATACTCAAGATCAAAATATGGCTTAGGTATTCATTCAATTAGGGAGTATCCAAGTAGGTAAATTAATTAGTGTATACTTCTTTAGGTAATGTAGGGGGTGTACTCAATGGTATAGATTTATATTGCAGAGCTCACTTTGATGTTTTGAGGTTAATGAGGTCACATAATTAGCTTTAAGCTAATTGTGGCCTTGATATCTTAATAATCCAACCTTGAATATTTATAATATTGTTAAAATAACAAAAAAAAATTCACTTGGTCTTATTTTTCATGGTGGTTGAGGGAATTTGCCATGGTTTAAGTAAATTAATTAGTTATGATTAAATATTCCATTTGACATTACAAAATATTTTAATTATTGCATGGAAAAAGGAATATGTTTTACTACAATGTTTATAATGATTAAAATACTATTTATCTTAGGTTTTGAAAAAAGTATGATAGCAGTTTGAAAGGTCATGGATATTGTTGGGTGGTATTTATTTTATAAACAAGAATGGAATATTTTGGGGATGAGAGGCTCTATGCATTTCCCCTGGGCATAAAAGAAAGGATATGTATTTGACTATGGCATGCCTTAAGGATGGAGAAAGAGGTCATAAGGGAATTAATGGTAGTCTATCATAAAAGTGTGTATAAAATAAAAAGAGTGCTTGGAGGTATCCATGGGAGGGAAATGGAACATGGCCTTGGTTATTTAGGGGAATGGTAGGAGAAAACATGGGAAAAAAAACCTTATGTCCTCCATTCAGGGATGTATCTATTCTTGTGATTATGTTTCTAAGAATTTATTTCCAATAGTAGTCATGACACACCATAGGGTATATAAATTTGGGTTTGGGAATATACCCATATGCATATACCTAATATGTGCATAGGGTATGATGACTTATCTACAGATTGAATGTCTATGCATTGTCCTAAACCTACCAATCCCCACTAAACCTAATTGTCATGCATGAATAAAATGTGAATATATTTATTTATGAATTTATTTATCCATTATTATTTAAATTGATGAATATAGTTCAATGTGGACTATTATGCATGGTTTTATGATTGGAATTTTTGTGCATTCGATATACTCCATAGTTGTTTGTGTTTGAATGAGTAATTATTGGTTTTAATTTTATAATATGTAAGAGGAATTTATGTTCACAAAAAAAAACTCCACAATGATGAAGGTTTATGAATTGTTCATAAAAATATTTAAATTATGGATGTTAGTGAATTTTTTGTGAAAAATTTTAATTGATGGATGTTTGTGAATTGTTTATGAAAATTACTTAATTATGGATGGTTGTGAATTATTTGTCAAAATTCCTCAATGATGGATGGCTGTGAATTTTTTGTTGAAATACCTCAATGAGTTGGTATCGTATGGTATGCTTGATTTATGTATTGAATTTCATGGAATGTATTCATTTTTAATCTCTACAATAATATAATTTTGTGTTCTATTAATTATTAATAAAATAATATTGAGGGAAAGTGCTTAGTAAGCTCTTGTACAATGCATCAATTATATGGTATGGTGTTAAATATAAATATCATTTTATATTTTCTTCGAGCATGACTATAGTGAATTTTTTCAAATACTAAAATTAATCTCTCCATATTGTGTTCTGATATTAATGGGTGGTTGTTAATATTTTCACGAGTGCGATTAGTTTTCTTGTTTGGCATAGCGCAATGTATAGTAAAAAATAGTATGAAATTGTGTTTGATCTTTAATCTATGATTGTTATCAAACTACTTAGTTCATTTTAAATCCTTACATTTAAAGTTGAAGCCATCTAGACATTTATGGTGAGGTTTGGTTGCACCCATATAATTGTGGTAATCATATTGGAAGCATAAAAATATTTATTTTCAATGGTAACTAATACGAGAGAAACATAATTTTTTATTGAAATGACCTTTTGAAAAATGATTTTTATTTATATTAATTTGTGTGGTTCAATCATGGATGAATTTTTCTTGTTTGTATAGCTGATTATATCGAAGTCTTTGATAACATCATATTCGAACCACTTTATTTGCTTAAAAATATCACACTTGACAGTATAGTATAAGCCTTCCAAGGAGTTAGTTGTTGACTTGATTTAGGGATATTGTTGTTTGATGCATGATAGAGTAAGACTAGAATAACTGACCGCACTAATGGGTTTATCTATAATATGAGGGTTTTAATGATAAATATAGGTATAAATGCTAAAATTTGTGTTAAAATTTTAATTATAATTTCGTAAGTAAGATTCATGAGTGTCTTGTTGCTCAATACATGGTTTGTATGTTTTCTATTGTAGAAACTAGGACAGGTGTGTTTAACTTGTGTGTTAGAATGAATTCAATGTTTTATTTGATTAAAAACTGTGCTACCATTTGTGTTTTGTGATGAATCTCTTATTTGATCATGTTATATGGTTGGCTATGTCTATTTGAATAGCTATGTCTTCATGCATTCTAAATTAAATTTTATAGTTATAACCTTTGATCTAATATTACAAGTTCTTATGAGCACTGGAATATCCTATTTATTATGCATTAGTGGAATGATATTGTATATTATAAATCTAATGAGAATTTAAAAATTTATTAAATAGATAAAAATTATGCATGTTAAGTTATATTGGGTTGATTAGAATGTTTCCTTATTGGTATAAGAATTATATTTTAAATCTGGTTTGCTAAGCATAATGTTAGAATTAAAATTATTAAGTAATCTGAGTGGCAACACAACATGAGATGGCAGGTAATATTTTTTTGTAATGATATACATAAAGCTTACAATGAAAATACATTTTTTCCTCATGTAATAATTATCAAAAAAAAGAATGATTTCTTGATTATGTTAAATTTTATGTTTTAAATGTCGGAAAGTTTACTTTAAATCTCTTTGATTACTTATTAAATACCTATCGGAAATTGCCTTGCTGGGTTTAGAATTCAATATATTAGTTGTTTATCTATCCAATATTTTCTGCTCTATTTCTCTATCATTACAACATGCAAGTAATAAATCACTTTGAGTGCCTTGCTATTATGGACCACCATCTAAATGTAGATTTGCTTACGAGTATTTTTTTTTTTTTTGCTTGTTTATATGACAAAAAAAATGTTTTCTGAAGAATGAACCCAGAAAATTTTATAGGATTTTATATTCTTGAACACGTTGTAATGTTTTTTAATTAATAATTGTTTTAACTGAGGTTTTTATATCTTAGTTGGTTATTGTATATTTTTATATATGGTGATATCGTTCTAATACATCGTAATGGATATTGTAGCCTATTTAAATGTACATATTTGACTTGAAATAAATATTATGAAAATAATGAATAACAATTTGAGGGATAAACCTTATCTCGGATGTTTTTCATGTCTAGCATGATAAAGATAAATTGTATTTTGATTATCAATGTTGCACTCTTAAGATATGTGATTATCTTGTTAGAAGTGTAGCCATAAAGATAACTCATACTTCATTAGGTAATATGTCATGAAAAAGTTATACCATGGGTTGGATATATTTTAAACTTCTTTAGCGGGCTATGGAGTTTTGCTTGTATTGTTTCAGTAATTTAAGAAGGGAACAAGAAACGAATGAACAACTATTTGTTTCTCTTTGAAAATTTTCAAATCTGCATGTGTGTTGGATGTATGCTTATTGTATGCGATTAATTATCAACTTCTAGATTAATCGAAACGATAGTCAAATATACAGCCATTTATACTAGAGTTTCCAAGCTCGAAAAGGATCGTGCATGTTTCTCCTATGTTTTGCAATACAGCACTGACTAAGAAAATAGGTATGTTGGAAAAGTATGTTAATACTAAGGTGGGGCTCCCATTGTCCTGTAAATTTGGTAAATGTAATTTTATAAATAAAATATAATTCATCTCTCGTGCATTCTCTTTCGAGTTGAACTAATAATCCTCTCATTTTATTTTGACCACGCCTAGGTTCCTCTAACAACACAAACTTCCTCAACATTGTAGGTGTGTCTCTCTTTCATGACATGGTAACATGATTATGTAAAGGAGAAGAGTAGTTTTTCGAACATGTGAAATTGCAACCCCCATTTACCCTATTTTCATACGATTAACCATTATAGGAATGGGTGTCATCCATCAAAGTCCTTTCCAATCCTTCGTTGAGGAACTTTCCTGATAGGATCTACTATTTCTTAATCTGCATTGGCCTTACAACTTACCATATAATTAGCGAACAGTCTTTGGATAGATCCACCCTACTAGGTAGAATGTTGAGGGCGCTCATTTACATAAATTAGTAACCAATTTTTACTTTGGTATTATTTATCTTCATGCGAGGTTAAAGAGATTGCGACTTGATTATGTTTTTAATTTGGGTTTCTCTTTAATGTCAAGAAATTTCATTTATATTGAAATTACATTAATTTCTATTAAATTAGGCCTTTTAAATTATAATTATTTAGTGTTTCAAAAGATTAAATATTTCATTTTGATTTTATGACTCACATAAGTTTCAACTTTAAAATTATATTTTTCACCTATGCATCTAAGCTATGTTTGGTTAATCTAATTATTTTAAATAAAAACCCTGCATCTTAAAACTTATCTGTTTCATTATAATCATAAAAAATTTCATGTTCACATAAACATTTCATCTAAGAGTATAGTTTTATTAATTCAATATCATTCCATTAACTAGTTTATGAACTAATATATCTATTCAGGATAGCTTTTTATAAATTACAATTTGTATAAATCCATTTAGTTTAATATTTTATAATAATTACATTAAAAATGAATTTCACATGAAAATAATTAATAAATAGATTAAAAATTTTAATCATTCAATTTACAAATAATTTGTAACTATTTGGAGTGTTTAGTCAATGAATTGTATTTAAGACCTATTTTTTGTAAAATTATATTATAGAATTCTCCTTATAACTAACTCATGTAATGAACAATAAAATATTTCGTTTGTTATGTAGCTAACTCTCAATAAAACAAACCACTAATAATTTGAAATAAAATATTATTAAATCACATCAAACCCTTGAAAATTAAGAATTTAATGTTTATACATGTAAAATAAGTTTCCCAAGCTATCCATGGTGATATGGAATTACGACTTCATATTCTTATTTCAAACATTACACACACAAATAATCTATCTCTTGCACTTCATACCAAATACTTTGATAGTTTAAATGAAAATATGTTAAATATTGTTTATACAAATACTTGAAACAGTTTCATTAATTTTGATGAAGAGTTGATCTATTAAAAAAAAAAGTAAAAACTCTCGTACATTTTCCTTAAAAACAATTAACTTTTTATATTATATTTATTTCTGTAATTAATTAGATTCGAATAATTTAGTGACCTTTGTATCCACAAATCCAATAAATATTGCCGAACATAAATGTTACTAGTATTATCAAACTTATAAAACGTGAACAACAGGAAAACTTTAAATCTTAGAGTTAATCTAAAATATTTTCTCTTATAATTAATCACTGTCAAATGTCTAAGTACATACCTACATGAGAAAACATCTACATGAGCCCACCTTTTCAGTAATAAGTTATTTCTTAAATATAGAACACTCGAATGAGTAACAACTAGATAATGAAGGCATTACAAAATTGTAACATCAACTCAATTAAAGTAATATATTTTCATACAAGTTATATATATATATATATATATATATATATATATATATATATATATACTTACAATTTTTTCAAACTTCTTTTGGAAGATTATTTATATTATATATTGTTAATTGCATCTTTTTTATATAAAAATTTAATGCATCCATAATTAACACTTCCACTTATGATTTTTTTAAATATTTTTCAAAGCCTATACATGACCATCTGAGTGTGTAAAATTGCAATTTAATTTTATTTTCATGTTTTTTTCTAAATTTTACAATTATCTAATTTTGTAACTGGACTTGAACTTCAATTAAGATTTGTTTGATAGATTGATTTTAGAGTTTTGTTTATTTTTAAATATTTTTAGAGTTGTATGTTTTTGCATGCAAAAATTACTTAAAATAGAAGCTGTTAAAAATAATAGGTCAAGTTATTATTTTTAGAGTTCTAAATTTTGCATGTTGATTCTAATATTGATTTAAGGCTTACACACACACACACACACACATATGTATGTGTATGTATGTGTGTGTGTGTGTGTGTGTGTGTGTGTGTGTGTGTGTGTGTGTGTATCTATGTGTGTGTGTGTGTGTGTGTGTGTGTGTGTGTGTGTGTGTGTGTGTGTGTGTGTGTGTGTGTGTGTGTGTGTATATGTGTATATGTGTGTGTGTGTGTGTGTGTGTGTGTGTGTGTGTGTGTATATATATATATATATCTGTGTGTGTGTGTGTATATGTCTATATGCAATAAGAAGTATGAAGAACACTACAAAAAAGAAACAAAAAGTATAATGCAACAACCAATGTCAGAACAAGGTAGAAAACATTTGAAGGAAGAAATTTAGTGATGGTATAGTTGAGAAAATATATATATCCAAAAGACATACATAAAAATTTGAAATACAAGAAAAATGGAGCATGAAGAATTGTGAACAAAATCAATGACAATGCTTACTAGGTGAGTTTATCAGTTTTTTTTGATATCTCTCCAGTATTTAATGTTTATGATTGATATGATTTTCATAGAGAAGATGGTGATTGTGAATATGATTAAGGAGTAGATTGACAATAAAAAAATGTACAAAAAGAATTAAAAAAAGATAATGTAGATTGTGGATAGGAAGACAACAAACATAGGGCAAGGAAGTTATGATATGTATTTATTACAGTAAGGAGGGTTAAAACATGAAGGAAACAATTAGATTATAGAATAAGAGATGAATAAGATTGATAAGAATAAATTGTAGTGGTAAAATTAGAGCAACTCACAAGAGCTGAGTTGTTTTCAACTAGAGAAGAATGATGTAGAAAAAGAGGCCAAACATCTGGAGACCATAAATTTTTACTCATAGCTCCATTTGAGCATATCATTACACGAAAGGAAGTAGCTCAAAAATTACAATCTAGTCATAGCCTACCCTTATGTTTATGGGACATTTTAAATAATTTTTTAATGTCATATGTGACCATCTATGGGTTTGAAATTACAAGTTAATTTTATTTTGGGGTATTTTCTAAATTTATAAATTGTCTATTTTTGCGTCTAGACTTGAACTTTAGTTTCAATTTGTTGTATAGGTTAATTTTAGAGTTTAATTTATTTTTATATATTTTTAGAGTTGTGCATACTAACATGTAAAATATATTATAAATAGTGGATGCTAAAAGTAACAGGTTAAGTTATTCTTTTTAGAGTTTTCAATTTTAAATGTTAACTTCAATTCTATGTTGAGGATTATTTATACATAATTTGTAAATTTTTTTTTAATATTTCAATATGAATCAATACTAATTATTGTTCAGAATCTTGGCCTGTTAGATTTTTAGTTGTCTTGATATTATTCTAGTTTGTTAGATATGATCTAAATCCAATATTGTAAATTAATCTAAACTACTTTTTTTTGGTATAGTTATGGAAGTTATCCTTTATTTTTAATTTCATAAATTAAATACAATTCATCATTTATAGAATTTGGAGATGTAGGTTTTCTAGTCATTTTATGATAGATTTTTCAAATATGTGCAACTTCAAAAATAGTTTAATGTCCACACAACCTAAAAATGAAATAATGAACATATTATATAGAGACATCATAGAAATTCTATAATTTTTCTAAATTATAACAATTATATATAAAATTTATACATATAATTTTTTTTAAATATTTCATTTTTATTTTCATTATTTATTTTTTGGGTGGTTTAGGTTATAATCTCACACTAGGATGCCTTAGCTATGCTTATAATGTACATATTTCAATAGATGCATCTAGAGTCCTAACTAATGCTAGGAAAGGTTCATCCACCTTAAAGTATCAAAGGGTATGTCTAATTATTAAACAAATCCATGAGCACAAGATGTTATGGATTGCTCATGGATTGACAAAATAGAGCTACCATGATGGCCCCTATCCCCTTCCCCTATCATTTTTATTGTTTTCTTTAATTCTCCTTGTAACCTATGAAACAAAAATTAAACTCATTAATTTCAAAGAAATTAAGCAATGTAAAAAACCTTATACACTTTCTTTAAATTCAATAAATTATTTATATTTCATTTATTTATCTAATTAGTTAAATTGAAAAAATAGTGATATATGTGTCGATAAATTTAATAAATCTTAATGAACATAAACATTACTTTAATTGTCAAACTCATAAAATATGAAGAACAAGAAAACTTCTAATTTTATATTTTAGATAAAATATTTTATCTAATGATTAATCACATCTGAATGTCTAAGTACGTACATATAGAAGAGTACATATACACGTATGAGCCCACCTATTTTGTAATAAATTAATTCTATAATATAGAATACTTAAATGAGTGACAACTAGACAAAAAACAAAAAAAATACATCAATTCAATTGCAGTAATATCTTCTTATACAGATGATTTAATAATCTACGTATCTATAAATACAATATTTTAAATTGTTAATTATGAACTCTATATATTTATTGTTATAAACTATTTAAATACGAAATTTAAACATGTAATCATAGTTTATAATTCTAAAGATTTCTCTATATTTTATGTTGCAATTTAGTTTTAATATATTTCGATCTCCATATAAAAAAATTAGAGAATCAAATTATCATTCAAAATTTGACTAACCCATAATAGATTAGACTTGACAAAATATTTAGTCTCCTAATTTAGACTAAGCCTAATTCAAAACTATTTTGATTAAGCCCATAGTCATGCCAGTTTTAAATAGGCCCGTAATAATATTAGGTTGAAAATATTACTTAAATCCTTCCTTTAATAAAATATAGTGTTATCAACGAATCTAGGAAGGCCACACTTGATTCCTATTTTTTTGACACATGAACTAATTCATGACATCAAGCATTCTTTTTTGAGTTCAATTGATAATGTTCTCATTTTATTTTGACCATGCACAAGTTACATTAATAACATAACTTCATCAAAATTATAGGCATGTAAACATTTGATCACATGGTAACATGATCTTATAAATAAGAAGAGTAGTTTTCTGAATTTGTCAAATTACAACCCCTATTTAACCTATTTCATAGTATTAACTTTTATAGGATTAGGTGTAAGACATCAAATTCCATTCCATTCCTTGGTTTTGGCACTTTTGTGATAGGATCCACTATATGTTAATTTAACTTGGCCTTACAACTTCCAAACTAATTAGTTTGTAGCCTTTGGATATATTCATCTTACTAAGTAAATCTTATTTTAACATTTTATATGTTGAATACACATATTTACATAAATGAGCATTCCATTTTTACCTTTTGGTGTTAATTATTTCTTAAGTGAGGTTAAGTCAATTACAACCACACTATGCGTTAAATATTATTTTTTCTTTAATGTCAATGAATTTCATTATTCATATTAATGTTATGTAAAAATGTATTATATTGCACCTTAGATATTTATTCTTTTATTTTCCATTTAAGTTATAATTATATAATGTTTTAATTAGTTAAGTAGTCCATTATAGTATTATGAGAGTCACATAAGTTTCAACTCTAAAATTACATCCTTGACCTACACATCTAAGCTAGGTTTGGTTTAGTCAATTATTTTTAATAAGAGACCTACATCTTAAAGAACATCCATTGAATTATAATCATAGAATATGATTTAATTTATTTCATGCTCATAAATACATTTCATCTAAGATTTTTCTATTAAATCAATTTCATTACATCAATTAATTTATGAACAAAAAAATAATGTATCTATATTCATGATAACTTTTCATAAATTATAACTTGTATAAATCCATCTAGTTCAATATATTGTAAAAATCATATTGTGTGTCAATTTCATATAAAATTTAATTAATAAATAAATTAAAAAAATTATTCATTCATGTAACAAATGATTTACAACCAGCAATTTCACATGAAATTTATGATTAAGAAATCTATTCATTCAACTCAGAAATGATCTACAACCATTATAACCATCAATTTCACATGAGATTGAATAAATAAATGAATTAATTTTTTTATTCAACTCACAAATGATCTAGAACCATTTAAATCATTTAGTCAATAATCTAGGTTCAAGACCCTTTTATTTCAAAACTCCTTTATAGCTTTCTCCATGTATTTAACTAGTATAATGAACAAAAAAATATTGAAAATGAAAATTTGATGATCTAAATTGATAACATAGACTGCATTATATACAATATCAAAATTCATTGGTTACAAACAACCAATTATAACTACCTACAATTACCCCTACATGGATTTTTTGTGAATGTATACAACTACTTAACAATGTAACATATGATTGCACTAACATTACCCTATTTATTATATTGTCTTTATAAATTTACCCATAAAATAGATCAAATTTTACTTTGTCAAGAGACTTGGTGAGTATATCTTCTATCTGTGAATCTATCGTGTAGTACTAGAGTTGAATATGGTGGTTCATAATTTGTTCTCTAATGTAATGACATTGAAAATTAATGTGTTTGGTTTATTCATGAAAAATTGGATTATTCACAAGATTTAAAACAACTTGATTATTGCTAAAAATGATTGGTGGCTGATCTTCAAGAATCTCCATATCAGAGAAAATGTGATGTATCCATATTTCTTTGCATACAACTCCTCATGCGATGTGATACTTTGCTTCTATGGATTAGAGAGAAACTACTAACTAATTTTTGTTGATCCATGAAATGGGTCCAGATTTGATATAAACATTGTATCCTAAATTTCATTTTTTGTCATCAACATATCCAACATAGTTCAAGTCAGTGTACCACTGTAAGAAGAACTAAATATTCTTTTTAGATTCCACACCATACTTAAGTATGCCTCAAACATATCTCAAAACATGTTTTACTGCAACTTAGTGACATCTCTTTGGTTCCTACATAAATTTGGAAAGATATCTCACAGTAAAACGTAGATCTAGTTTGGTGTAGGTCATGTAGATGAGACTCCCAATGAGATATCTATAGAAAGTTTCATCCACTTGAGGTGAATATTATAAACGAGAGAGATGTAAACCTTTCTCCATCGGTGTTGAAAGAGGTTTATAGTCTGACATTATATATTTTTATAGGAGTGTCTTTGCATATTTCATTTATAAGATAAAGATGTGATTACATTTTTACCATATCTCTAAGCCAAGACAATATTGTAGTAGCCCCAAATCAGTCTTGCCAAAGGATTTCTTCAGGTCATTCTTTACTACATTAACAAGATCATCTAAACTACCACTAATCGCAAGATCATCCACATATAAGAAAATAATGACCATATTTTTACCAACCATTTTTATATACGAACTGGAATTAGAGGGGATATGAATGAAAGCATGCTGGAATAGGTGATGATATATTTTTATGTTTCATACTCTAGGTGCTTGTTTATGTCCATAAAGAGACTTAACTAGATGACATACATTATATGGATGTTTGTCATTGATGAAACCTTTTGGTTGCGTCATGTATACTTTTTCATTTAGATCACCATTTAGGAAATCACTCTTGATGTCCATTTTCTAAAGATTCCATCCATACTATGTTACTAGCGCATAAACAATTTTGAGGGTCTTGATCTTCACAGTGGGTATAAAGGTCTCCTCATAATAAATGCCCTCTTACTAAACATAACCCTTTACAAGAAGTCATACTTTGTGTTTGTTGATGGATCCATCTGCCTTGTACATTGTTTTGAAGATCCATTTTTAGCCAATGGATTTACTCCCAATTGACATATCAACAAGATCCCATGTCTAATTATTGATGAGGGAATCATGTTCTACATCCATAGCTTTCTTCCATTGGGGTTGAATTAAGGCCTCTCAAGCTATCTTTGGTTCAATTTTGTAATCCATGAACTCATAAGTACAAGACTGACTTCATATCTCACATGTCTTCTTGTTTGAACTCCTGATGATGTATCTGGAGGAGGGCTCAAGTGTGAGCTATTGATTGTGGAATCTATCCATTTAGGACATCATTATAGTTTCTAATTTGATGAATAACTACCCTGTAGATTAGCAAGATCAACAAACAATTCTCTTTCTTGCATCTCACCTTATTCATGCTCATCATCTAATTATGGGAATAGTCTATGAGAGGTGGTATTATATGTCTCCTTTTATGAAAATGATTCAAATGATGAATCATCATAGACCACGTCACAACATTCATAAATCTTCTTCATCTTAGGATCCATGAGATGGTATGTTTTGGAGGTAGTGTTATACCCCAATAAAATAAATTGAAGGGTCTCTGGTTCAATCATTTTTCTCTTCTTGTCTAGAACAAGCATATTAAAGGTACAACCGAATACTCAAAGATGAGAAATAGATGGTTTACGACCATTTCATACATCTTTTGATTTTTGGTCTAGCAAGATCTTTATTGGTGCTCTATTGAAAATATAGACAACTGTTTATACTACTTCTTCCCTAAATTTTTTTGTCAACTTTTTAGTGGATAGCATGGAACAAGACGTCTCCATGACTAAGCAATTACATCATTCTGCTATTTTATTCTACTAAGGCATGTAGGGATTAGTCAAGTGCTGCTTGATGTTGTGTTGCTTTAAAAATGTTGAGAACACTTTCAATGTGAATTCCCCCATTTGATCTGAGTGGATGAGTTCAAGTTTCTACCTAAACTATGTAACAACATGCTAATATAAGGTCTTGAATTGTGCAAGAGCTATATTCTTCTTTTTGAGAAAGAACACCGAAATCTTGTAATAAAAGTCATCAATAAACAACTAAAAGTACCTAAATCCTTGATGGGATGCTAGCATGGGTCTACATAGATCAGTATGAACCACAACAAGTCATTCCTTGGCATGTGAGGAAATGGACTTAAATGGAACCTGATATGATTTACCTGCTAGATAGCTAAACCATATTTGAAAAGAATGGGAAAGTTGAAGAATTTTAGGTAGCATTGCCTTATAACTAAGCTATAAGAAGGAACCAATAGATAGATGCCCATATCAATAGTACCAAAGTGTAGTGGATTCTATTTTAGAGAAAGCAAGTATAACTTCACTACTTGAAACTACATCTAAGGTAAATAACTAATCCTTCAATAAGGATTTTGAAAAAACCTAGCCTTCTCAGGAAAAGATACATGATTTAATGCCTTCCTAAACTAGAAACTATACTTTTATCTTTTGATTCAATAATTGATTGATAGATAATAGATTTGTTGTCAAAGTAGGGACATAGAGTACATTTATCAGAGGACAACATCTTGTCCTGAGAGGAATGGTGACACATCCAATTCCTTTGACAATGTACTCTTTATCATCAGTAATTCAAAATCAATCTCTAGTTGGGTGAGTCGTCAGTGAATCAAAGATCCTTACATCCAATCTTGTGTTTCCTAACACCTGAGTCTATTAGCCAAACATTGCTTGTTGTTGTCAGGGTTTGGGCGACTAGTACAATATCATCATGGGCTCCATATGCTGCTTTGTCTACTACTTCATAAATTGAAAATGAAATTTTGATGATCTAAATTGATAACATAAATTGCTTTATATGCAATATCAAAATGCATCAATTACAAACAACTGATTATAAGTACCTATAACTACCTCTACATAGCATTTTTACTATTATATACAACTACTTAACAATGTAATACATGATTATTCTAACAAATATTTCATCTATGATATAATTAAAAATTCATAAATTGTATAATAATTTTTATATGTTGGTATCTAACTCATAATAAAACATACCATTAGTAGTCTATAATGAAAATTTATTAAATCACAACAAGCCCTTAGAACTTAAGTATTTTATCTTTCTACATTTAAAATGGGTTGTCTGACATACCCATGGTTATATGGGACTAATACATGGTGTTCTTAGTTAAAGCATTAAACATAAATAAAATATAATCCATCTCTCGTGCTTCATACTAAGTTCTTGAATAATTTTGATGATGATATGTCAAGTATCATTTACAGAAATGCTTGACAAATTTTCATTAATTTTTATGGACTCTTAATTCATAAATAAAAACTATAAAACCTTATACACTTTCCTTGAGATTGATAAACAAAAATTATATTACATTTATTTATCTAATTAATTGAATTCAAATAATTTAGTGATCTATGTATCCGTAAATCTAATAAATTTTATTGAACATAAACTTTACTATTATTGTCAAACTTGTAAAACATGAATAATAAGAAGACATTGTCTAATCTTAGAGGCCATTTAAAATATTTTTTCCTATGATTAATCACTATTGAATGTCTAAATAGATACCTAAATAAGAATACATCTACATGTATGAGCCAAACAATTCAATAATAACTTATTTATTAAATATACAACATTAAAATGGATAACTACACAAAAAATCACCAAAAGAAATCATAACATCAATTCAATTTCAATAATAATATCTCTTCATATAGATGATTTAGTAATCCAAGTAGCTATTTATTAATTATTACATCCTCTATGAATATTCTTCTTCTATTGTACTATTTTTTTAAAGCACATTCATTTAACATTGTATGTGTATAGTATTATATTATTCTAGTTCTTAAACTTTGCAAGTATAATTATATCTAATTTTTAATGTTTTCAAAAACATTTTTTTGATAATATATATATTTTGGAAGTCATATATAACTATCTGAGAATATAAAATTATATTTTAATTTATTTTTTTAGATTTTTTTGTATTTAGAAATATAGTATTTTTGTGTTCAGACAGAGTTGTGAACTAAAATTTGTCCATTGTGGTAATTTTAGTGTTTAGAGGTTATGTGAATATTTTTTGGTTCATCACGCAAAAATTACTAAAAATAGTGGTTAGAAAATTGTTAAGAGATTAAAATTACTTAAAATAGAAATTTCCAAAAATAATATAGATCAATTAGTTTTTGTAATTTTTGAATTAATTATGTCAACTCCAATTTCAACTTGAGGTTAATTTAAAAATTTATATATAATATTTTATTTATTCAATAAAAACATAGGCAAAATTATTTTCACACAACTTTTGAACTATATACCTATTAATATTTTACTTAACCAATCTATGTTTTCACTATTTTACTTAAATGAAATAACCTTACATTTAAACTTTAATTATTGTTAAAAAATGTCCCAAATTTCATATGGAGTATGTTAGAATAGGCTAGTAGGTGATCTTATGGTATATTGAGCATAGAAGTATTCTACAATAATGATGAGCTAACTAAAAAATTTGTCATGTGACATTCTATGCATATATTCTCTCTCTTATTTTTGGAGGCACACATCCTTTCTTTTCTTCTAACCTAAGCTATGCTTACAGGGCGATGGGAGTGGGCAAGGGGTCAGGAGGGGGGCGGTTGTTGGTGTAGGATATTAATTACTCTATATACTTATTAAATGGATAATTCCTACACTTGTAGCTTTAGCTTACTTAGGTGTGATAAGAGGTTAAGTGGATAACCGGGTGAGTTTCACATAGAGTTCCACCTGGAGTTCTACTGAATGCCACTGTGAGTTCTCCTATGAGTTCTATAGTGAGTTACACATAGTTCCATCTTGAGTTCTCCAATGAGTTAACTCCCCCTACTCCTATATATTCCTCTTCACCATGCTATTCTAATTAAGCAATGCAATATAGATATTGGTAAACAAGACATTCAATACATCTGGTAATTTTTGCACATCTTTTTGTTCATTTCTGAATACAAGCAGGGTCATTAATTTATAAAACACTTTGTATGCTCACTCTATCATAAAATCAGCTACTGGGTTACTATGACATGTCAGAATAAGCCGGTAGGTGATTTTATGGTAGAGTGAGCACATAAGTATTATACAATAATGATGACCTTGTCTATAATTTGAAACATACAAGAAGATTTGTAATAATTGACTTTTTTATTAAATGCTTTGCTTACCAATTATCTGCTCTGCACTGCTTTGGACTGATCAAACCAAGTACAATAACATGGTGAAGAGGAATATAAAGTAGTAGGAGAGTTAACTCAATGGAGAACTCATAGTTAGACTGAGTGGAACTCACTATGAAACTCATAGGAGAACTCACAGTGACTCTTAGTTCAACCATAGGGGGAGCTCTAGGTGGAACTCACCCTCTCACCCACCTAACCTCTTGCCACACCTAAGTGAGCTAAAGCTACAAGTGTAAGAATTATACATTTATTAAATAAATAGAATAATTCATATCCTATACCAACAAAATATTTTATATAAAAATTGTGACATTCTTCTATTTTCCATCTATAAATTTTGGATATTGTAAATTAATTTCTAAATACATTATTTTTTTTCTAAAGTTATGAAAGTTATTCTTATTCTTTATTTATATATGATAAAGAAAAGAGAAATCATTATTTATTGAATTTAGAGACGTAGAGTTTCTACTCATTTTATGATAAATTTTTTAAAGATGTGTAACTTTAACTCATTGCTGTTAAGTATAACAAAATTGTGTACTGTCACCATAACCTTAAAACGAAATAATGAACATAGACATCATAAAAATTCTACAACTTTTTAAAGCTGTAACAAATATATTTTTAATCCTGTAACAATTAAATATTAAAGATTTTTGAAAGGATTTTTTTATTTTTATTTTCTTCGTTATATTTTATTTTGTTGGATGGGTTGGGCTATAATCCCACTCCGGGCTGCCCTAGCTACACCTACCTATAACGTATGATTCGCAATAGATGCATCGAAACTCCCAACTAACGCTAACAACGGTCCATCCACCTTACAATATCAAGGGGAAGGATTAATTATGGAAAAAAATCGACGAACACAAGATCTTATGGATTCCTCATGGCTTGACCCACTAGAGCTGCCATGCTAGTCCACGTCCCCTTCCCCTGTTGTTTCTGTTGCTTTTCCTGATTTCCCTTCCAGGCTATAACAGAAAAATTAAACTCATTAACTGCAAATCAATTGAGCAATCTACATAAGGAGATTTAGTTAGACGACCATATTACCTAATTCTGGATCATATCCTTGATATTTGAGCTCTCTGTATTCCTGGCGCAGAGCACAAGGGTCGCAACAGCAATGTATAAAAAAATCCCCGACCGGGCTTCCCTTCATGTTGAATTTGGTCCTCATTTTCGTTCGGTAGGACCAGGAATAAAGATAGCCACCGATGGCAGTATAAGCCAGCATCAGGTAATATATCGTTCCTTTTGCACAACATGCTGCGTCAGCAATTCAGGGGGTTAAATATAAAAATAACATGAAGCAAATTGCTTGGTTAGATTTTCCTAAATAATGTCTACACTGCACTTACACGAAGAACCCTCATCCAAGAACGTGTACTGTACTGTACTTAATACAAATTCAGATGCCTGTGCCATAATAAAAAAGAGGAGCAGCAAGATAATTTACATACAGTTGTCAAGATGTTTCCAGCCGCAGAAGAGTCCATTAGACCAATCTGTCGGATCCGAGTTTTGAGGTGGCAATGCATGCTCGATTTTCATTTTCTAATGCTTCTGCTCTTTCCCATGTTTATGGGAAATGATAGGCAAATATGCAACTAGAGAGAGATTCCAACGTCGAGAAGGATCGTGCATGTTTCTCCTACTGCTGGTTTAATGGATTGGCAAGCTCACTTACAATCATTTCCATTTGAAGTTGAATTGAAACAACGACTACACGTTATGCGGTACACTAAACGTATCCTCCACGGACTTTTCCAATGACGAAGAAAACAGCTATGTTAGAAAAGTATGTTACAACTTAGTAAAGAAACATCTTAAAATCTTAATTTTTTTCTGCAGATACTGTTTTTGGAATGATTTTTGAGGTCAAGAAAGTAATGAGGGCCACCTATAAATATGTATATATATAAATATATAAAATATAATCAATGTATCCCATTAAAATATCTTTTTGTTTTCTTCTGCCACTCCGCTCAAAATTTTCCTCCAATATTCTTCTATTTGAAGCTCAATATTGTATTCTAGTATAAAAATAAGATATGTCCATTTCCAGTTGAATTCAAAGTATATCTATAGACGACGACGACCTGGGTGTCGATAAAGAATTGTGTGGATCATATTTTTTGAAATACAGTACAGTACACGTTTTACAGCGCATTGTCCACAGGTATGTTGGAAAAGTATGTTAATACTCAGTGGAGTCTCATTGTCCCATGAATTTGGTAAAGGTATCATTGCGGCTGGAAAAGAAAAACTCCTTTCAGGCCACGCATGTTACGTGGTATGTAAAAAAATATTAATTTTTTATTTTCATAATAATAAATTCTTATAATTTTTCAACAATATTTTGATAAAAATAATTAACAAGTCTCCAACATAACAACCTTATTTTAGAATACAACTCCAACATTAACATACATCAGTGTAAGGGCCACAACCACCACCTCATCTTAATATGATTGCTTATTATGTTGCACCAATCTGAATTTATAATTAAAATATTGGTCCTTCAAATCGTAAGAGTGGGAGGGAGGAATGTATATTATATGGTCCGGTGTGTATATATAGTTAATTATATTATAAGATTTTAGAGAAGTTAAAAATGGAATTTCAATTATTTTTATATTTTTTATATCGAATTATTAATATAATTTAATTATCTAAAATAAATTTTTTATTGATGATTTTTAAGTGTAAATATATCTATATATTTAACAATACAATTTAATTCAATTATGTTTATATATTTATAAATAAATTAAACATATTTTTCATTATTTAAATTTGATTAATCAATATTTAGTCAAATTCAATTAAATACATAATTTTTTAATTTTGACTAAATTTATTATCAAATCAATTTTAACTAAATTTATAATTATATGTTTTTGACTGACTTATATTTATATCATTTTGTAAAGTTCACTTCAATCATGCTTTTAATAATGTTGAGAAGGCCACTCCTACACATTTGTGATCCATCAATTAACTCGTTCCATCAAACATTCTCTTTCCAATTGAATTGATAATCATTTCCTATTCTTTCACCATGTAATATGTCCTTAATTAACATAATTAACATGACTCCATCAATAGTATGTCTATCTTTGATCACATAGTACCATGCTCTAATAAAGGATAAAAATAGTTTGAACCAAGGTCTCATAAAGGATAAAAATAGTTTTATGAACGTGTCAAATTAAAACCCTTCTTCGCTCTCCTCTTTTCTCTCTCTCTCTATATTTTTTTATATAAAAAGTAGTAACCATTAGAGGTTCTTTGGTTTAGGTGCTTTGACTTTTCTTTAATATTAACTATTATAGACATGGTATAGGCCATCAAAATCCATCCCATTTTTTGTTTTAAGAACGTTGGTGATGGGCTACTTTGTTTGTTAATATGCCTTGGTGTTTAGCCTTGGTTAATAATTATCTTGCACTTTTTAGATAGATCAATTTTAGTAGAAAACAATTATTTTAAAATTTATGTGGAGTGCTTGCATTTAAATAGAAGAATATTTAAAATTTAATTTTTTTTATTATTAGTTTGGGGTATTTGATTTAGGAAAGTATTTAAAAATTTATTTCATATAAGATTAAGAAAACTAAACTTTTTTAATCGTTTATGTCACGACACCTATTTAGTATGGATCCTACACATATGATAACACTTATTTGTTACAAATGGAAGGTATTATCTACATCATCACATTGGTTAGTGGTTGCAAATGGCTGGGCATGCATAGTAATTTGACTACATTGCACTATAATTGGGCTAGAAATTTAATTGAAATATAAGACATAAAGGTAAAATGAACATCAAAGCGAAATTGTAATGATAAAAGAACACAAAATTAGAATGACCTCTCTGATTCTACATTCCTTCTTCACCGATTGACTTAACTTTCATGGGAATCAAAATAATCATGAGCATTAGAACAAATAAATTATCTTAAATTTGGAAGCTAATACACATTGTATTGATATTATATAGATAAATTTCATATATTTATATTTTGCATCAAAAAATCATAGGTTGTCCATATTGCCTGCCTCTAAAAATAAGAGGTAATATTTAGTTCCCACCCACACACACACACACATAAATACCTCGTAAGGATTTTTATTGCCATCAAAAAAATATTTTGTAGGCATTTGTCTTGAAGAGGTAGATGCCTAGATTCATATCACTTCTACTTTATATATATGTGTGTGTGTGTGTGTGTGTGTGTGTGTGTGTGTGTGTGTGTGTGTGTGTGTGTGTGTGTGTGTGTGTGTGTGTGTGTGTGTGTGTGTGTATGCATATGTATATGTATATATGTATATGTATATGTATATGTATGTATATGTATATGTATATGTATATATACACACTTAAAAATACTTCATAAGGATTTTTACTGCGATCAAAAAAATATTTTGTAGGCATTTGTCTTGAAGAGGTGGATGCCTAGATTCATAGCACTTCTTATATATATATCCACACTTAAAAATACCTCATAAGGATTTTTATTGTGATCAAAAAAATATTTTGTAGGCATTTGTTTTGAAGAGGTAGACGTCTAGATTCATAGCACTTCTACTTTATTTCGATCGATAGTATTTTCTTAAATCTTTACTCAAAAATTTCTTTTTTTTGCTACACCTATTATTTGATATCACAACAATTAAGATTTCCACATCAACAATTAGAAAATATTGGCAAATCACTTCCATAAATAGGGCATGAAATCCCTTGATTGATGGCCAAAAGATTTAATCAAGAAGGATGGGGATGTATGTGAAGAGAAAGTTGGGTTTGGAAGAAACGTGGCAATCCCTGGGCATGACAAGTTATTTTTTATGTCATCTAACACTAACCATAATATTAGATGTCTTATATTTGAAATAAGATGATATCTTGTATTTCTATAGCTTTTAAAATATATTAGGTTATTTGTTACAATAATATATAACCTTATAATATAATAATATATTTTATATTTTTATAATATATCATTATATTGTATTAATAATTATTATTATAATAGTATTGATTTATTTATATATTATACATAATAAAATATTACAATTATAACTTATTTTATTATATAACATTATATTATATTTAATTATTTATGTTTCCTCCTTTGTATGGTCTTCTCATATTATTGATGCCTAAGTTTTTATTCTGTATACTCAATTAAATAAAATTTACTACTATATCCATAGTTAATAGACAAATTAAAAATTTGAATATTAAATGTTCTTCAACTTATAAAACTCTGTGTTATTATAAGTATATCATTGTATTATTTTTAAAATAGATACTACTCACATATATTAATGCAATGATGTAGGGTTTTCTAATATTTATATGAAAGATTCAATATTCATTAAACTCACACTCTAATATTCAAACATAGTCCGATGTGGTTGACAAAAACTCATTTCCATATTAAACTTAGGTATCATATGTGCCATCAATCATCAGCATTCTAGTTCCATATATTCATGCAAAATGTGTCATCTACATTTTGTCATCCATTGCATTTGTGTTTGTTGGGTTTTTAGCCAACATTTAGGAATTTACAATATTGTATGAATTTTTGGTTGTTGTAGGATTTACATGGATTGCATCCAATGTAATGGGGTACATAACATTCAATGTGCTAGGGTCTTCCATTGGAATTTTACTATCATGTAGGGTTAATGAGGACAACATGACAGTGATTTGATTTCAATAAGTCTCAATGTTTGATGTGTGACTCAAATCATCATTGTAATTATAATTATAAGGAGACCATACATTGAGGTTCTAAAGTATATATTATATCTTATGTTTATTTATATTAACAATATATTATAGTATATTTCATGTGATATTTTACACCATAGGGCCCACATCATACACATGCCCCAACATTGGGTTGTTTGTTGGATTTACATACCCTGCACCCACTACAAATTAGTTTCTATCTTGAAGGGTTTGTCATATTCTATTGAATATTTTATGTTTGATTACAAACAGACTCAATACAGTCATGGTGGAATATACCATAGATGTTATGTGCTCTATTGATGTGGTGCAGTTTCTAGCTTCATATTACATTTTCAATTTTATTCTCCTTTTGTATTGTTACAACTAACTTGTCATGAAACTATGGCCTCGACTATTTTTGTCACTCATACATATATAATATTTAGATAGACATAGGTTATATGTGATGATATCATCCTTGATTGATGTTTACCAAATCAAGATGTGAAAAAAGGTTAGTCAAATATAGCTCATATGCATTTTATTACATTATCAAACTACCCAAAACATATTTGTTTTCTCATTATGATTTTCATTTGATGTTCATCATAAAAAACATTGAGGTCCAAAAAAATACATTGTAGCTTCTATTCATCCATGTTATCAATATATTGACACCTAGATAAATCACATCAGGTTCAAGAACATAGACAAACATTGTACTCAAATCCATTGAAGAAAAGGCAACCCCAATTAGAGATTGTCTTTTTAAGCATATTATTTATCATTGTTGAAAAAATAACTAAAAAAGGAAAAAAATATAAGGGAACACTCATGTAAAAAATGTTTATGAAGGATTTTAAAAATTAATGACATATTTTTTCTGTCTAATGCTTTGTGCATACAAGGTGCGATGGGGTTAGCCATCATGATTTTGAAGTGAGGTCTAACTACCAAATTACACTATTTAGCTTTAAATAACCTCATTTTATTGAAATAAAACTTCAACAAATACACCAAAAAAATAAAGGAGATATTAAATTTCATAAGATAAACATCTAAATGGTTCATAGTTACGTAAGTATCTTTTACTCAATCGCTTTAAATGACTTACCATTGCTTATCACCATCATCCTCCAACCACATTAAAATAATTAATCACTTTCATGATTTGTAAGAATGTATTTGGATGTTAAAATAAGTTCATGTAAATATCATACACTAGAGGAGCCATATCATATATATTTATAAATTAAAGTAGTGTAGGGACAATGAATTGGCGTTATGGATTTTATCATGTTGATTTTGTAATAGTTGAAGTGAGTACCAAATATTTTACAAAGTGTATACCACATAGGTACATAAGGGGCCATCGTTCATGATCTAAAAGGTGATGTCATGGTAGAAGGATCACCAGTTAAGAGAAAAGGTGGTCGATTAGCAATCACTCATAGGTGGCAAGGTAACCTATGGTGGGTACTAGGTGTCTTGGATGGATTTACCTCTAAAAATACCCCTAATGACTAGAATGTTCTAAGTCTAAAAGACATATTAGGGTAGATGCACTATATTCCTTTCAATATAATATAACCCACCCTCAAAGTGAAGCAAGCAATTATTATTGAATCCTATGAGACCTCAAGTTCTACTATGTTGCCATATGGTAGCATACTATAAATTTAGATCCCATAGGAAGTGAAAAATTATCCAAGTAGCCATGAGGCCTAGATTCAATGTGATCATGCTATGTGTAAAAGTGTGGAGAATGATATAAATAATTCATGATGCTGCCAAGTGGTAACATCTTGGGGGCCCACCCGAGATGCTATCAAGTTTCACCTATGCTTAGACCTTTAAGGGCTTATAATGTTACATCAATTTATTTCACATCCAGCTATGGTTGCTTTCATGATTCACTATAATTTAAAGTACATTGTTTAAAGTGTGAATCTAGGAGTTTTGTTGATGACATGGCCTATATATTCCAATTATATTTTTATTCTATATATTTCTAAAATGATTTTGGCAGAAGAGGAGGCCTCACTACTTCATTAGACAATGCCATGTTCTCTTATATGAATAGATTAACCTCTTCCCCATACAAAGTAATAGGTATTTATGAAAGAATTTCCTCCTCTTTGATATAAAATGAGTAGGATTAGGAGGAATTTTAGGGGTGTTTTGATTCACCACACCTTGAGGCTAAGAGAAAAGACGAGGAGTAGAAATAGTGTATACTCTAACCCTATTAGTTGTTATAATATGTGCCTCATAGTCAACCATATTTATAATGATCAATACAAGATCAATCACTAAAATAAGAAAAAACAAAACTATTAACTTCATTCGTATCACATATAACCATATCATGTTTCAAACAATATATAAATAATTTATGATAAATGTGAGGAAATATAAATCCAAACATTGATAAATATTTGCACAAAACCATATCATGAAGCCTCATAACATGTAAACCTTGTGAGTCCTCCATTTATAATAAAATCTGCCCATGAGAAAATGGAATGAAAACAAGCATATACATAATCTATCAAAAGGAGGAGGGTCAGGACATAGGATAAACCAAAATGGCCCAAGCAAAAAAAAGTAATTATAATGTTGATATAAACCTCAAAATAATCATATTTCATGAAATCAGAGATTGAAGAGGAAAAAAATATTGAATTTATAAGATTGGATGACTGAAAGGATCAATTTTTCCAACAATTTTTTAAAATATGACACAAAATGTTAAAAACACTACACCAATTAAGTAAAATACGTGCATAAGGAAAATATAACTAAATAGGGGTAATTAAATAAATTGACCATTCCCTAGGGTCTAATTGAAAATGGAAAGATTGAAAGATTGATAAATAAAATAGTCAAATATTGGTAAAGAGATGTGTTTTTAAATATAACTTACATAAGTTACATAAATGACTAAGATACAAAATAATAAATAATGGAATTGCGTAGAATATTTTCCAAGAAGAAGATTATGTTTTCTAATGATTACCACTTTTGATAGGAAATTAATATGGTTGACCACTTCTATTATTCGTATAAAATGATAGTTATATATAAATTTCTAAATAAAATATAAATATGACTCTTATGAAGCATCTCAAGCCTAAAAAAATTAGAATCCTTTGTTAGCAAAAAAATTTCAATAATCTAACTTTGCTAAGCATAATTGATGTGTGTATTCATGTTAATATATTATCCTATGATGTAAATCTAAATCAATAAAATGTTTTAAGAATAAATAAAGTGTGCAATGTTATTTTTCAATCCCCCATCGAGGGTGGTAATTACATTTCCCATGTGCTCAGAATAAGGGGCTTATGTAGTTATGTGGAAGTAAGTGACAATAAATAAGTGAGAGAATAAGTTCACCTTCTATCCATAAGATAGTAAATGAATATTATATTTTATTGTAATAAATTAAACATTGATTTGATATAAGTATTTAGCTACAGGACTTCAATAGATGATAAATGTAGAATTGATCATATAAACTCCTTGACAAGTGTGTGAAATATTAATCACTGTATGTAGTGATCAAATGAATCAGGGTTTAATTTAAAATATAGGCATCTTTGAGTTCAATTTTTATTACATTCGCACATAGGTGAACCATGGAATGTTGTTAAATCTAGAAATCTCCACACATAAAAAACATGTTAAATAAAACAGCGGACCCATAATAATTTGATCATATTTTTCACCACCAAAAATAGTCAAACCACTTTCTACCAGAAACAAAAACGTAAAGAGACAAACCCTAAGACTATGTTCTAATATTTCATAATCATTTAGGGTTGTATGAAGGAAAATAAAATTTATATGTAGGTATTCAAATGTCCTTGATTGAATGGAAGTATTATCATTGACCCATAGTCAACAAAACATCAATAAAATACATTAGGATACCCCACAAAAAAATGAAATAAACAAAAAAGATACATGTATACATGTAAATGTGTAAAAACCTAAAAATGATTTTACATATATATGACTTGTACCAAAATTAGGTGACTATAGCAGCCTATGACATTTAGGATTTCATTATCAAGACTTCAAAACTTATAATCATATTAAATGTTATCAAGAACATAACACCCATTCGATTGTTATTCCATTTTTTTATTTGATAAAGCCTTATGGTTATTCTTATATCTCAAATTTTCACCATTAAGAGGGTGATTCATGCCCTTTAAAGTTTAGCTATACAATTGTATTGGTCCTAGGTTGTGCGTGACCTATAAGTGGATCAAACCTCTAGATTTCGGGCTATCTCCCAAGTAAAACACATAAAATAAAAACTATAACACTTTATTTACTTGTAAAATTGAAAGATGATAAATGAAACTAACAAATAAATTTTTAGGTGATGCACCAAACATAAGGTCCTCAAATTACTAAGAATGCACTATTAAATACTGAGTTTTACAAAATAATCCATATCATAGTAGTGCTTCAATATTAATGATATAAAGGTTTGAAGAGGTTAGGATGATCAACCAAGAGGTGATAAAAAAAAACACTAATGACTTATCAATTTTCTAACCAAACAAACCATGTATAGAACTTCCTATTACTTGTGTAAGAACACAAGCTTGCATATTGGTATGAATTAGAATGATAAATGCAAGGAAACACAATTACTAGCACTGAGCATTCATAAAAACAACCCATTCAAGATAATTGTATGTAATTTTAAGATATAATATCCAAATTGAGTTGATTTGAATATTAAAATGCATGACTTAATTTTGATAGGGCTTCAACATAACCAATGTGAGGATCCCTTAAAAATCCAAAAATATAAGAAAATATGAGAAAGAAAGAGATAAAAGAGGTGTAAAATATCATGGACAAGTTCCATCCACAATGGAGTCATTTTTAATGAAATAACTTGAGTAAAAAAATAGTCTTTAAGGTTTTCATTAACATGTGTACACTTGCTTAATGATGTCCTTCTTCAAATTGGAGTAGGAGGTTACCTGGGCAATTTTTAGTTATTGAATATAACTCATTCCTTTTGAGACTACACCTTTGCACCTAAAAAGATAGTTAACAAAATTTTTAACTAACTTGTGATATGATTGAGGTTTTTTTATGACACTCTTCTAAAATTTTGTATCTTATTTTTTTGTCTTTAAAAGTATACAATTTTCACTAGCTCTTTGTGAGCTCAGATTGTTCAAATTTCATTTCCAAAATAATGAATACAATATTTCTTCATGGATCACCTCCTTCTAACATTAAAAAAAAATTAACAGCCCCTTTTAATGCCTCAAATGCTTTCTATCACCCCATTTCACACCCAAGAATCTTACTTGCCTTTATTTCGTTGTATCCCTCAAAATCGATAAATCTTGTTATCTAGATAATTATACGAATTTTCCTACAAAAAAAATAATATATTTGAGTATCCACTATGTTTATCCTTCTCTGTATAAATTTTCATGA
Organism: Torreya grandis; assembly: GCA_037957365.1. Taxonomy (NCBI): domain Eukaryota; kingdom Viridiplantae; phylum Streptophyta; class Pinopsida; order Cupressales; family Taxaceae; genus Torreya; species Torreya grandis. The sequence goes on along the minus strand of JARHVA010009331.1, from coordinate 53,752 downwards.
CCAGAAAATGCGTGAAAGTTTACTTATTCCACCCGTTTCTCTTTCCAATTAGCCTAAAATTAGATCTCTAAGCCTATAAAATTGAGATTTGGATCCATTAATCTATCACAAATGTGAAATCTCTAATAAATTTTTGATTAAATTTCTATACCCCCTAATCATACTCTAGGCCAAATTTAGGGACCTCAAACCCTGTAAGAATGGGTGAACCAATAAATCACCAAAAACCTAGCTTAAATGCATGTACAATCTTGAAAAGAAATTAGAGTGTTTTTTTAAGAAATTTATAGGTCTGAAATATTTATTATGGTCTGATAAATACTATAGAATCATAGGATAACTTAATTTTATGTAGTAAATGTCTCTAAGTGTGATCCATAAGTCTGCAACTAAGTTTTTTTTGAGAATAACGTATTGTAGTCACTATTTTAGGCCCAACTTATTGACTTGAATAGTTGATATATTAATTCAAAATACTTATAAAAATGTATATAAGTTATAAGACCTATGCCATTCCTATCTAGGCATCTGTACTTGATTTGAAGGGTTACCACCACCTTACAAAATCATAAAAAAAACCTATAATTAATATTTTTAGGCTTATTCCATAATTTTTATCATTCACATGTACCACCAAAGGATTGTATATATGTTAAATAGGCATAAATATTTAATTACAATGTTTTTATGGTTATTCAAATGCATATTGGATCAACGAGGAAATTTTTCATTGAGTATCTCTTGCAATGACTAGCCTTTCTCTAGCATTCTCACATTGTCCTCATAAAATAGAATTGTGGGAGCACTTTCAAGGTTAAATTCAAGGATTTTTGGACCTAAGGAGGTATAATTCACCTTAACACACCTTATCCAATCATCTAAATATTCCCCAGAAATTCAACACCATATTTTGAACCCATAAACTTGTAAAAACATAACATTAAATGGATTCATATAAGTGTAAGTACAATAAAATATCATTGTAAGAATATTCATGGAGTGAGGATTGATGATAATATATTTTCAATGGAAATTAAATGCATTAGGATGGATATATTTAAGTCATTTTATTTTCCATTGAGCTCCTAAAATGGTTTTGGGAGGGTTTATACATGCTTGGGTTCTTAATGATAGCTCATAAAAATTAACTCCTTCAAATATGAATAAATTCCACTATATTTTATTACACAATGGTACCAAACTATTCCTATGATCTTAAGGTCCCATGTAAATCCTCCATACAGTTATGGGAAAAAAAGTACTCTTTGAGCTCCTTCACAAGCCAAACACATCGTTTAGAGAGGCTTCCGGTCTTAAATATTTTTCATATATGTAAGGAATTGAATGAGTGAATAAATGCCAATTATTTTAAATAAGATACCTCATTCATCACTTCTCAATTTTTTTTGTCAGCATGGACTACTTCTAACATGTTTTGGGCTTCACAAAGTGACATCTCAAGCTAGTTGGTTGTGTGAAGACTGAGATGAAGGTTTTGGGACTCAAAGGCCTTAAAAATTCATGTATTTAGTTTAAAAATTAAAATAATATTTTCATAACCCCTATAAATAATTTAAAATTATCTATTTTCCATTTTGAGGTTCCATCATGAAAAACAACTTGATCTCTTGTACCTCTAGTAGATCCACTGAGGGTTTTAGGCCTGTTGGTGACTTTTAACCCTTAGTCTTGTGTTTTGTTTTTTAATATTTAATAAAAGACTCCATATTTTTTAATATTATTATCCATGATTTTATATATCTCTAAATATTACTTATACCTCTAATTCATCTCATAATTATCCTTCTTCAATTCTATCTTCTAGCAAGGTTTTAGATGTCTGTTTGAATTTCTTGACTTTACCCACAGAGTATCTATTCTTTAACTAAGTATTATCACGTTGATGGTTTAGGTAAATATTATAAATTTTTATTTATGATATTTATAATTTCTCTACAAAATTCATTTACCTCACTAACAATCTCAAGTCTCCCTTTGTTCTCATACATAGGCCTGTATATGAGCATTTAGGCCAATTAATCCTCATGTCCTCATTAATGGAATTAATCATATTATGGGTTATTTTGTCAATGTAGATAGGTGTTTATAATATTATTTCATATAAATTCATATTTTTATGGATTCAATACCATCTATGGTAGCTTCAAACACTCCCTTTCATACTAGATTTTGACTTTTTCTTGATACTATGGACATACATGTCTATAGACCTGTCAGTTTACATTCTTATTCATTTAGGTAGGTATTAACATTTCCATAAAGAAAATATTTAATAAAAACACCATATACATTATATACCTATTGGTAAGTCTTAACCAATCTTTGAAAAATTCATTCTTTTAGAATTTTACCTTCAAACACTTAGGCCTATAGGTAATCATTTGAGATAATGCCTTATAAGACTGAGGGAAAGCTATTGAAGCGAGAAGGCAAGAAATATGTAATATACAATAAATAATATTCTCATCATATGCATATAATTAAATTTTTTTTACATTCTTAATGCCATTCTATAAATTTAACAATAAAGACATCTCCTTCAAGAACATGCAATGGAGGTCACTTTATGTATAGAAATTATGTTTAGGCCTAAGACTTGAGAGGTTTGAATTCTCATTTGGGAACCTATTACTCATTAATTATGTTTTTATGGATTATATAGGTGATTAAAAATGTGTGTTGAGTCTCTCAAGACTTGTATATCCTCATTTTATATGCTTATGAGTTATGAAGGCCCACCTAAAGGTCTACAAACATGTGGGTGGGCATAATCCTTCTTGATCATACCTATAGACATATGTTGAGACTTTATTATATCACTATGTCTTGTTTACCTTCCCATATTTCAATTCATATCATTATTGACCCTCATCTTTCTCATTTTGTCATTTAAGGTGGGTCTTAATAGCCAGACCAATGAATTATTACTTGAGCCTATGAAGAAGCATGATCTCTAAGGTGGATATTGGGAAATTTGGGTGAATTTATTATTATTTAATCTACTTTTTAATATTGAGTAAATATTTATCTCTATTTATTGGCCTACCAAGATCATTTACTGAGATTTGACTTGGCTCTTCCAAATCTGTAACACATGCTCTCATGATTACACATACAAAAACTAAATAGGAAGTAGGTTTTCTACTAATAAAATAATCTAAGTATGATAACAATGATGATATTAATACCAAAATGTAGCATTATATCCTATAATCACCCCATCATAATCATTTTCTTCCATCAAGTTTTGAAGTGGAGAAATAAAGACAAACCTAGACTTGACTTAGATGCATAAGACGTTGTGATTTACATACACTCTTAGAAATTATTCATAGATTTAAGGGGATTAATAAGTCAACCAATTTCATAACTTGAAATTTCATGGGGACCCTTAATATTCCCAAGTTTTGAGCTTCCAACTATCTCTCTCCTACTTGTACCAACTTCAAAGAAAACTACCTTTTGGAGCTGCCAAGGAGAGTAAAGGGAAGGATGAATATTTTTATGACCTATATGAGTTCTAAACCTCCTAAAATTCATGGATTTGAACATGTATAGACTAAATAAATATGTAGGAGTGTCTATAAGTGGTTTTCCCTTTGTAACTTGTATGCACTTCTTGATAACCACTCTTTTTGCTTAAGAACTATTATTATCTACATAAAAATTGATTGAAATGAATGAATAAGTGTTATCTAATATCCCTCACACCTATATATATATGTGGGATGATGTGTCAACCACTCTTTTCTTATTCAAACATGCCACCTTCTTACCATATTACCTTGTTGGATGTTCCATATGATTAAACAAGCATGTCAAACTGAGTTGCAATGCTAGAACTAGATTTATACTTCATTTAATGCAGTTGTATACATGACGGAACACATTAAATTAATCCAAATTAGAATAAATATCATGAGATATAACTCTCAACCCTTGACCCTCTTTGAACAACTTTGACTAAGAGACACTATGACTAGCCAAGCATAATATTAGGAAAATACTTATTTTAAACTTATCAAAAATTTATTAAAAATTATAACCATGCCTTGTGAATGATTTTAAAGTATGAAAACCAAGGTGAAGGATTGATAAGTTTTTTATTAAACTAGTTTATAGTAGGCAAAATTTGGCTAACCATTACATACTTATAAAATAAACAAATATTTTAATATTGAAGGAGCATATAATTTTACTGATTTACATAAGAGGAGAAGGTGAATGATTCTATCACATTTGGATGGGTCACTCAAGTGTAATAAAACTAAATTTATAAACAATTCTTAGCTTTGATACCAATATTATCCCCTACTCAAGGGGTTTGAGCCTATAAATATACATATTTTCCTTTTTTAACTTATTATTAGGGATTGAGGTTGGATTATAATTAATTCAAATGAGAGAATATGTTGACATTTGACTACATAATTCATCTCATCAGAGAGAGGATTATTAAAATATACTATTTACAAATATATTTACAATGTTTCAAACCCTAAAGATAATAGACCTATTTCTCTCTCACTAGATTGTTTTAAATAGGAATCATTTTTGAAGAATTCCATATCGAAACTGACCTTTTTCAAAACAACTTAATATTGGGCATCATCTTATATCATAATTTTTTTGGAGGATATTTTATGTTTTATTGCTTACTTGGATTGTTTTTTGATTCAACCAAATGCATGCAACATAAACCTTATAACATTGGAGAAATAATGAGTTTAAACATGATTTTCCTCTACATTTGAGAAGGCTAGATTTTTTGTCTAATGGGGGTTTTGGGGTTTTTTTAAACTTTTAATTAGAATGTACAAAAATGAAACAAAAATAAAATAAAGGAGAAAATTTGGAATGGAGAGAGAATATAAATAAATGGATGAGAGATGGGAAACCTACAATGTAATTAACCTAGAAAACTACTTCGATGGTCTAGATTAAATAGAGTGGGTGGGATAGATCAACAATGGAAACCTATCTCTTTAGAAGGACAATAAAGATAGACTTTAAACAAAAGGGCTTCAAGACATAAATTTATATGGAACTCATTTGTATTTCTTATTGGAAATGAACATAATGTTTATATTTCCTCCTTTCAAGTAGGATTTTGTTTAGCATCAAACAGTATGATTTGGAATCTTCCTTTCAATATTATGAATAACAACACTTAAAAAATTGCATAAATGATTATCAAAAATATCAAAATCTTTATTCAAACCAAATTATTTGTATATAGCACAAAGTCTGCTTTCAAGGATTTATGACATAATTTACTAAACTAGGAAAGTTTACACATAATCTAGAAAGCATAATTTTTAATAGATTTAATCATCATAGACCATATAAAAGATATTACAAACAATAAATTATCAACAGCTGTAAATCAGTCTATTCATCTTAAAATTTGTCTACTTTGAATTACTCACACTCTTAAAAAATGAAAAACTTATACAATGATGCACCCATTATTTCCTCGTGAGTTTTGAGTAGAAGAAATTATGAACCTATTTACAATGGCAATCAGCATTTTTATAGTGTTGTATCCTTACGTAGTTACACAAATACCTTCTAATATTGACATGACCCTCACCTCATCCCAAATCAACTTAGGTTATTAGTTTTTATTTTCAAAGACCATGAGTTAAGGTTCAATTAAATTTTCCCATATTCCACCTTTTTCTTTTGTATTTGGGAATTCTTTTAATCCTTCCATACATTTCCAGCAATGGTTAAAATCAAAACCACAACTAACTAGAATAAATATATTTTCCTATTTAACTTTTTCAATAGATTTAAGCTTATATTTTCGTAAAACTATGTTCATGCCCAATTTTATTTCAATACCAGTGTAAACAACTATTCCACATAATATCACATGTAAATTCAAAATTTTTATAACTAGCCTAATTTATACATAAGTATTTATGTCCATAGATAGATACATTATTTGTTGAGTAATTGTATATATCTAACTTGGATACAACCCACCATCTACATATTCAAATTAATATTCTAGATTGTTGTGCTCAAATGTACATAAACGATACATATATCTCAATCTAATCTCATTGGTAAAGAGAATAGACATCAAATAACACATCAACATAAATATCTTGATAAATATAATTACAATTCAATTATTTTGAACATTCTTACCATGACTCAAGTCATCATAAAGCATCCCTCGTCAATATCAACAACCAAATATTGTGTTAAACTAATTTAGATAGATTTTCAATAGAATCTACCACCTCAATAGATTGTTTAAAAATGTTCACAAATTTTTCATGTTGGCATCTACATAAATCATGTATGTTTCTTATTCATCATCCTTTCATTCGTCAAACCCTATAGGATACTTGAGATGATATAGTAAATGGTGAGTTATCAATTCCAGAATATATTTTGTCATGTCTTTAATGGCATCCATAGTTACACCAACTGTCTAAATCAACGTGCTTCTAATACAATTAGATATTATTGGGTTCTTATTATCATCAATTGACATCAACTCCATGGCACTGGAAATCTAAATTTGGTGTTTCAATCTCTAATCACAATAGATGGATACTATTAGGAAGTTGTGCACTCTACATCTATGTTAAATTAATAGAATATAATTACATAGATACTTAAATAAATAAATACTCAACATGCATGAGACAAAACATATGATTTACATATTAAAACCTTAGAAATCTAAGGAAACATCCATGGTGAAATATATCAAGCTTTATTAATTACAATATGAATATATTACACACAAACTCACTATTTAGACTGCACATGAACTCAACAAAGATAATTTCACCTAATTGGAAACACACCATTAGGATTATTCCTCCTAAAAATAGAGTGGAAAAACACCATTATGACATTCTTTCAAAAAATATAATTTGAGAGAATTAAAATTTGTATAAATAGGGGTTTGACTCTTTAATTTTTTTTTCTTTAGGGGTGTTTCCCTCGAACCCTACCAGGGGGCTCCATGAGATGGTCGTCGTGCCCCCATATCCCATATGATAATATGGAGAGATGTTTTCCCCCATGACCCCTATTTAGGAATGGGTTATAGAACGTGACACAAAAATATCTAAATTTTAAGTTTGTTGTCACATATCTAATAGATGCATGCTCTTGTTTGTATTTTTATCATTATTTTGAAGCTATATTATGTCACCAATATAGATATATTGAGCTTGAATATGTTCCCTAGTGCCTTTAATTACTACCCACACCATTTTTATTATTTTATTTCTTGTTAGAAACCTATTTATTAATTATAATCATCTCAAATTTATTTATTTTTTTGAAACTACAAATATAAAAAGAAGGGGACCCCATATGCTTGTTAGATTAATGTGTGTAACAAGGCGCCACAACTGAAGGCAAAAAATTAATAAAAAATATATTTTCATGAACTAACTAAATTATTTTCATGGATTATTTATAATAAATTTAATGATTGTATACTTTCTATTGGAAATTTTATTCCCATAATAGATATCTAGAGAAGGGTCAACATCATGCACTTTTGAAAAATAAATTTTGGATTTGATTTTTAATGAGTCTTGAAGAATGTTAATCGAAGTATGTTATAATTTTCCTTTCACACTTAATCAATAATTTTTTGTTAAAAATATGCCACCTCATAGATAACTCTACATTATACTTAATTTGATAAGTTTTGAAGTCCATTTAGCAGTTGATTGAGCTTCAAGATCTAACTTTGTATTGAAAAATAAGCTATTGAATGCTAAATTAATAAATAAGGCTTGATATATCTATTTTATAGGTGAAGGAGATGGTAATTAAATTTAAAAAATACCCTTAAAAATATGCATTTGGCAACTACCTTAAAATTGTTTTAGTGTTGTTTGTCATGAATCATTGAATGTGTGTGGCTCATTGAATGTCATATAATTCATTACATTGTTTTCAAATTTATTAAAGTATGTTGCTGCAAACATAACATAATATATCATAAATTTGAATTCAAGCTAACAATTTTAGGGATACCTAAGTGCTTGAGCAAAATTTTAGTGATAAAGCATCACGTATGGTTCAATTCATTTCTCTAGTATTACATCTAGGAACTTAATGTAATCATCCACTCCAACATCATTAATTTATACATTATCAATAAAAATTAAGAATGACTAATAAGAGATAAAAAAAATTTAGGCATCCATCCCCATATCTACCATTCAATGTGTCTCTTATTATCTTTCTAATCATCTATTAATGCATTCTTCATCTTTATTAATCCATTTTAACTATCTTCTATAGAAATTTCAACTCCATTCCCATTATGCAAGTATGACACCACTTTATAAACATCATATACATTAGATCCTAAATCCTCATTATCATCAATGTCAATATATGTTTATCCAAAGGATCTTGAACAGTTAGTGTCCTTATTATTGGGATCAAATTTGAATCCATCTCTAATGCAATCTAATATTTTCACAAGTGAGTCATCTACATGTCCATTGATCTTAATCACATCAAACATAGAATCAAAATTTGATATGAACACATCATCATGAACATAAAACATAATTTGCATACACAATAAAGTATAACCATAGAGAGGTTTTAGAAATTATGATTTAGATAGAGGAAAATCACATCACTACTCCTGAGTACATTGATAGAGTTCTAATTAGGTTGGTGACTACATTTTCTATGTAATAAAACTCCAAATTCTTTATTACTTTTCAATAAAATGTAATCTCCCTCTTGATGGGTAGAGGAGAAAAAAAATATAATAGATCTATTTATATAATATTCTAGATACTTTTTACCTTCGTATAACAAATGTATTTTCAACATCCTATGTCATAGAGGCTTTTTATTTATTATTCATTACATTATGATATATTTTTCAAAATCATCCACAAATGATCTCCATGTTTTGTAATCCTTCAACTAGATTTTTTATCCATAGCCAAAAATTAGATATAATTTATATCAATCTTTGAATAGTCCACTGCAAGATAATTGGCCATGGGATTGGAGAAAACCATGTTTTTATCTAGGATTTCAATCCATTCAATAATTTATGTCAATCTTTAGAAATATTTCATTAGTACTTATGTGAGTGAATCTTTCAAAATTTATTTTTTTGGGACCACTTTCAAGAACAAACTTATGAAATATAAGCTTTCCTTTTTATATGGAAACTTATTTCTTTAGATTTGACACTTAACCATTCCAATAACATGAGCTTAAATTCTTGTTCTCAAGACTCAAATACAAGCCAAAAATATTCCTCCAAATAAGTCACCATGATATAAACTATACACAAAAATTGTTAAACAAATAACTTCTCTTGTAGAAATAAATATCTCTAAATTGATATGTTATTCATTGCTAATCAATTTATTTCCCAAGCTAGATATAACTAACAATACACTACTACAAGATCTAACTTTTCATTTGGATGAACATGATAGTGCTGGAATTGAAAGATTTAAAAGTTTCAATTTTCATATGACAATTGCCTTGTCTATTGGGAAAATGAGTCAATTTATTTATGCTCAAAATTTTTATTGTCCATGTCTTTGAAACACCTTTAATCACTTGTATGAGTGCAATTGGGGGTGTTGTCACAAAATACAAAAGTTTATGAGAATAACTAAATTAATTTTTTTCACCATCATCAATTAATGTCAAAACTCAAGTAATTAAAAAATAAATCACACATCTCTCTATATATCCATTTTACCTTTCAACTATAAATTATCAAAGACTTTCATTTAATATCATGCAACTAATCTCTCCATTTAATGTTTTAGGGTCAAGATACCTAAATTGGGTCTTAATTTCCCCTTATATTTAAAGTTTTTGGATTAATAATTTGAAATCTTTTGTACCATCCCTATAAAACACTATGGTGAAACCCTCTTATATACAATGTTAGGATCTTATGCTCTATTTCCCTCTAACATTTTTTATTGTGGTTGTTTTATATTTGATTTATCTAGGGTTTTTCTTTCTTGTTTTTATATTATTAACCTTAGCTTCTTAAATGTTCTCTATATATTCATATAATGTAGATTAATAAAGTTAAATCTAATATATTTATCAAACAACATGTTAAATTAAATGGTATATATTAGTTTGATTTAAATCATTTTGATTTCTGCTCATGCTTGTTTGAAAAATAAAATGGTCACTGATGACACTCCTCCTTATCTTGATAATGATAAAGGACATGATATGATGATAAAAAATGCATATGTTAAAAATGATAATGCTTTTGATGACAATGATTGTGATGATAATGTTACGTATAAAATGTTATGAATGATAATTATTCTAATAGATCTCATGACATTCATAATGATGAAGTAGATCAAGAATAAATAAAATTATTTCTCAATCTAAATAAAAGTTTAAGGATAGTCCTATAAAAATTGGTGATATATAAGTATGCTCTTTAATATAAAAAATAAAAAATTTGTGATATATTACTTAACTTAAATGAGATACAAGGAAAGATTTATCTATGGAGTATGCATCTAAGAAAATAGACTATTCAAATGAAATTTTGAATTTTTCTATTCCACCCATTATAGTTTCTTATTTAAGTAATGAATTTAGTTCTCGCACTACTACTTATTTTGTGCCTACACCTACTAATTGTACTTAGATTACTATGTACATTCATCCTCATCTGAATGTTTATTTTGTGCCTCCTACAATGTCAAAACCTTCTTTACTTGATTCTCAATATCCATATTCTAGTCATGGTGTTACATAAAACAATAGTGTCTATTCCCACTATTACTCAATATGCATTACTTTAACAAACTATTTATGATATGCAAAAAAAAATTCAATAAATTATAATGGATCTCAAAGATCAAGCCATGTCATGACTTATCATAAAATATTAGGATCTTATAATGAAATTCGAGCTTTGTGTAAAATGATAAATTGTTGGCTAAGATATTTCTTAGTAGTCTCAAGTATTATGCCTTGGATTGGTTCTATGCCTTCCCATTGGGATTCCTACATTATACCTAAATTCTTTAGATGATAGTTTTCAGCTCATTTTTATATGAACATTAGCCAAAAAGTTGAATTTCTATAGATTGTGAAACTTAAACAAAGACCTAATGTGTTTATAAGTGAGTATCTACTTAAATTAAAAATTATGCTTATGAATATGTCTCACTAATTCCTTGATGATGAGGTATAAAGTATTTTATACAATTTTTTGTTGAAACATATCAAAGATAAAGCAATATTTAACACGTATTCATATTTTAGTGAACTTTATCATATGGTTTTAAATTATGAGATCATGTTCTTAGAGACGAATATACTAAAATATGGTTTTATGCTGCTACCTCTAGTGACTCTAAATATTAAGATAATTACACATTCAATTTCAAATCTAATAATACTCCTACTTTTTAATCTAAGAATGAGGCCAAAAATTTAGTTATCCTAGTGTCACAATCACCTAATAGGTTTATCCTTCCTTCTAAAGAGTGAAGATAATTTACATAATTAGTTGTGAGTCCTCACCAAGTGTTTAAATGATCGGTTGAATGTAATATGATATATAATTTAGCTTTACAATACGATTTTAATTTCTCTCAACATCCACTTAAATATTATGATATGAATGCATATTGTGATGATCATAGAGTGTCAAGTAATACTATCAATAAATGTTTTATATTGAGACATAATATACAAGATCTAATTTATAGAAATGTCATTCAATAGGAAGGACAAAATAGTAAATTGAATTAAATAATTATTTCACCTAATTAACACTTGAAATAGCTTACCAATCCACTTTTGAATCATGATAAGAAATGTAAGGATGCTCATAAAAAATTAATGTGACTATGTTAATTAAATGGTTATACTCCCTTCGTGGTGTTGATTGTGAAGGTAAGAGGATTATGCAAATAATAAGCGTTGTTTTAGTAGTGCTTGAATTATTACCTTAAATTGCAAATGAAATTGCATATGCATTAAGGTATTATATGAATATCACTTCATGATCTTGTGAATTACTTGGTATGATAATTATGTTGGTTTAATTAAATCATATAGCATGTTATAATTTGAATATTTGGCTAATAAAATAGTTTTTTGATTGGCATAATAATTATTGAAAAATAATTCATTTCCAAAAAATTAAAAAATACTATTCCAGACATTGTTATATAATGTGTGATCCCACCTCTAACCCAAATATTATCTTAATGTCAACTAGTCTAAATTGAACTCCATGTATGACATTCAACCCTTCTTTAGTATTATCATGTCTTAATGGATTTTAATCATTGTTGGTTTGGTGGAACACCTTTTAATGGTCATATTCAATATATGAGATAAGGTACACCAATATATCTATTATCTAGTGGAGGATTGTAGTATTTCCCATTAATTTCCTTTACCTTGAGCCCTATGCAAGGAGTTATATTGTCTTATAAATAACCATCAGAATCCAATACATCCACCATGTGCCATTATGGATAGTTAAAGACAACATCTAATTATGAAGCCATGGAAAGACAAGTAGAGTGGTTCATCAATCCAAGGAAATAATGGACACTTGTCACATTCTAAATGGGTTGTAAGAAAGAGAGAATGCCCATTCAAATAAGTCAGATCTCTGAGAAAAGGGTTCAGGACTTTTGACCTTTTGTCCTGAATGGGAACAAAAATAAGAAGAGGAGGGAATCAATAAGAAAGATTTTGGAGGGAGACACTCAATTGGTAGAGACCCTCAAAAAAGATATATGGAAGGACTTGGATCATTTTGTAGGTATCTTATTGACTGTAATATCTTGTAGTTTCACTAAATGAAGTTTATGTGATTCTCGATTGAGTTATTGTGATTGAAATAGGTAAGGTAGTTTATTTACTAATTCTCTTTGTTATTTTCCCATGATTGTGCTTGGGTCACCCCATAATGTTATTACCCTTGTTTGGGAGTTTAGAGTTAAGATATTCCTCCATGATAGTTCCATTTGCTAGTATTTCTACTTAATCTAATAGTAAGGATTATTAGGAAAGACATTTGATGCCTTAAAAGGTCACCTTATTCATGATGGTAGGTTGCATAAGTCTTATAATGTATTTTTAAAGAATATATCTTAGTTGTTGTATCCCTAATGGATCATATCATTGTGATCCTTGTGTTTTTTATTTTTTGTATTTTACTTAATAAAAATAGATTGGAGGTTGGTAATCCTCTTAACTTATAGAAGCTTTGAATTTCACCTTGTGAGTAGCTATATCCTTGAGCCCAATACATATTGATTGTTGGTTTCCTTTATTTAACTTTCACCATGATCTGAACATGCCTAGAGTTGGGAGTCCTTCTTGGGGGTGCCTAGAGTAGTTGTTTAATGAAGGGAAAAGGTTGGGAGGTGAGCCTACCTTCTGTTGACTAAAGTTGTACCTAGAACAAAGAGGAGCTCATTTTAATTTATTGATTATTCATATTTTATTTATTTATATAACTAGATACAAGACAAGGAATATTTATTCTCAGCTAAACCTATTATATTTATATGTTAATAACTCATTGTTGACCAAGTTATGAGCCACTTTATTATGAATTTTATTAGTTGAATATCATGTTTATTACTAAAATTAATTATTTTATAGTATAATTAGTATATATGATTATTAAACCTCTTTGGAATGGATCCTTAATGAAAATGGAATCCTTGTGGAGGATTTTATATTTATAACTGAGTTTGGCCAAGTTAATGGCCTTAATATTATAATCACATAAAAGTGGTATTTAGATGTTGAATGTCACTTGAGTTAGCCAATTCATAGATAATAGATAAAACTATCCTATAGCCTTTACCACACTTTTCTAGTCATTGTGCAGACCAAAAATAGATATAGTTAGTTCAAATGTAGTCCTAGGATAAGATTCCTAGATCCAAACCTAGTGTGCCCACCAATCTACAAAATAGACATTAGCACCACATTTGGGACACTACAACCATATAGTGTTAGTGTCTACAACATGGTTCTACTGTCCTTTTCCCTAACTCTCTTGAATGGCTACTTTCATAAATGTGTGCCTATCATAAGGTTGGCATAAGTACATTATGTTATCTACACAAGGTATAGATTTCTATAAATAAAAGTATATTTGACCTCTATTCAGTAGATGAAAAATGGATACAAAAACCTATTCAAACAAAAGATAAGTTCTACAAAATTAAGGTATTTGATCACTATTATGCACTACTTATGCATAATACCAGATATAGTATCCCTAAGCCCAAATTTCAAAGATTTAAAAATTTGAGCACATTCAAGGCATCCATGTCCACTCTCATTCTAGCATTCACTTGCACTTGCACCCAACACTAGGTGGGACAACTACGTTTAGCTTGATCCTTCTTCAAAGTATTAGTATGTAGGCAAATATCTTCCTAGTAGGGTGTTTAGAATGGCTAGCCTATCCTACTAATGAACACATATTTATTATTTATGCCATAATTACAAGGAATATTAGGATTTGCACACTGAATTAGGTTTTATAGGAACACCATTGAGTTACATAAGTTATGCATGTAGGAACAGTTTCTAGAAACATAGGTGTAGGTGCTCCTATAAAATATGAATAGACCTACAAATACGACAATAACACCACTTTTATGACACTATAGTAGTATGAAACTACTGTCCATGTGGGGAATTATTGTCTATTGAGCAACCAAATCCTATGAACCCATTGGTGACACATAGACTTGTTTAGAACTCAATTTTTAAAACCTAGATAATTCTTGATAATAAATTTATAGATAAGTCTATATTTATGCATATTTACTAATATTTTTAGAAAGGTATAATACATCAAAATCCACATCAAATCAATACTTAATTATTGTATATTATTTATCTCTTTTAGTCATCTCATCCCTTTAATCAAACCTATAAATTACATAATTAAAACCTACAAGGTTATATCATTTGTTGAACCCAAATCACTTCAAATATTGATTGAAACCCTAGTTTTAATTAATCCTTTTTTTTTGACTAATATAGGGCTATATACTTATGATTTTTTGGTTTCTTAGACAACCTAGCTAAATAAATTAATTTCATATTTGGGTTTCAATTTATTTTACATTTAATTTAAATTGATGAAAAGAAAAAATAGATTAAGAAAACCCTAACCTTAGATCACCCTAGGGTTCACATTTTTAGAAATTACTTAGTCTTAATTTAAAGTTTGATACCATGATTATCATGATGGAATCCATCTTTCACTTCATGGTATAAATTTTGGTACTTTCCTTAATATGTTTATTACCAATGATTTGTAGAAAGGTACACATGCATGTTACTCCTATTATGGATTAGGCATGAGCTAAGATTGTTTTACATATTGGTCAACCATCATGTGAAACCAATTTTTATATGGATCATTCCTATATGACCCATTTTGAGGTACCTATAATTATTACTAGATGATAGAGGGATATGAGGGCTCCTTTTGTTTTGCCTTCAATTAGACCACTTGATTATGTACACTCATATCCCACATCTACTACTCACCCCAAATAAATATCAGATCATGTGGTTTGCATTGTCACTAAATAGAGCATCATGCCTCCTCAACGTATATAGGATCAATGTCACCCTAACATCCCTCCTTTTCCTGAATAGAATACAAAATCACCTAAATATCATCAAATAGAGATTGATATTATGGATCAATTGAGAAATGCACCAGCCAAAATATATACATTAGAGTTACTTCATAAACCAACAATCTTAAAAGATATTCTATTTTAAATACTTAATCACACAGATATTCCTCATGACACCAATCCATCTTATTTTTCATCTATCATGAATACTATGAAGGATGTGGAAGATGTGATATATTTTTCTAATGACGATTTACTTTCATAATTAGTCATTGATCATAATTTTCCACTTTTTATTCAATCTAAAATCAATAACATAACTATTAAATGAGCCCTCATTGATAGTGGTTAAAGACTCAATATATGTAAGCTCATAATTTTTCAAATCATGGGATTTGATATATAATGTATTTATAAGACATACAAGAACATCCAAGGGTTTGATGTCATTCCTAGATAAACATTAGCATTAAACACATTAGACATTACAATGGAACTAATGACATTATCTACACATTTTAAGGTGATGTTGAACCATTTATATTATAATTTGCTACTTGAGAGACCTTTGATACATGTTATGGAGGTGGTACCTTTCAGTATTCATAGATTATAAATTTTTTGCATGACAGTTACCTATATACACATCCAATAGATAATGATCCACTTAGATATTATAGGATCATTCAGCCTCCTACATCAAGTACATCATCATATGGGACACCTCATGTTCTCCTTGAACCCCCACCTCACAAAATTACTATTGAGTTGATGTATACTTATGAGGTATGGGAGTCTAGCAAGACTGATCATATACCACCTTCACAACTTCTTACATCATTGGCACCTTCATTGATAATAGAGGACCAAACTCTCCCAACATAGCACCTTCATAGATAATAGAGGACCAACCTATCCCAACATAATTACTTTCACTAATGATGGAGGACCAACCACTCACAACATAGTTACCTTAAACTATGATAGAGGAATATTATCTCATATTACATATGTCCTCATCCAAAATAGAAGATGAGATCCTCACAACCCTGTTATGACTACTTATCAATTTACAAGAGATCTACGTTCATAATTTTGATAGAGATTCATAGGCCACTACCGATGATGATCAACCACCTATAGACATATGACTATTTACATGAATTTAAATTTATAATAGTCTGCCCAAGAGAGTACATAGATAACTTGGAGGAACTTATACCCCACCCTACATTAATAAACTCACTTTTTTAGGATTTTAAAGCTATGGGATCCCATACTCAGCCACAATCAATAACAAATCCCATGATCTATTCAGCACATATGGTCATATTCATGGATAATAATTTAATCATATAGATTAAAGAAATGAGTTCACATGATAGGCCACACCATATCTTATAATTACTAATTGATAGAGTATTGACAATATTAACCATAGTTCATCATAGATCAATTAGTATATTGTCACCACAAGAAGGGAAACCATTTTTCCACTTTCATAGACTCAAAGGACATGATATAAACACAAACTTATTACTACAACATAAATTAAATAAATTTGAGGCTAAGCGAACTATTCAAATCATACAACCTCAAACTCCACAAGTGCCACCATAACCACTAATGATACGAGATACTTCATAGATATGGTCACCATGATAGGTTTGTCATTGACATAAATATTCATGACATGATCCATTGATGACACAAATATTTTTAGCAAATAGATATCTTCCCCATGTGACTATAAATGAGGATTCTGATCCTAATATTTGCACTTTGGGATTTTAACATGACATTGGTTATCAAGAGAGTAGACTAAAATATGCTATACACTATCATGATTTCATTCAGCATATTACACTACCAATTTTTTGTGGCCCTAAGGTGTCCAATACATTATTCTTCATTTTTGTCAGAGATACTCATATACAAGTTACACTTGGTATTACATGGTTTAGGTGATGGATGATATGTTTGATTGGTTAGATAGATGTTTGATATTCACTCATGATGGACACATGGTTTACATCTTACATGATGACACAGACAAAAACCATAAGTTTCACATAGATACTCCATAGTCTAATGTGGTTTACCTTGGGACAATGGGAGAGGAATCTTACATAGTTTAGTATAAGGCCATTTGGCTGCACACATTCTAGACTCATACCAAAGATAAGGCCACACTAATAAATAATAATTAGTATGATGATCATGATGATGATGATTTATTTGAGTTTCGAAAGGCTCAATATTTAACATTGGGTGATCTTTCACCAAATCCATCATTCGATTATCCACATCCCATGTACATACTCTTGGGTCTATAGAGAGATTGTACTTAGCGTGTTTAGTATTTCATTTACATTTCTAGTATTTACTTGTACATATTTAATTCTCTTTATTTATCCTTGTACATAGTTTATTTTCGTTTTCTTGTACATATATTCTATCCATAAAATATAAATACAATATGTAACATGTCAAAATATATAAAAAAATTAATATTACCTGGAAAATGTAAAATTTATAAATTGTATATATTATTATGTTTAAACTTATACTACTTTATAGATATTACATATGTTATATATCTTATTATAGTTAGTTTTATTATATACATATGGTTTACTTATTATTTTCAATTGCTTGTATATTACATATAGGACTCTAGTCCACTACAATGATCTAGAATTTCTATCATCTACCCATTGGGTGCATATACACTAGTCTAAGTTTATTCATTTGATACATCCACCCACTCAGAGGCACATAATACACAGTTGATACTACCAAGTGCTATCTTTATATACTATACATTCTATGTTAGGCGTTGATATATCTTGATATTGATCATTGCTACTCATTTTTCAATTTTTTTTTGACTATTACTAATTAGACTTGGCATATGTACATCCTTTAATTTACATAGATTTATACTACATAGTCATATATGCTTTCATTTCTAGTTTTCCTAGATTAGACTTGAATTTTTTTCCTATACTTTTTCCATCTTTGAGGGCATATGAATACGTCATTTCTCTTTATTAGTGTAGGTTTTTATTTTTCCCTATTTATTAATTAGGGAAATTTGTATTTCTTGTGCATACATGGAGTTTTCCTACATTTGTGGGATAAGCTAGCTTATGTGGAGGTGTGTGTCATAGATGTGTCATAGGTGTCATAAAAATGTCATATGTAACTCCCTTGATGAGATTTACTTCTCTATTCTTAGCACGTTGTCACCACCTTTCATGGAGGAGTTACATTCTATTCTTGGGGTGCCTTGTCCACCTTTTGTGGAAGAGTTACGTGTGTATTATGCTATTTGTATTCCTCACTTTGGCCATCTCATGCTAATTAGATTTTGGTTTTTTCCATTTTGTCTTGTGCAATTTCCCTTATTGTGTTATTTTCAAATTGCTTTAGCATCTATGTGGTGTGCACTTGCTTCAACTTGTGTGATCGTGTCTCCATTTCACTCGTATTCTATGGATTCTTGCAACAACTTCGATATGGTATCAGAGCAAACTCGGTAATGTTGTGTGTGATTATGCTTTTAGCTTATTTTGAAATCAAGAGGAGTGGAGTTCTATCTAATTTTTTATTCTAGATTTGGTCTAAAATTATATATATATATATATATATATATATATATATATATATATATATATATATATATATATCAATTCTAGTTAGTTTTCTTGGAAATCGTTGGCCTTTGGACATCTTGATTGACCTATTGTGGCTTCAATAAGGTGGAGGAATATTTTTTGTCATTTTTTGCAAAAAAAACTCTACATTATGTTTGTTGTTATTGGATGCCACCTTTCTCTGCATTCTGTTTGTGTGACTCCAGCTTGAGGAAAGAGGTGAGAACTGCCCATACTAGGTGATGCCTACATCAACTACTACCCAATTAGTACAGCATGCCATTTTTTTGCTTCAGTCCTTTCCCATGCCACAATTCTGTCTGTGACAACTCTAGCTCCAGTAAGGCACAATAATCAGTAGTAGAGGGAGGTGCCACAGTCATTTCCAGCCATGCCTACTAGTCATATGTCATCCAAATCTACAGTTTTTTTGCAAAACAAATCAACTTTTGTGCCTAGCTTCTGATCTTCAGTTCTATCACTTTTTATAGGCGCTATCAGGCCATACAACCAACAGGTCTGCTTTGTTTTTTTTTGTCTTTTCTGTTCCAAATCTGGACTACTATTTTTTTCTTGAAAAAGTTGCCCTCTTTTTGTTTGGCGTCCCATGTGGACCCTTCGTTACTTGACCTTTCTATCCATTCTGCCTTTAACATAATTTTTTTAGTGAAAATTGATTTTTCAAAACAAAAATCAGTCAATTTGACTGAGTATTTAGTTTTTTAGACAGTTTGGTATTTTTGGGGGTTTTCAATTAAAACTTGTATCTTCACCTATCAAAGACGAAGGGTGAGGTTTGGGTTGGCAGGAGGCCAACTCCCCCCTCACAAAGACCTCCTTTGGATTCGTCATTCCATGTTTAATCCATTGAGTGGTTGGAAGGCCACTTTCTCTCCCATAACATGCATTTTTTTAATGTTTTAATGTTTTTTTTGCAAAAAGCACTAGTTTATAGGAGAATTGTAACTTTAATATCTTGCAAATAGTAACTCTGTTTTAGGTACCATTTTTTGAAAAAGTCCTTGTAATTCAATTATCTAAAGTTTAGACTTGTTATTTTTCAAAAATTCACTAGTTTATAAAGTGCCAAAAATTTAGGTCTCTCGAGATGCATTTTCAGCTAAGTCCGACATCCTGTTTGCTTTAGTCTTACACTGCTTGCTCTAAGACACATTTTCAGCAAAGTTTGATGTATTTTGAGAGTGCACTTGAATATTTGAGGGGGGATCAATGTTTTTTGGGGGGGTGTGATTGATTTTTCACAAATTGCAAATTTTCACTTTGATTCTCCTTTCTGCATAAATTCACAACTTGCAATCAACACAACTTCACCTACATTCAGCTTAAAATATGGATTCTTTTTAACTTAAACCTCTAACACCCTTCAACTATCATGAATTGAAGGTTAAAATGTCAATCATTCTTAGAAGCAAAGGGTTGTATAGGATCACCATGGGTATTGAAGTATAACCCAACACTGATGCTATAAAGGTTAAGTGGTACAACCATAGTGATGAAGCCTTTGGGTTACTGAGCTTGTCTATGTCTCTAGAACTTCTCTTCCCCTTAGAATCGTCCCAAAATCCTAATGACATATGGGACACCTTAGAAAAGTTGTTTGGGAAGCTTGATGAGATGAGAGGTCATGAGCTCGAAAACAAACTCATAAGTCTAAGTCCTAGCAACTTTGAGACCCTACAGGACTTCTTCACAATGTTTAAGGCCCTTAGATTGAAATTGAAAGAGTGTAGGATAGAGAAGAAAGATCATCAACTCATACTTTCTATTCTCAAAAATTTAGGTCCAAGCTATTCAGTCTTTGTCTCCACTTTTCATGCCACAAAAAGTGCCCTTGGCACTACATAGATAATGCCTTTTTTGGATTCATTCATTACCGACTTGACTAGGGAGCAAGATAAGCTAATTCAAATGGGCACAATGAATTCTACTCAACCCCAAGCTTTGATAGCTGGAAATGGTAAGGATAAAAATTCAAGAAAGGAGAAGAAGAAAAAGAACAAGGACCAAGAGAAGAAGAAAGAAAACACCAATCCTACCAAAAACAACACTGAGACTTCCTCTTTCAATGCTAAACCTAAGAAGGAGAAGTTTAAGTGTGCCTATTGTAAAAATACAAGGCATGATGAACACAAGTGCATGAAGAAACAAATAGACCACCTAACTCATCTTCTAGAGAAGAACAACATAGGTGTTCCAGAGTCCATCAAGCAGAATTCATCTACCCAAGATTCTACCAAGGCAAAAGGCAAGGATAAGGAGAAAGAAAAGTGCAAGGCCCTTATAGCAACTACAACTTCTACATCTTCATGGGTCATAGACTCAGGTGCTTCTCACCACATGGGCTCTTCACTAGTTGATTTTTCATCTTTAGAGCCTTGTAGCATGACTTCAATTAGATTGGGTGATGACACATAAGTTTTTATTGCAGGGAGAGGGTCAATTGAAATGGAAGGATGAACATTCAATAATTTTCTAAGTGTTCCTTCTCTTTCAACCAATCTCCTATCAGTGTACCAAATCACTCACATTGGTTGGGGTATGAGAGTTGAGCTTTCACCAGATTCAGTGGCTATTAGGGAGTTGCATAGTGATACTACAGTGGCAGTGGGTAGGGTAGATCACCAAGCTAGGTTATACACCTTCTCACATTTTGCATCTAATTCTTCTCCAACAGCATTGCTGACTCATTCAAATGGAGTTAGCAAATTATGGCATGAGCAGTTTGGCCACCTTAACTACCACTACCTTGAGCAACTTTGCAAACATGACATGGTCATTGGCTTGCCATGTGTCTGATTCTCAAAAGGACTTTGCAAGGGGTGCTCCCTTGGGAAGCATCCCAAAGCAAAATTTGACAAAGGTAAAGCTTAGAGGGCTTCACAACCTTTAGAGTTAGTCCATAATGATGTATCGGGGCCCTTTCCCAAACCATCTTTCACAAGGGCCAAGTACATCCTCACTTTCATTGATCATTTATCTAGGTACACTTGGATATATTTTCTCAAACAAAAGTCTAAAGTGTTTGAAAAAATTCTAGACTTCAAGGCTCTTGTTGAGAAACAAAGTGAGAAATCCATCAAGGTTCTTCAAACCGATAATGGAGGGAAGTATGTCAGCATAAGGTTTGAGCAGTTTTGCACCATAGAGGGGATTGATTTGTAGCACACAGTCACCTATAGTCCTTCATAGAATGGGGTTATAGAATGCAAGAATAAGTTCTTGAAAGAGATGGGTAGCTATATGATTCACTCCATTAAATCCCTAGCACAATAGTACTGGGATGAAGCCATCAATTGTGCTTGCTGCATTCAAAACAAGGTTCCTCACAAACCTTTGAAAGGGATAACACCATTTGAAGCTTGTCATAAAAGGAAAATTGATGTTGAGCACCTTAGAGTTTTTGGATTCCTAGCCATGGCCCACATTTCAAAGAAGAAACACAAAGCTATAGAACGTCAGTCTAAGCCTTACATCTTTGTATGATATCCAGATGGTATTAATGGATATCACCTTCTAGATCTAGTCACTCATTAGTTGTTCATTGAGAGAAGTGTCCATTTTTAGGGTAGTCTTAGAGACTCAAAACTTGACACTTCTTCTCCCTCATCAGATCTACTTCTTCATGATGATTCCTTGTTAGATTTAGATCAGCCATAATAGGTTCTTGAGCTAGAGACATCATCTTCTTCATTGAGTTAAAATAGTGAGGATAGTGATGTAGAGTCATCCACCTCTAGTTAGTCAAAGGATGAGGAGTTAGCACCTAACTCACCCACTTCTGGGCCACTTTGGGCCAGGCAGACACTTAAGAATGCTAGCACTTGAGTAGGAGATCCCGCAAATGATAGACGTACTAGGGGGGATTTTCAAAGAGATCCACATGCCTTCTTTTCTAAACTTTCAAATCCAAAGACTTTTTGAGAGGCATTGGGGGTACCTGAGTGGGATAATGCTATGGAGGAAGAATATTCTTCCTTAATCAAAAATCACACTTGGGATTTGACTTCACTTCTTAAGGGAAGAAACATGGTTCAATGTATGTTGATACATCAGACCAAGTTTGTAGCAGATGGGTCAGTTGATAAGTATAAGGCATGATTGGTTTTCAAGGGTTTCTCATAGGTGGCAGGCATTGACTACTTAGAGACCTTTACACCCATTGCAAAAATGACTTCTATCTAACTCACCTTGGCTATTATCATAGCACATGGTTGGGATGTGCATCAGATGGATGTGGAGAGTGCCTTTCTTCATGGAGACCTAGAGGAGGAGATCTACATGGAGCAGCCGCCAAGATTTGTTCAAGATTCTTCCCTAGTATGCAGACTTAGGAAATCCATCTATGGACTCAAATAGGCCCCTCGAGATTGGTATGCCAAGATGTATTCCTTCCTTCTCATAGTGGGTTTCACTAGGTGCCATTCTAATCCTAATGTCTACTTCTTACGACAGGATGATTCACTCTTGATTTTGGTTATATATGTTGATGACCTTTTGATCACTGGGAGTTTTTCATCGGCTATTGCAGCAGTGAAGGCATCTCTTCAGGATAGATTTGACATGACAGACTTGCATTTTTTACACTAACTCTTTGGCATTGAGATCTCACAATCAGATTTAGGGATTTCTCTTACATAGCCTAAGTATGCTCTTGAATTATTGGCTCAGTTTCACATGGATGATTGCAAACCATCTCCGACTCCCTTTCTATCAGGAGTCAATCTTGACGCTGATTTTTCTTCACCATTGGTTGATACCACTCGGTATCGACAACTTGTTGGTAGTCTCATCTACTTGACTCACACCAGGCCCGACATATCATATATAGTGGAACTTGTCTCCAGATTCATGCAGGAACCCCATGAGCTACATTGGAAAGTACCTAAGAGGATCTTGCATTACATATAGGGTTCACATAGATATGGCATTCATTACAGATTTGGCATAGAAGTTGACTTGGTTGGATATCCAGATTCAGACTCGGTTGGTGATTGATAGACTCACAAGTCCACTTCTAGTTACAATTTCTCTCTTGATTCAGGTCCTATTAGTTGGTCTAGCAAGAAGTAAAATGTTATTGCTATATCATCCATAGACACAGAGTACAGGGGAGCTGTTAATACAACTACTAAGGCTATTTGGCTTCAAGGGATACCTTTTGAGTTTGGCATTACTATTAGGTAGCCCACCATCATTTATTGTGACAACTAGAGTACCATTCAGATTTGTAGGAATCCAATTTAGCACTAGTGAACCAAGCACATAGAGATTCACATGCATTTCATTCAAGAACTTATTCATAGTCAGGTCATTGACTTGATATTTTGATAGTCTTCAGAGCAGGTTGAAAACATCTTCACCAAACCTTTCACTGAGAGTAAGTTCATTCATCTATGATCTCTTCTTGGGGTGCAGTCCACATTTGTAGTAGCATCATCTTCAGGGGGGCTTCTAGCCTCTTCTTTTCTTTTATGTCTCTCTTTTGGGGGGGGATTTTTTCCTATGGGTTTCCTCCTTTTCTATATCTTATGGGAGATTGCATTTGTACATGGGTACCTCATCAGGCCTAATTTCCAGGACCCATTTTATATTTCCACACTACCCACCTAAGCTGTGCTTATGGGGGGTATTAGTGTAGGTTTTTATTTTTTCCTATTTATTAATTAGTGAAATTGTATTTTTTATGCTTACATAGAGTTTTCATACATTTGTGGGATAGGCTATCTTATGTGGAGGTGTGTGTCATAGATGTGTCATAGGTGTCATAAGAATGTCATAAGTAACTCCCTTGATGGGAGTTACTTCTCTATTCTTAGCACCTTGTCACCACCTTTCATGGAGGAGTTACATTTTATTCTTGGGTTGCCTTGTCCACCTTTTGTGGAAGAGTTACTTATGTACTCTCCTATTTGTATTCCTTACTTTGGCCATATCATGGTAATTAGAGTTTGGTTTTCTCCATTTTGTCTTGTGCAATTTCTCTTATTGTTTTATTTTCAAATAGCTTTAGCATCTATGTGGTGTGCACTTGCTTCAACTTGTGTGATCACATCTCCATTGCACTCGTATTATCTAGATTCTGGCAACAACTCTGATACTCTTTGGATCTATGTCACTTATATATTTGTATGCCTTGGACATGTGCCCATGTCCATTATGTGTTCTTTCTTATTTGTATATGTGGACATTTAAACATGTCCTTCCATGTGGCTCTAAGAACAAATATTTATTGCTTACTTAAGTGTACATTTTAACATGTCCTTATATGTCTCCATTATCAAATGTAGTGACATGTACCTATATCTAATGTATTATGGCCACTTGGTCTACTTTTATTTGTCTCATGTGTTTGTATGTATGCTTTATTATATTATTATTCACCATGACACTTTTATGTTCTTGTCACACACATACCATTTTTTTATGCCATGATAGACCTCCTGCATCTACCCTTCTTACTTGGTTGTTGTGATGGATATCATGCCCCATATCACTAGGTAGTTACTTAGATATGCTTATATATGCATTTATTACATCTATATTGATAGTCTTTTACAATGCTATATTACAACATAAATCTTACATTATTTACTCATGCTCAAATAATTTTACATTCTGATGTTATGTTTTTACTCTGTATTGGAATATCATTTTTATGCTATGGCTAACACATTTTTTAGAGATACTTATTTTAAGAATAATTATTACATAGGTTTCATATCTACCCTAAAAAAAGGGGGAAATCAAAGGGGTTTGTAATAGATATTAGGATCCTAATTTTATTTTCATAGATAAATTTCAGCACATGGGCTCAATTTAAGAAATTAGGCATAGAGCAGATAGAAAAAGTATACTCAAAATGTAGTTTAGTTATCCAAATTTCAAACCAAATAGACATTAGCACTAATATTGGGACATTAACACCATAGGGAGATACTAACCACTACATGGCACTACTATCTACTAGCACCAACATCAAGGTAGTATAGATTAACTAGACTAGTACACTAGGTATAGTATAGATTTGCACAAATATAGACACAAGTCTGATAGTTATGTTCATACTTCTCTCAAATACACTCATTTTAGCTAAAATTCATACTAGTTGATTAGATTTGGGAGCATATTTTGTGGCATGATCACTCCCACACTCATTTTAGATACATAAATTTAATTATTAAATAATCAGTTCAGAGTTAGTATACTTAGATATCATATTGGGGGTATGTGTAAGACACATAATTTTTATATACTCAACTACACACAAGTTGATTATATGGAATGGAAAATTCCTTGTCATTATTTACATTATATAAACTTGATATCACATTCCAAGTTGTCACCATATTCATGCCTTACTCCATTTATAATGGTTGGCATTCTTAAGTACTGTATGGATTCCTAACATACTTGAGTGGTTGTGGAATTGACATACAAAGTTAGATATACCTAGTTATATATTTTCAACAAATTATGTAGTTAAGTTACATATGCATCTACTTTACATGGATAGACAATGATGTATTCATGGCCTACTTGAGTTATTGATCCACACACATGAGAGGATTAGACACGCATATAGTCTTATGATGGAGTCAAAATCTGATTTAATTATTTAGCATCCCATATGAGGACTGAGCAATCCATTTTCTTAGTCCAAGTTATTCAATGATATGATCACTTTATACACTCACATATAGGTTATCACTAGGTTCATGCATTAGTTTATGTACCTAATGAGGTGTATCCATTCATTTCCTCTCTCCTTACTCATCTTTATTCAATTACTTTATTCAAAATAGTCTTTTGCTTTTGATTATCTCTTAGGTAAGGACTAATTTTTGGATGTTTCATTACAGGTAATTTCTTTAAAACATGATTCACATATGTAGACCTAGATTCACATATTCAAACTTAGTTATATAGGCTTCACTTCCAAGGTATGTTTAGATATGCTTCTTTTTCTTGTAAACTAGTCATTTCAATTTTTTACATTTTGATCATAAAGGAAGGGGGCAAATGTAATCACCTAAATGTGGTATTTGGATACAAAGAGTGTTGTTTGAGTTAGTGTATTCCTATATTAACCCTCGACCTATACTAGATCCTTTCTCACACTTTTATAATCATTATGTAGAACATAAATAAATACACTAAATTCAAACATAATCTCATGATAACATTCTTGAATCCCAACCCAATGTGCCCAACAATCTACTAGGTGGACATTAGTACTACATTTGGGACATTATAACCACATGGTGTTAGTGTCCCTAAATAGGTGCTATTATCCTTTGATCTAACACTCTAAAATAAATATTTTTCTAAATGTGTACCAATATTACATTCATCCTAAGTATGTTTTATTATTTTCACAAGCTATAAATCACTATATATAAAAGAATATTTGATGTATATTCACTAGATGGAAAATGGATGGAAAAACATAGTCAAATAAAAGACAAGTTGAGAAAAATTAAGATATTTCATCCATTTTATTTATTAATTATACATACTACCATCTATAGGAACCCTAATCCCATATTTCAATTATTTCAAATCTCAAGAACATTCAAGGCATTCAAGTCCACTCTCATTCTAGCATTGACTTGCACTTGTACCAAAAACTAGGTGGGAAAACTACATCAGGTATGATCCCTCTTCAGAGTATTGGCATGTAGAAAAATATCTTCATAATGGCATCTTGAGGATATTCAACCTATCCTACTAATGAACACACATTTATTTCTCAGGCCATACTTGCAAGGAAGCTTAGGGTTTACACACTAAATCATGTTTTCTAAGGATAACACAGAGTTATAGATTTTGTGCGTGCAGGAATAAGACCCAAAAACATAGGAATAGGTGATCCTAGAGAATAGGAATAGTCCTATAAAGAGGATAATATCACCATTTTGAGGAACTAAAATAGTATGACATTATTATCAAGGTTGAGCACTATTATCTAGAGACAAAATAGATCATGGGACCTTATTGATAAGACTCAAACCTATCAAGAACTTCTCTTTTAGAACTTGGATCATTTACAATAGTCACTTTATAGATGAGTCTATATTTATGCATATTTATATTTATTATTAGAAAGTTAAAATAAATAAAAATCCATATAAAATCAGTACATAATTATTGCATATTATTTTACTGATTTAGATATCTTAGCCCTTTAATCAAATATAAGATTTACATAATTATAGCCTAAAATGTTAAATCAAATACATATATTATATCTTTAATTGATTATTTTATGTTTTTTTTATGGATTATATCATGTTCTTATATAATTCCTCATGTTTACATGATTCAATGTGAAAGACCTATTTAAGTATGAAGGCAAGTAAGTAGTCTACCTATGCCTTTGATAATTATAAAACTTGTGTTCTACTTGTATGATTATGGTTATGCAAACCCATTAGGGATATGGATTTTTATCATCTTGTATAGATCAAGTGGGCTAACTTTTGATAAGGTTCCATCTAGAAAAGATAGAAACATTAAAAACTCTTAGGAATAGTGTTTTTGAGGACCTCAATAACCCTTGACCATAGCTCTCGATGAAGGGAACCTGTCAAGTAGGAAATAACTTTTAAACATATACAAAACTTTTAATAAAATTGTGAATATATTTTATTGGTCAAAAATAATGGGTAATTAACCTAAGAAGTGAGCTTTATGCCTCTTCATGTAATTTTCTATAATTTACAATATAGACTATGCTTATCCATAAATGAGTGGATCTTAATTAAATGGTTGAATGGTTAGTATGAAGAATAAATTCATAATAGGATTGTATTGTTGGAGCATTGATAATATTCCAAACTTAGATTAATTATTGTTTATAAATGTTTTAACAAGCCAATCCTAGACATTGAATATTTTAATCCTTATTAAATCCTTGGCTTAGGCTTCTTGGATTTGATTTATCAGATGAGGTCTTTATAATAATGATATAAGATTTAATTTTTAATGAATAAATGAGCCAAATTTCATGTTGATGTTACCTTATATTTTTCAAATATTTAATTAAATTGATAATAATATGGCTTTAGTGTTAAAAAATTGTTGAAGCCTCGATGGTAGTTTGCTTATTTATTTTGACTTGGTCTTGCCTTGTTAGTAGATTGGCTTCACAATTGGCCTTATATGTTTTTTTCACTTCACTTAAACCATTTGATTTTAGCCTTGGTAAAATGTTCTACATAGGTTTTTGGTTCTTTTAGCTTTTATTATCCTTAATCTCTTCTGACTGTTCATAGATTTTAGATTAATAAAATTTTGATTTTGCCTTTAGCTTTTAGTCAAGATACCTTGCATAGTGTTTTTCCTTGGTTGATTTTTTAAATATTTTGATTTCTTTTTACCTCAGTCATATTTATTATCGATTAATTTGATGTCTTGCCTTAGCAACTTTATCATTGACTTTCTTTTGGCTTTCACCTCAGCCAAATTTTGAGTTTTTTGAATGTTTTCTAAATTATTCCACATGGCATCATCATGGAAACCCAAAGCATTAGTTAGATGGAAAAACCTCTAATACCTTGGAGTTATGCATAATTGTTAAATGGCAGCATCTATAAGCACAAAAGCTTGGAGAGACTAAGTCATTAGAATTAATACCCAATGCCTCTAAATCAATATATCTGAGTAGGTTAATGACCTAAAGGATTATGCCTTCAAATTTAAGGCCCTTTGCATTGTTTTTCCTTATTGATTTTTTATTAATTGATGCACCTACACATAAAATAGGGTTAATTAATGCATCACTACACAAAAATGAATCACTAAAATTATGCAACCCAATAATACAGTCATATTTGACAATATAAAATGTCATTATATTATATAAAAAATATAATATTATAGTATTATAATGTGTAATAAATTTATAAAATATTATATTACACACTATATATTTTATATAATATTTAGTATTTAATATAAGAATCACTCATTTGAGTTGCACATTAGATGTGGGCCGTTTATGTAATCAAATAATATCACATGAAGACCTTATACACCCTTGAAAATAAAAACCTCCTAATCAAATATGCCACCACCATGTAAGTTGTGCACCCCCTTATACTGTGTACATATCATGTAAAACCAATATGTGTTTTGAATCTAGGTTTGTTGTATTGTATGGGCCCTATAGGATATGATATCATTTAAAATACCCTATCATTATTCCTTACCATCATTGCTTCACTCACCTTGATAACACCTAAACTAAATTATCAATTGTCCTCATTATCATCATGGATGAATGCAAGCTATAACATAGACTCTTACATGTGATTATCTTATCCCAACATCAACAACATTGCATTGTTGGTTCAAGTTGCATTTGGTACTTGGAGCCCTACCACAAACAAAGAACATCTAATGAAATCCTCATCCATACTTGACCAAAAATACATCTAGTCTAATATTATTCCACCTTGATTTGATATAAATCAGACATATTATATAGCACCACTATTACATTAACGTGTAAATTTAAAATTTAGCATAACGATGTGCGTAAGTATAACTTGTATGGGATAAGTATTATCCATATGTCATGAAAATGAAATATTTTTGTCTTATAAATAGTAACATGTTTTTATAAGGTAATATTATATTATATAATTATATCATATATAATAATATATTTTTATGGGGTGTCAGTGTGTTGTCCCAACATTGATTGCAACGCAATGTTAATTCAAGTTTCACATGAAACATAGAGTTGTATATCAATTTAATCATAAAATGAATATAATATTTTGTTGACATAAAGAAAGGTATTTCTAAGCAAGGGAGTGTAAGTAAATGTAACCATTACTATCATATAATATTATAATCATATATACTATATTATTATTATTATTATTATTATTATATCATACTATACTAAAATAATTATAGAATATATATAATTTAAATAATTTTTATAATAATATGCTATATATTATTAGTAATATTATATTTTTATTAAAATGATATACCTAAATACATAATATTAATAAAAACATATATAGCAGATTAATCTCCATAAAGTCCCAAGACTGAATTGATTGATAATGGCTATAATGTGACAAAACTTTTTTTTGTAAGTTTACTATTTGAAAGTATGCTAGTATATAGAATATTAGACATCATGTTGTCTTCTATTAATATTTTATTATCTTTATAGGATCTGTACATATATGTGATACACCTATAATGATATGCTTTCATTGTATAGCTATTGGACATGTTAGCATGTCTAAACCAATGTACATTTTAGCTATTAACACTAGACCTATTGTGTTATGTTTAAAATATTGACATTAAAGTATAGATCGCTAATGTGGTATTTTGCATAAATATTATCATTTAGTTAATTTTCATTTTTTATGAACATCACATTAATATCTATAAATGAATCTTGGAACGATCATTAATTGACCACATTTTCTCTCAATAGATAACTCCTCCATCATGAAATTCACACTGTATCAACAATGGTGCCTCCATTATGTACCCATGTGGAATGTACATTATAAAATATTGAAGCCTTTCTTCAATAGTAATTAAATAACAAAGATACAATCCATAAAATCAATGCATTACACCCACATAAAAAACATTGTATTGTTGATTTGATCTACATATTAGGTATGGAGTCCTCTTATAATAAAATAAAACATATTCCATAAAATATTGCACCACCTTAGAAGCTATAAAATCCATTTTAATGGGTGTAAGGCATTTAAATCCAAAAACAATCCTTGAAGTTGGGGTATGTATATGGTAGGATATTTTTGGTGTATAATATACCTTGAAACACCCTATCATTTCCCCTCGTCATCACCACCTAGTTCACTTTAAAATATTTTTCCACTTGTGAGTCATATATGCTCTTCCCTTTATTTCATGTGTATGATTATGGTGTTTTTGTATGTTCTTAACCTTAATGTAATGTCACTAGGAGTTGATATTTTTTTAGCGTGTATGAAGATAAGTTTCATTATAGGATTTGGAAACTCAATATCTTAGTTCCATATCAACAACATTACAATAATGATTTGAGTCACATAATAGGCATGGAGTGTTCACCCAATCAAATCACCTCATGTTATAATTTTTTATCCTTAAAAATAATAAATTTTTAATAAAATGACTCTCTACCTAATTCTCATGACATTCTCATGCACACATGACCAGAGAAAACATCTAATCCAGTATGTTTTCACCTTGCTTAGATATAATTGACACATTTTACACCACTATTACATCCACAAATACATTACTGTGTCAATTTAAATTTTAATGTATCCATGTGTGTAGGTGAAAATTATCTAGTATAAATGTTATCCATATATCATTCAAAATAAATATGCTTGTCTTATAAATGGTAACATGTTTGTCAAAGCCAATACTATATTGTATTATTATATTATATAAAATATTATATTGTTTTATGGGCCCTTTGGTGTATGATATCCATTAAATTATAGGTATGTATGTTTAGAAGCATAATTAATTTATTTAGGTGTTAATATATTGGCAGCATGGATGAATAGAAGCTAAAATATAGATTACGAGACATTATTGTCTTGTCGAAATATCAGTTACAATGGAATGTTGATTCAATTTGTATGAAAGACATAGAGATGTGTAACAATTTAATAATAAAATGGATTTAATATTTTATTTTTATAAAATGAGTTTGTGTTAATCAAGGGAGTGTAAATCAATATAACCACTGATCAAATATAATATTGTAATCATATATACTATACTACTATTATATTATATAGTATTATAGTAAACTAATTATACAATTATATAATTGTAGAAAAAAAGGATTAATCTTCTTAAAGACCCAATATTGAGTTGATTGACATTTTATACAATGTGACACTTTTTTTGTTTAAGTGTAATATTTCAAAGTATGCCAATTTATGGACTATCAAACATCATGTTGTCTTCTACTAGTATTTGATTATCCTTATGAAATATATATGCATGCACCAGTACAAATATCATGATATTTTTCCCATTAATAGAAATTATAATTGTTATCATGTATAGAGCATTGTATATGTTAGATATTACCTCTATATCTAATGTATTTTGTTTTAAAACATGGTATTGTAGTCTATGTTTATACCATGGTTTTTTAAGTCAATCATATTGTTCAATAGAGTTAAATGTTTTTTATGAAAATCATATTAATATTTGTAAATGAGTCTATGATTGATCACCAATCTACCACTTTTTATCTCAATCAATGACTCCTCTAGTATGTCATTCACACTATATCACCAATGGTTCCTCCTTATGTACCCACGTGGCATGCAATTTAGAAAGCATTTAGGACTCACTTGAACATTAAAGAAAAAACCAATATAGACTCCATAACATTTATGTATTTCCCTCACATCAACAATATTACATTCTTTATTTGATCTACATATTAGATATGGAGTCCTTTTATAATCATATAAAACACAATCAATAATATATGCCACCACCTTAGAAGATAGAAAACCCATTTTTATGGGAGTGGGGCATGTGAATCCAATAATATCCCTAAAGTTGGTGCATGCATATGATATGATCTGTTTAGTGTAAAATATACCCTAAAATACCCTATCATTGACCCTCATCATCACCCCCCAACTCACTTTAAAATATTTCACTTGTAAGTTTTTTTGGGCTTCTCTTTATTCCATGGGTATTATTATGGTGTATTATACATTTTTAAACATTATTTAATTTCACTTGGATAAAATATATTCAAAGTAGAGATGAAGATAAGTTTTAGTATAGGCTTTGAAACCTCAATGTCATTTTTTCATATAAAAACATTTTAACACTCATTTGAGTTACATAATGGACATGGAGCCTTCACACAATCAAATCAGCCTCATATCATACCCACTCATCCTTAACAATAATAAACATCTAATCAAATAAATTACCACCTTCCAAACTATGTACCCATTTACAATGAGTGTAATTCATGTAAATCTAATAGCTACACTAAATTTTTATCTCATGTAGGGTATTATTTCCCCTCTCTACCACAAAAATAACCTCCTAACACATCACATTAGCAAACTATAACAAGGAACACACAAACTAATTTTATATCATCACCTCAAATAGAACCTCCCTCCTACAAACATAATTCCTAGTGATCTATGTACATGAATTTTGAAACATATTTGATTGAAGTTTTATTTATACACTTGAAATTTGAATATAATAAAATATATGTAATTTATTGTCTATTGGTAAAGTGGAAATTTTTATTTTGATTTTACATGAGACATGGAACCTTTAAGCAATCAAATCAACTCTCATGATGTCCTCATCCATCATTGATAATAGAAAATATCAAATCAAATAAGTCACTTCCTTGATCCAATATAATTACCACATATAATTATGTAATATTATTATATTAATGTACTATATTAAAATTTAATGTACTTACATGTGTAGGTGTAATTTATATGGGATAAGTGTTATGTATATGCCATTGTTATGTATATGCCAGCATATGGAGATGATTGTCTTCTAAATGGTAGTCTATCCATGGATACTTATATTATATCATATTATTATATTACATTAAAATTAGAGGCTGCACACCATTATTTCACAACTCCCTTTGAACTATTTAACTATTTTCATGTTTTTTTATATTCTTGACATTTCTTCTATGGGTCTAGGTATGGAATTTTTGTATATGTTAAAATTGGATGTAATTGGTATATTTTTTAATATATTGGAAACATGGATGAATGGAATTTAAAATATAGAATTGTATAAATTAATGTCTTCTCACCACATTGATAACATTGAAATGTTAGTTTAAGTAACACATCAGATGTAGAATCATGTTATAATCATGATAATTTACATTTTTGTATAGGTGTTATTACGAGAATATTCCTACCATGGGTTTATTTTACCATCATAAATTGAACCATTTCATTAATATTATGTGAGTCAATATATTATGAGAGTTATATAAGGTAAAAAACACTTATAGAAGTGTAAAAACTAGGTAGGTACTTAGGGAAAACTCAAAAAGGGAATTCCACTTCCATTTTTCATAGGTAATATTGACTAGTATAGATACTGCATTTATAAATGGGGGAAAATTACTATCAATTACACATCATAAAGGTGTCATAACATCAAAATACAAATTTAACATAAATGCATTACATGTATTTAAGACATCGATTCATTAGAAATTCTAAGGTCTATTTAAGATGGTCACCAACCATTGTCAAGCAAAATAAACCTATATGGTTCCTTAAATTCTTTTTTTTAACATTAGTATATAAAAACTCTCAATTTATGTTTTGAATAAAGGTGATAAGGCCTCCTCATCAAAAAAGGTCTCTAACCATTAGTATATATTGAATGTCAAATCTTAGATAGATAAGGAGGAAAAACACAAACATCAGGTAGATATATAAGGACATACAAAAGCACCTTTTAATAGATTTTGGAAAATACAATTAAATTCTATCTCCACTCTAAACCATAACTATTGTTTTTTATGATATAATTGTGTGTGTGTGTGTGTGTGTGTGTGTGTGTGTGTGTGTGTGTGTGTGTGTGTGTGTGTGTGTGTGTGTGTGTGTGTGTGTGTGTGTGTGTGTGTGTGTGTGTGTGTGTGTGTGTGTGTGTGTGTGTGTGTGTGTGTGTGTGTGTGCGCGTGTGCGTGTGTGTGTGTGTGTGTGTGTGTGTGTGTGTGTGTGTGTGTGTGTGTGTGTGTGTGTGTGTGTGTGTGTGTGTGTGTGTGTGCGCGCGCGCGCGCGCATGCGCGTGTGCAAAAATATTACACTAGGAAATCATTTAGGAATATAAACTACAAA
>JARHVA010009331.1:7500-10000 GCA_037957365.1 Torreya grandis | reverse complement strand
TTAACATTGTAAAACATGTTTAGGAATCATGCTTCTCTATTTTATAAATTCAACACAATTTTTAATTTTGGGAACCTATTGTTATAATATGGAATTATTTTATTAGTTATACTAGTGTATTAAATATTAAAAATAATATCCTTTGTCATTTGATCACACCTTTTTGGGTCATAGAATCATCTCATTCTCATAAAAAATCATTGTCAAGAATCATATGTTTCTATGTTTTGATTTTATTTTGATCCACTTTAACCCATCTTATGTTACGTTTGTATTGCTAAGTAGGTGATGTAAAACCTAAAACCTATCGTTGTTATAAAATCATTTAGAGTTTTGAAATTTTAGGAGTGAATGATTTGTTTGAAGAGATTTAGAAGGCAATGATAAATACTGTCAAGGTGATTTCACTCTAAAATAGTCTAATGATGTGATTTTATAATGGTTACGACTGTTAAAATACCATTAAATCATTACCATCATAAAATTATAGTAAGTATATATTATAATATTTTCAAGATGTGGCAAACATATTATTTATTTATTTTAATGATGCCAAACAAATTTAATTAAATCTTCTAGATTATAATTTTTGTAGAAAATGAAAAAAACTTAAATCAACACAGTATAATAAATAACTTTTTCATTTAATTAATTAGATTTTTATTTGTTTATTTTTAATTTTGAGTTGGATTTCATATGGACACTAAGAAATATATCCAACTCCTATTTTTATAATATATTATATTAACATAAAATCTTATTTTTATGTATATCTTATTTATTAAATCCTTATAAGCCATGCATAAAATGTTGTGACTTGTATGTTAATGTACATAGACCCATTGAAATTCTAATTTAATAAAATTTCTATTATTCTATTATGCACGTGATTATCCCTAAAAAATCTCTTTTTTATCATCGTCCCTAAAGGAATAAAGGGATCAATCTATTTAGTAGTACACATAGTGTGGTTTTAGCTTAGTATACCTATAGCCTTAGGTAAGAGAACCTATATAGTTGGTTTTGTGACACAAAATAAAAATTTAAATCTTATATAAAATAAATCAATATAAAAAAAAACCTACGGGTGAAAAATAAAACATCTATTAAAGAAATGGTTTTATAGATATTTTAATTATTAAAAGTCTCTATTTTAATCTTTCAAAATATAAAACCCTTAAAATATTAAAATTAAATTTTTATTGAATTGAAAAAATATTTATAAAAACCACATAATTTTTCAAAATTTTATATTTGTTCTCAAAACAATTCATTTCTTTGAAATAGTGTTAAGGATAAATGTTCACTTAAAAACATAGGCAACACACTAAAATAAACATATATGTCAAATATACTACTACAATTTCATATGTATGCATTTATTAATTGATTTTATCACATACTACATACAATAATTATAAGATCATAAATTTAATGTTATAAATATTGATCCTTTAATCAAATCATACAACTACAATGTTGGTAAACATTTAAATGATTAAAAAAACAGAAATAAATAATTATAGACAAATATTGTTAAAATTTTCAATGAAAATACCCATACTAAATGTTTATATCATTATTATAACATAACATATAGATGTCCATATATTTAACCCCTTCATATGTAATCTTAGTTATACATACACCATAATAGATTTGATACTTTTTACAAAATTTATTGTTTTTCTATGTTAGGTGATATACCACAAGTAAAACAAGCAACAATAAATGATTCTAATATTTCCATGAATAGTCAAATTCTATTAATTTTAGAATAATATCCTGTTAAATATTTGGATACTATAAATTTGAGGTTAATATACGATTGATATCTACTATGACTCTCAGTTACAAAGTTATTTATAAAATTCATGTACTATGTGTATAATTATTTGTATTAAATTAGAATATTATTTTATGTATGTTTTGTACCCTCATTTTTAATTATTGATATACATTACAAAAAATATATTTTTTATCTTTTAAAGCTATGCATGTGAGTTACCAGTTTTAAATAATTACACTTACTATGTTTGGAAGTTGGTAATACAAAACATATCTTCACTTTTTTATAATTCAAATATTTGACTGTTCATTCCTCTATATAGGAAACTATCATTAATATTTTAATGATAAATAATAAATACTTTTAATTTCACATAGGTTTCCAATATGTTTTAAAAAACTTAACTCTTTTTATTTGTTTATGATTATTCTCACTATAATTACTTTTTATCTTATGTTTACTACCACCATCTTAGAGTTGCATATAAATTATTTCACATAGTTTCCTATTAATTTATATGTAATAAAATATTATTTACACATGTGGAATCAAATTTGGACTATTATCTAACTTGGAACCTAGGATTAGATGTCCCTTATTCCATACTAGGAGTTGGGAGTGGAAAAAGGGTTTACAACACTATGATGCTCTCCTAACACATCCCTAGTTGGATGTTAGACTATGTATATACAAGGGTTTTAAAGTAATTTA
>JARHVA010009331.1:0-2500 GCA_037957365.1 Torreya grandis | reverse complement strand
CAATATATTCTTATTAAAACAAACTCTCAAATCATTCATTTACTATAATACTTATTTCAATATTCAAACAAACACATATGCTTTCAATAAACATACATTTTTCCATTCACTCATGCTTTACTTGTTTCATTTATTTACTTCTATTGTCCAAAGAAAAATATTATGTTTTACTTACTTATTTTGATTTTGATATAGTGATCTACCCAAACTACATATAAACATGTTGGGAATTAGTCCTAACATTTAGGTGTGAAAATAAAATAATACATTGATTAAATGTAAGTGATTTATTTAAATCACATAGAGTTAGGATTGGAGAGGGATTCAGGACAGTTAGTTTTGGGATTAGTTCTATCTACTATTTTTTAAGAGATTTGTTTCCTATATATGTAACACATTACATTTAAATAATTTATGTTATTGAAATTGACTCACCAAATATATTAAGCTCTGCACATTGACCATTAATGAGATAAGTCCCATTAGTGATATTAAAGAAGGTGTCCAGCCGCTCTGAGCATAGTGTTTCATGCACTCTTTGTCTTATTCAACACAGCACAACAAATATTAGGTATAGACCATGTGTAAACCTCGTTGCTTCATCCGTTCATCCTTATTGCATTATGACAACGGTTCGGTAGTGTAGACCACGTGCACCATCATTGCCACTCGTCATCCACCAGCATTATCTCCTTCCTGTTTCACTTTGTCTATTATATTCACTATTTTTACACTCCTTTATGTTCGCAATTTTCATTCTAAAAATTAGAGATTAAAAAAAAAATACATATATTTCAATATTGTTGGATTTCACCATACAGGGATTTACACCTTTTTTTTTTATTTATCTGCAGAAGGGTTTTGACATTACATTGAAGAATTAAAAGTTGTTTTGTCTTTTGTTGCATCCGGATAGAGTTTGACTCTATCTCGTGAATGTCAGTCTGCTCCTGTCTTGATATTCTCTCATCGACTCAACATCTACCAGATTTCCTATTCTTTGAGAAGACAAGATAGATCCAATTCCACCTCTCTACTCGGTGTCACCATTGTTGATGTCCCTGCCATCCCCCATTTTCGATCATCTGCATTAAAAAATCAGAAAATATAAATATTAAATATATATATATATATATTTTCTGTAGATTTGTATACACGGCAAGGGTTTTGGAATATGCCCATATTCATTAAATAGCTGTCAGCGAAGCTGAAGACCTGAGCAGACACCTCACTGTTTAGTAGATTTACAACAGATCTTAGTTGTGAGTTGAAAAGTGAAGCAGCTCGTTGTAGATCTGAAGCGCATTTGCCATTGCGAGACCTACTCGCCTTCACTCCAGGAGAACACCCGAGTAAACCTCTGCATCATCTATTGGCTATATCCTCAGCTCAACTTCATGGTAACTCCTATTTATATTACATTCTGCACTTGTTTTGTGAAGAATTATATTCCTTGAAGATATTAATATTATCACTTATGGCAGTTCTGATTCGATCCATAAATAGTTGCATGGCATTCATACTAGTTCACTCAGGTTTATCACTCCTGCGGTGAAGACATCCATTTTGGTAGAATTAATGACAGCAAATCCTCTCACCTTCCTCCAAACGATGACTACCTTCTCCGTTGGTGAAGGAATATAACATTTTCAGGGTTACTGTTATAGTTTTTAATATTTCGTTTATTTTTAAGTTTGTTAAGTCCATCTTAGGTTTTTGAATCAAGTTTATTTAATAGTTTTATTTAAAATTTAGATGAGCATAGTTAGTTTTTAATATGAGTCAATTATTGTCTTTAGTCAGTCCATTGTCTTTACTATGTAAGTTTAATTTTCTTATTATGTCAGTTACATTGACTCTGTAGATATTGCCTTTAGTGTTTAATATTAAATCAAAGTCAATAAAGTTAAAGTGTATGTTAGAATTAAAGGAGGAATATTGGGAATTAGGCTTAACATTTACGTGTGAAAATAAAAAAATATTTTGGATAACAGTAAGTGATTTAATTTAATTCACATACAGTTAGGATAGGATAGGGATTCAGGACAATTAGTTTGGGATTAGTTTTATCTCATATTTTTTAAGAGATTGATGTACTATATATGTAACATGTTACATTCAAATAATTTATGTTATTTAGATTGACTGACCAAATATATTGTGCTCAGCACATTGAACATTAATGGGGTAAATCCCATCAAACATGCTCAACATTTCCATGTAGCTAGTAATAAAATGATTTAGAAATAGAAAATCATGGAAAAATTTGATGTTACCAAAATGTGAGCATCAACATCGAAAAGAGAACTCAGAGGCACAGTGCCAAACATTTCAGTTAGAGATTTACATCCTTACAAAAACAACTAGATTATAGATAGGAGGATCTTTAAAAATGCTATTTTCCATAATTAGTCAATTTCCAATGGTCCAAGATATGTGTTTAGCTTTAACATTATTGATAATGATGGTGAAAACATTACTATTGCTTTGGTTAGAGTTC
>JARHVA010009330.1:222500-330513 GCA_037957365.1 Torreya grandis | reverse complement strand
AATCACACTTGAGGTGTTTGATTTAAGTGATAAAAAATATGGTAGGAATTTCTATGACATGAGATTACACCTTGTGGAAGAGTTATTAGGCTCCTCCACTCCATTCATAATATGGGAACAACCCTAGGCTATGGGTATCCTATAATAGGGTTGAACTTTCAGAGAAGGATGGATTCTTTTTGATGGATCACCTAAATTAATGATTTATAGGGAAAAAGGGTTAGAAAGGGGAAAATGTCTCCTAATAAGTCTAAAAGGTGATACACTAAATAAAAATGGAAAACTCCTATAAGCTTGAACCCACACTAGATCTGCACAAGACAATACTAGCTCACA
Source organism: Torreya grandis (assembly GCA_037957365.1). Classification (NCBI taxonomy): domain Eukaryota; kingdom Viridiplantae; phylum Streptophyta; class Pinopsida; order Cupressales; family Taxaceae; genus Torreya; species Torreya grandis. Next base: position 330,177 of record JARHVA010009330.1, on the reverse strand, counting down.
CAATCTCACAATCTAGCTAATTACATAAGTATTTCATAAACTAGGTTCAAGAAGCAATGAATGAAAACAAAGAGGAGTTATAAGACTCACACCAAACTCAAATCAATGGTAGAAAGAAGACTAATTCATAGTTGTAATTAACTTGAAAATACTTAGAAGAGGTCAGGAAGGAGGACAATGGATATGGAAGAATCTCCTTCACAAAGCCATCATGCACATCTCACTAAACACTTATCCAAGGCAAGAGATAGGTAAATAAAGTTGTTTATTGCATCAAGAGGTAGTTATTAATAATTATTGATAGGGTTTAGCCTTATCAAGTTGAGCATATCTTTCCAAGATATCTTAGAGAGTCCCCTGCTCTTCAAAATCAAAGAGTCCTTGTGGGAATCCAAAATTAGAGAGAGAGAGAGAGAGAGAGAGAGAGAGAGAGAGAGAGAGAGAGAGAGAGAGAGAGAGAGAGAGAGAGAGAGAGAGAGAGAGAGAGAGAGAGAGAGAGAGAGAGAGAGAGAGAGAGAGAGTTACAATGTGGAAGAATATGGAAGATATATAGAAAGGGTGAAGAGAGAGGGAGCACACCATTTGAGATCATTAAATGAGAAGCCACATTTTGATGAATACTCCACCACATTTTTATCAAATTGGGGTTAATACATCATAGATAAGATAGCCTTCATTTGTCCCATAGTTTGTGAATCATTTCATTGATTGAAAAACACAATTATAGAATAAGAGTTTGCCAAAGGTGATGAGTTATGATCTTGTTATGAATAAATACCCTTAGATACCCTAAAAATCTATTAAATACTCCAACTACTTTCTCTAACCACCATATCTCCATCTTGGGACTTTACACTATCTTCCACTTGAATTGATTATGAATACAAAATATTCATATCTATGGATTTGAAGAGCCATGCCATGTCTTATATTTATGGATGTAGGTACTTATTTTTTGACAAAATGACTATTTTGAAAGAAAAGACACTTCTCCATATCTTATTTATATTTTCACCTACTCCAACCCGGATATATATTTACTTTAGATTGAAAACCAATTTATTTTATTGGTTTTCATATAGTCATTATGTCAATGAAAGTCTACAGGTTGCATAAACTTTCTATAGAAATATATTATGTTTAAATAAACATATGCTACATCTAAGCTTTAATGGAAATAAAGCCTCATTATGATCAATCTTGATTATATGGCTATGTTAGCATGATGGTATTTGACCAAACTCTAATGGTAATAGATCCCTTGAAATATTTACTCTTGGTTTGACTTGAATCATGTTTGACCTTTACTTTAAAATTATGTCTTCAACTTTAATATCAACCACCAATCTTGATTTGGGCTCTTTGACTTGTGCAATTTGTTAGCTCTGCATTCATCCCATGAATACTATAGCTAGTTCCTTCCTATTCCTATGCTTGTGCCACATGGTAGCCTCACATTCATCTTGAACTTGGTTGATCCTTTAAACTTATGCATACCATCAATATTTTTTAGCATGGTTTGAATGCATACAATTAATTTACCTGGTAGTTACCATAGTCATGACACTTGTTAGCCATGTGTTCATCTTAGGATACACTAACCTTTTGACTATGAGCTCATCATTGATCTTTGAATGCATGATCGAATGCATACTGTTGGATCTTTAGGACCCACTGACTCGTTAGATCAATGCTCATCATTAGATCCTATCTTAGCTTTCATGATCTTTACATCTATCAGCTTCACATTAAACCTTAGGATCCTTTGGGGTTTTTTTTAATTCAAATAGTTGTTTGCCGTGACTTTTATTTAATGCCTCCATGCACATTTCATTCTACTTGTTTAAATTTAAATGGTTGTAACTTGAGATAGACAACTCATCAAGTCATAAAATTTGTAAGGAATATTCAAGGCATCAAGAACCTCATTTCCATACAATCCTCTAGCTTTGAGAGGCCTCCTAAGTAAACTTATGAAGTGTGCAACTAGACTGACCTATTTATGACATGTGATGATGGTTTGGTCCATCTTATTCACTTGCTAAAGTCATTTAATAATTTGGTCAATTAGTAATTCTACTCAGCTTATCTATCCAGGAAGAATTTTGGTATGTGGGCCAAGTTTGGCCAACATCTTTGGTGACTCACAAAGAATCATGCTTACTATGATTAAGAACCTAGACTAGTTTCCTTGTCTAATCCATTGGGAATGGAGTCATAATTTGATCTAAAATTGATTAAGGTTATCCCTTTCTTGAAAACCCTCTCTTGAAGAAACAAGTACCAAAAGAAAAAAAACAAAACAAAGTTCTCAAGGCACTTTAGAAAAGGAACACACAAAAGGAAAGGAAACTAACCTAAACAAAGTAAGAGAAACTAGCCTAATAAAAACAATTTACACATAACCACTTAGAAGAAAGCAAGGAATATAATATAATATATAAAAAATTGTATAGTAATTTATAATTTACTTCCATCTTGGGTCAAATGGAAAAATTTGAGTATCATTCACTTGTAAAAAACTAAGATGAAAAATACCTTACTTTGGAGGTACTAGAATTGGTGAACCAAAAAGCTTGATGGCCAATCCTTTTAATGTTCTCTCTAATGGATAAAATGGATCAAACATGTATCTAATGTAGACATTATATTCCAAGTCTTCCAAGCTTGGTTCATTTTGGACTATAGGACCACTTGCTTAATGTTGTTCATCACCCTTGAGAAAGCCTTGCATGAAGACTTTATTTAGGCTCTTGGGAGTAACTACACTTGGTTCACTTTATGGTTCAAAAAGACCATATCATTCCCCCTTGTCCTTATATAAATTACAATTGATCATGCTTAGAGTAGCATGCTCATAGGTTCTTGAAATAAGGACATATCCCTAAATCTCTTTTGAATCTTTCATTATGGCATTGAACCTCTACCACAACCCTTCAAATTTTTACTAGTATGTTCATAAAATTGCATCTCTTGAGTGTTTTAATATGTCTCCTTCATCAACCTCAATCAATATTTCATCTTGATCTTCAACTACAAATGAGGGTTGACTTAAACATTCAAGGTCCAAAACATCACATTTGTCTTGCTCAAGGTCTGAACTCCTTTGATCTTATTCATTTATGTAGAATGGACCTTCAATAGTCCAATTAAATATTTCTTTGCTCTTAGTTGTTTCATGAATACACATCCCTTCAAATATGAAGGCATTAGTACTTCCTTCAAGCTTTAATTCATCAAAGTCATGCCAAGAAGTCTGATCCAAACATGATTTCTCCTCTTCTAAATGGAGTGGGTTGCCTTTGACCTCCATAATAGGTTCATAAAGGTTGTTCTTGGTCATGTGTAGGGGTAGATAAAAGCATACTGATCAAAATATGGTTTATTATACATACTATATTATGATGGTTAGGCACATAGTTAGGCTACTTAAACTAGTTGATAGATGCTCGAAGTCACCATTGATGTTTGAACACTTACCTATAAAGGCTGATTAGATGAAGACAACACCAAAACTCTTCATTAGTGAACAATGTATTAAGTCCCATCGATCATGCTAAAAACTATTGTGACATGAGATTTCACCCTTGTGAAATATTTCTTCAGGATCCTCCACTCCTAATCATAATATGGGAACAACTCCAGGTTGTGAGTATCCTATAATAGGGTTAAACCTTCAGAGAAGGCCGACATCCTTTTGATGGATCACCTAAACTAATGATTCATAGGGAAAAGGGTTGGAAATGGAAAAATGGATCTTGAGAAGGATAAAAAGTGATGCACTAAATAAAAATGGGAAACTCACATAAGCTTAAACCCACACTAGATTTGCACAAGATAATACTAACTCACACAATCGCACAATCTAGCTAATTACATAAATATTTCATAAAATAGGTTTTAAGAAGCAATGAAAGAAAAAAAAGAGGAGTTCTAAGACTCACACTGAGCTCACATTAATGGTAGAAAGTACACTAATTCAAACCTACAACTAACTTAAAAACACCTTAGAAGTGGTAAGGAAGGAGGACAATGGATATGGAAGAATCTCCTTCACAAGGCCATCATACACAACTCACTAAACATCGATCCAAGGCAATATCTTGATAAATAAAGTATTTTATTAAATCAAGAGGTAGTTCTTATAAATTCTTAATAGGGTTTAGCCTTATCAAGATGAGCATATCTTGCTAAGATATCTCAAAGAGTCTTCTACTCTTCAAAATCAAAGAGTCTTTGTGGGAATCTAAAATCTAAGAGAGAGAGAGAGAGAGAGAGAGAGAGAGAGAGAGAGAGAGAGAGAGGAGAGAGAGAGAGAGAGAGAGAGAGAGAGAGAGAGAGAGAGAGGAGTTACAATGTGGAAGAAGATGGAATATATAAAGGGTAAAGAGAGAGGGAGTACATCATTTGAGATCATTAAATGAGCTACCAATTTTTGATGAATGTTTCACCATCTTTTTATCAAATTGGGGTTAATACATCATAGACAAGATATCCTTCATTTGTCCCATAGCCTCTAAATCATTGCATTGATTGAGAAACACACTTAGAGTATAAGAGTTTGTTGAAGGTGATGAGTCATGATCCTATTATGAATAAAAACCATTAAAGACTCTAAAAATCTATTAAATTCTCTAGTTACTTTATATAACCACCATATCTCCATCTTGGGACTTTATGTTATCTTCCACTTGACTTGCTTGTGATACAAAATATTTATATCTATAGATCTGACAAAGCCATGCCATGTTTGCTTTTTATGGCTATAGGTACCTTCTTTTCGATAAAATGACTATTTTGGAGGATAAGACACTTCTCCATATCTTGTTTATATCTACACCTACTCCAACCTGAATATAGATTTACTATAGATTAAAAACCAATTCATTTAATTGGTTTTTCATATAGTCATTATGTCAATGAAAATCTACATGTTGCATAGCCTTGCTCATAAAATATATTAGGTTTAAACAAACCTATCCTACATGTGAGATTTAATGGAAATAAAGCCTTATTATGATCAATCTTGTTTATATAGGTGCATTTGCTTGATGGTATTCGACCGAGCTCGAATGACACTTGATGGTATTCGATCGAGCTCTAACGGCAATATAGCCCTTTGAAATATTTTCTCTTGGTTCAACCTGAATCATGTTCAACCTTTACTTGAAAACACATGTCTTTAAATTTAATATAAACTACCAATCTTGATCCAAGCTTTTCTACTTGTGCCATCTATCAGCTCCACATTCATCTCATGGGTCCTATAGTTAGTTCCATCTTATTCTTGCACTTACACCACATGGTAGCCTCACATTCATCCTGAGCTCAGTTGACCGTTTGACCTTATGCGTACCATCATTATTTTTTAGCATGGTTAAAATGCATGCCATTTATTTACCTAGAATTTACCATGGTTTTGACACTTATCATCCACATGTTCTTCTTAGGATACACTAACCTTTTGAATGCGAGCTCATTGTTGGTCTTTGAATGCATGATCGAATGTGTGTCATTGGATCTTTGGGACCCACTAACTCATTAGATCATTTCTCACCATTAGATAATATATTATTTTCCATGATCTTGACATATGGTAGATTCATGTTAAACCTCAAGATCCTTTGGGGTTTTTTAATTCAAACAACTATTCGTCGTGACTTTTATTTGGCACCCCCATGCATGTCTCATTTTGCTTATTTAACTTAAAACACTTGTAACTTGAGATAGACAACTCATCAATTCATGAAGTTTGTAGAGAATGTTCAAGGCTTGAATAACCTCATGTCCATGCAATCCTTTGGCTCTAAGAGGCCTCCTAAGTTAGCTTATGAAGTGTGTAATTAGACTAACCTATTCATGATGTTTGATGACGGTCTAGTCCATCTTATTCACTTGCTCAAGTTAGTTGATCATTTGATCAATTAGGAACTCTACTCAGCTGATCTATCTAGTTAAAATCTTTGAATGTGGGCCAGATTTGACCAACATGAATATTTTATCCATAACTCATGAACTATGTTATGCACTTGCCTACTCAACATCATACACAAACAACACCATTAACACACTCAATAAAACAACCCTTTAATAATTCTTGAGAGGGGACAATAGATCCTAAGGTACACACTCAATGTACAACACACATTTCACTATTCTCATTTTTGATAAACATAAGGATATGAAAATGTTAATGGACTCATTAGGTCCTAGAGTTTGAGCCACAACTCTAATACCACATGTAACATCCCCACTAGGATCTACCTAGAAACATGTAATTTTTTTCAAACAACATTTACTTTAAATAGTTTATACCATGATAATCCAATTAGAAATAATATAAGAGACTTTAACTGTGATAATTGTAAGTGAAGAATGTTAGGTTGTGGAGCTAAAAGCTTCACTAATGCAGACATGGAGGAGGTTGCAGGAGTGTTGCAGAGTGTCACAGAGACTGGCATTGGTCTGTCCAACCGACGTCGGCAGGATAAGACAGGAATGCAACTGACGTCGGTCATGAATCGGCCGGCGTCGGTGATCCCCAGGTGGATAGGGACTGACGTCGGTCGCCTGTGTGGTTCGACTGCGAGTTTATTATGGGCAGTTAGCTAACGAACCAAGTGTTTGCATGATGAGAGCTATTTTTAGACTGAGAGCTATGGATCTAATTATTGTAATTATATGTCTAATTATTGTTTGGATGAGATATATATAATATACTCATGGTTGTATTGGAAAGGTGTTTCTAGTTTGAGTTGAGCAAAGTTAGCTCCTTCTGTGTGTGAGGTGAGCAAGGGTGTTCCTCCTAGTTCCACAGCAGTACCAAGGTGGGTGCTGCTTTTGGAGAGTCAACAAGATTCTTCAGGTGTGTGTAGGATCTTGGTCACAGGTGCATGGCCTATATAGGAGATCTACATGGTAAGTAAGATCATTGATCTGTAGGTTGTATGTGTGTGCAAGGTCAAGGTTCACAGGTGTGCAGAACCAGGTTGATTTGCAGGTGTGCAAGATTAGATAGGACATCAACACAATAGGAAGCAGAATCAGGCATGATCTACTTGGAGTACAAGTGTGTACTCGGATAGAGCAAAGAGGAAGGCAAGGGAGTTCCTTCCATAAGTATGGTCTGTTGAATTGTAGGTTGTTGCAGGTTCATGGGAGATCTACTTGAAGTACTTTGAGTACTTGTGGAGTGTGTGGAGCACTTGTGGTGTGCATGGAGCACAGGAGGTGAACACTAAATCTGTGTTTGAGTTGTGTGTGGGGACCTGAGAGAGAGAGCTTTGAGGAGAGAATTACTGTTCACTTGAGGTGTGGGAAGCCTCTGAAGAGATGGTGGAGAAGAAGTGGCATCTTCTTTATTGTATTCTTTTCTATATAAGTATTAATACAAGTTGTGTATTGTCTCTCATATCATGTGTTATTCTGAATTCTAGTTACTTGTGATTCTGGTTAATTTCCGCATATTAAGTTGCTTGGTTTGGTAATCAAATGTGTGCTTCTTGGTGTTCACGTATCCTGACAAGTGGTATCAGAGCTAAGGTTGTAGGAAGCAGGTTTTGTGTTTGGTTACAGGTCACTCTCAGGGGTTTCTGATTGAGTGGGAGTAGAGCAATGGCAGATGAAAGTAAGCTAAGAATGGAGGAGTTGAAAAGCACAGATGGTCACTTACGGTCCCATGGAAAGAAAGAGCAGGTAAAAGAATATTGTTGGTTGGTAGCAGATCAGCATGAAGAAACTAAAGAAGCAGATGTAGTAGGTGTTGTTGCACAAGATGCTCTGGGAGGTTTCTTGGATAAAGTTGAATCTTGGTTAAAAGATTCAGTTGCCTCTTTCCATGCAGCCCCAGGGAGAGGAGCTGGTGAGCCTTGCCAAAGAATTGGCAAAGGGGAAGTGAAGCTGAAATTGTAGGCAGCCAACACACAGGTGTTGATGAAGGTCATGCAGGTCCCAGGTTTGGAGATATGGCTAATTTCTTCAGAAATATTGGGTGATGAGAGATTCACAAGAACTCTCACAGTGGATGCACTTGAATTAGCTGGTGGTAAGAAAATAGGTACTCTTTATCTACTTGTTTATATTATTGATTCTTCTTCTGTTGCAGAGACGTGGCTTTGTAGGCTTGGTCACATGAGTAGGAAGGAGATGCATGTTCTTAAGCAGAAGACAGATATATTTGACAGGCTTAAGAACTGGAAAGCCTTGGTGTACTTGGAGGAGATGGTAGACAGAAACCAGTGGATGGTGCTGGATACTTCTGAGCAGGGCAGTTTGGACATGGGTTTTGATTCAAAGGAGCTCGTGGGTAAAAAGTCATCACTCACAAGGGAACACAGGTACCGATGTCGATCAGGAGGAATCGGTGTTGAACAGATAGGTGCCGATGTCGGTCATATGCAGACCGAAGCCAGTGATGTCAGGTAGGGTAAGACCGACGTCGGTCATGAGGACCGACGTCGATAGTAGGTAAGACCGATGTCGGTCAGGAGGACCGACGTCGGCAATAGGGACACTGATGACGGTAGGGTCGGTAGTCAGGGACAGATGCATGGGAACTGACGTCGGTCGGATGCAGACTGTGGAGTGACCGAGGTCGGTCACTGTAACAGATTTTGGGTGGACAGCACACTGTCAAGGAGTCTCAAACACCCATATGGAGGACTAAAGATGTAAGTAGGCCCTCAAATTCATTGTTCCTCTTCTTTATACTCGTTGCTGATTGTAGAGAAGGAAGGATCCAGGAAACAGGTGTGAGCATGGCATGGAGATATTACATAACCAAGTGGAGTTTTTGGTAGGGTTGCCAGCGGGAAGAAAGCATAGAGATGAATGGATACCTTAGTTGAAGAATAGAGAGAACGGATACGTGAGACGGAAGACCAAGGCATATGGTCTTGAGGAGCTGCAGGACAGTGGTATAGGTTTTGACAGGTGGAGGATGAAGCATGGCTTCAGTCAGTGTCAGGGTAACTACTATGGTTTGTCTTACCAGGTGGATGATGACTGCAACATCATTCTGTTGCTGTATGTGGATGGTATGTTTTGCTAGCAGGATTTTACATACAGGGTTTTGCTGAGCTAAGGGTAAGGTTAGTTCAGTGGCATGTCATGAGGAGTTTGGAGCAGTGAAATTCTTTGACATGGGAGACATGGAGATCACAGGTTGATTTTGTCTCCAGTGGGAGCTAATGTGAATCAGGTGTTGGCAAGGTTCAGGATGCAGAGCTGGAGCACACTAAGGCTTGGATAGGTACAGTGTCTGAAATCACATGAGGTCTGGTATAGACCTGAGTATTCCCATTCAGTGGGAGCTGTCAGAGAGTCAGGAGCCAATTTGAGGAAGTGGGTTCTCAGGTATTTGAGAGGGACCAGCAGCAGGAATTCATGCTATGCAGGGTCAGGACTTCACTACATGGGTTTGTAGGTTTGGATGTGGCAGGGTACTCAGATGACAGGAGGTACATCACAGGTTGTGTGGTGGGTTGTCTTTAGGATTGATCTTGAAGAGGGATACAAACCAAGAAATAGATTAGACATAGTACAGGTACAGGTATAGTGCAGCTGTTTATCTCCAAGTGGGAGATTGTTAGGTTGTGGAGCTAAAAGCTTCACTGATGCAGACATGGATGAGGTTGCAGGAGTGTTGCAGAGGTTGGTCTGGCCAACCGACGTCGGCAGGATAAGACAGGAATGCAACTGACGTCGGTCATGAATCGATCGGCGTCGGTGACCCCCAGGCGAACAGGGACTGACGTCGGTCGCCTGTGTGGTTCGACTGTGAGTTTATTATGGGCAGTTAGCTAACGAACCAAGTGTTTGCATAATGAGAGCTATTTTTAGACTGAGAGCTGCGGATCTAATTATTGTAATTAGATGTCTAATTATTGTTTGGATGAGATCTATATAATAGACTCATGGTTGTATTGGAAAGGTGTTCTAGTTTGAGTTGAGCAAAGTTAGCTCCTTCTGTGTGTGAGGTGAGCAAGGGTGTTCCTCCTAGTTCCATAGTAGTACCAAGGTGGGTGCTGGTTTTGGAGAGTCAGCAAGATTCTTCAGGTGTGTGTAGGATCTTGGTCATAGGTGCATGGCCTATATAGGAGATCTACATGGTAAGTAAGATCGTTGATCTGCAGGTGTATGTGTGTGCAAGGTCAAGGTTCACAGGTGTGTAAAACCAGGTTGATTTGCAGGTGTGCAAGATCAAATAAGACAGCAACACAACAGGGAGCAGAATCAGGCAGGATCTACTTGGAGTACAGGTGTGTACTCGGATAGAGCAAAGAGGAAGGCAAGGGAGTTCCTTCCATAAGTATGGTCTGTTGAATTGCAGGTTGTTGCAGGTTCATGGGAGATCTACTTGAAGTACTTTGAGTACTTGTGGAGTGCGTGGAGCACTTGTGGTGTGCGTGGAGCACAGGAGGTGAACACCAACTCTGTGTTTGAGTTGTGTGCTGGAACCTGAGAGAGAGAGCTTTGAGGAGAGAATTACTGTTCACTTGAGGTGTGGGAAGCCTCTAAAGAGGTGGTGGAGAAGAAGTGGCATCTTATTTATTGTATTCTTTTCTGTATAATTATTAATACAAGTTGTGTATTGTCTCTCATATCATGTGTTATTCTGAATTCTAGTTACTTGTGATTCTGGTTAATTTCCGCATATTAAGTTGCTTGGTTTGGTAATCAATTGTGTGCTTCTTGGTGTTCACGTATCCTGACAAAGAATACTACATCATACATCACTAATCAATATCATCATAAGATTTACATCATAATACAAATATAGAAAGTACTTACAAATATCCAACCATGAATGGTATAATATATAGCCACTATTGTCAATCCATAATAAATAGGTAATTAAAAATCTTCATGATAATATTTCCAATAATGAATACAATATAATACAATGTACATATATAAGATACATGGCTCCCTAGAGCATGAGTTCCTCTAACTCTCTAGTATATGTGGCAATCTCAAGTGTCATCTTAAAAGTAGTATTTTTGTGGGAGGGAGATCATCCCAGTGATTTTGCACTCCAAACATGGACCAATGATCCCCCACACTAATCCCATCAGGGAATGGCCCTCCCTTCATGGATTAGTAGATAGCGATGGTGTAAGAATTTAGAGAGACAAGCAAGTACTCGTGTGTTATATGAATCTTAAAACTAAACTTGTGGTGTATCATAGAAAACCCAGTCAATTGCAAGATATCATACAAACATGTAAATTATACTCATAAAATGATAATGTCACACCAAACATTACTTTATCTAATATTTTTAAAAAATAAATAATAGTGATCTATAGATCAGTCAAAATTTATACACACCACATGATCAGATTACCTTCATCTAACATTGTGATGATAGTAAGCCAGAGAAACCCATTTCAATACTTACTTAGTATCAACAATGCAATATTGGTTAACATAATATAGCCAAAATATTCATACAATTTACATCCCACTAGCAATCATATAGCATAACATGTTAAGCATAGGATAATCTAACAACATGCATTTATTCTATTAAATGTATGAATGAATCTCATATTAATATCTATCCCATAATAGAAATAATGACTAAAATTTATACCATCCAGGTAAAACACACATTTAACTATAGTTTCTAATTAATATAAGTTTTTTTCAAATATACTACACCATATGATAACCCATATTATCATAGTCTAGTGTTCTAAGACATAACTACTAATTTTCCCCAATCAGTCAAAATAAAGTAGTCATAAATGCATGAAAACATAATCTTATTTTCAAGTAACTAGATATAACAAAGCAAGTCTCAGTTCACATGAACACAAAATACTCTTAGGGGTTGTATGCACGCATGAATAAAGTCCTACTAAATGTCATAAAACATGCTATTCAATTAAATAACCAACACACATATATTTATTCCATCAAACATATGGACATATTTAGACATAACAATTACAATTTGTACCACCTGAGTATAACATACATTTATACTATAGTACTCCATGACATCCCATAATATCATAGTTTATTGTTTATGAACACAACTAAATAATTAAAAATAACTAGTCTTATAATTTTAAGAATCAAATGCCCCTTAATCCTAAATAATAGGAAAACAAGTATAATTTATACCAACTAGGTAAAACTACATATTAGTAATAAAGAAAAACATAACTTATAGGCACATATCACGATGCACTAATATATTCTACATACATCTAACACTTGTACCTTTAGATCTACTCACAAAATGTACCACTCATCAGTTTTCTATCTTGATAACTAATAGTAAATGATGGAAGTGGAATATGATATAGTAAGGCCTATTGACTGTAACTAGTTAATTTATGTTTTGATCATTCATTGATGTAATCATTATGGAAAACCTTGTAAATATCTTAATTCAAGTTATAATTGACTGTATGTGTGTGTGTGTGTGTGTGTGTGTGTGTGTGTGTGTGTGTGTGTGTGTGTGTGTGTGTGTGTGTGTGTGTGTGTGTGTGTGTGTGTGTGTGTGTGTATACATATATACATATATACACATATACATATACATATACATATACATATACATATACATATATCATTGATGTAATCATTATGGAAAACCTTGTAAATATCTTAATTTGAGTTATAATTGACTGTGTATATATATAGTTATAATTGACTATGTGTGTGTGTGTATATATATATATATACAGTGAATTATAACTATATCTATATATATATGTGTGTGTGTGTGTGTGTGTGTGTGTGTGTGTATGTGTGTGTATATATTTATATATATATATACACACATATACACATATATATGTATGTGTATATATACACACACACATATATACACATATATGTGTGTGTGTGTGTGTATATATATATAGTCAATTATATATCTGTGTGTGTATATATCTATATATATACACACACAATACACACACACATATATCCATATATATGTATGTGTATATGTATATGTGTGTGTGTGTATACACACACACACACACATATAAATATACGTGTGTGTGTGTGTGTGTGTGTGTGTGTGTGTGTGTGTGTGTGTGTGTGTGTGTGTGTGTGTGTGTGTAGTCAATTATAACTCGAATCAAGATATTTACAAGTTTTTCCATAATGATTACATCAATGAATCATCAAAACATAAATTAACTAGTTATAGTCAATAGACCTTACTATATCATATTTTGCTTCCATCATTTACTATTAGTTATCAAGATAGAAGATAACAACCTCTAATTCGAATACACCATAAAAGGCATTCTAAAAGTTCCCTTATATGTTTATACTCTATAGTAGTCTATATATATATATATATATATATATATATATATATATATATATATATATATATATATATATATATATATATATATATATATATATATATATATATATATATCTTTGTATAATATTACAAGTTTGACTCTGTCAACTTGTTTATATAAAACTATTGTGCTTCAGACCACCCTATGAGTTCAAAACAAATACCTCATCCTAAACACAATAAAATGTGGACTTAATCTCTGCATAGTTTGTGTGTGTGTGTGTGTTGTTAAATGAAAGGAAAACTTAGGTAGAATACAAACAAATTATTACAACATAACTTAATGTTCGTTACTCTAATCCCATCCTCAGTGGTATAACCATAATATATAATACATCAACTATTTTAAACACAATAATAAATATATCTAAATCCCATAATTACGGTTAAATCATAAATATATTAACCTTATTATTCTATGGATATTTTTGAATGTTAAATTGGTCAAATGTAATATCCCCTTGATCATGATAGCTAATATGTAGAAATTATAATATCTTCATCAATTAGTTAGCATTATAATCTCCATACACATTCATATTTATTAAAATAGCCTAGGGATGAGATATTATAATAACATATAATAAGCAAATCCTAAATGTATATCGATATAAGATATATTACGGTAACCAAGATATATTACAACATATATCACGCTGGTCTAATATTACCCAAAATTAGTTTGCATATTACTGTAATATATATTAAAAACATGTATGTCTAGTATTATGGTATACATTTATTCATATTTAGTAATAGCTGAATTAATCAACATGATAGCATAATTTAGATGAACTAATGTAGATCATAGTGGTACATTCATAATTCTATCATAGTTGAGTATCATTTTTAAAAATCTAACCTCCTATATCCAAATTCCTTATGTAATGTTAATCACTCCTCAGATTGATATATTTGAACAAACAAGACCCTTTTGGATAGAATGAAATCTAAAAAAAAGGGAAATACATTGTGTTTTATAAAAGGTAATATTCCTTTATGAATGCATATTAAACAAATTCCTTTACAGTGATCTCACCAATATATTCCATGATATAACTAGAAAAATACACAGCTCAACTAAAATAATATAAATATTTCATAAATGATTTTAGTTCTTTGTCATAGTTGCAAACCATCAACATTATTGAGCAAATTATATACACATGATCATATGAACAAATATATAACATAATTTTTTGGCATAATTCTTTAGAATTAGAAACAACCTTCATAAATGCTGACAAAGTCAGGGTATTTGGAGAAGACCCATGTTTCTGGAAGGCATCAATCCACATGGCTTCCAAACTGGCAATATCCATTCCTTTCTTTTTGATTGAACATAAGAAATCTTCAAATGTCTTCTCATCACACAAAACCCCACCCAATTTATAACCCTATGCCCTCCCCACTCGCTCAAGGCTCATAGAAATTGAGGTTTTCTCTTTGTTTTATGTTTCAAACCCCCAAAAAAAATATAATATAAAAAAAATATTCATATACCTACACGCCATCCTTTTTTTAAAGAACACGGTTGGGACACCTCTTAGATGGCCATAATTTGGGAATAGGTAAGAGCCTGATCCAAAAGGCAGGAAGTTGAGCAACTAGGTTGTAATGGCTTGTATGAGTTTCCCCCACAGGCATCGACATCCTGATCTACCAAAGTTCTAGGTAGAGTTTATATATAAACGGTGGATCATTGTATTCTACCAAATAGATATTTATGATTCAAGTTTACATGCAGGTACTTAATTGTTTCAATAATATATATAAATAGGGATATTAGTTAAATAATTAGTGCTATTATACTAGTAAAATATTCAGCTCCATTTAAATATATTATACCAAAATATAGGTACATGTATTTAATATAACTAACATATTATGATAAAGCGTAATAGGTAAACTAGACAACTGATTATGTAGGTATTTAATATAGATCTATAACTCTTACAGATCAACTCAAAATAACAAATCACCCAATTCACTCTAGCATATATATATATTTCATGTAGGTCGCTAAAGATATTGATAAAACCCATATAAATGAGTCATTTATTTTTAAATTGATTTCACTTTTCTTTTATAAACTTAAAAATCATGCAAAATACTATATATGGATATCATAGATAGGTGGATTGCCTACTTGGAGGATATTCCTTTCAGTAACTAGAAAAAACTCACTTTGATCTGCTTCTTTTCTTTTTTTCTTCTTTTTTTCTCCTCCAATATTTTTCCTATGTTGTGCCTTATTTCCTCCTGCTAGAATATGTTCTCATTTTTTCCTTTTATTCCCCCTCTATGATGCATCCACTTTTATTTTAAGATTTTTTTTCTTAACTTTATTCCCTAGTTTCTCATGATTTTTTGTCCACATGAGAATTATGCTTTCTTTAAATCTTGATTTTTCTCTTTTTTTTTTGTTTTATTACTCAATAATAAACAATTATCTAGTGCATTTAATTAATTATCATATAATTAAAATACAACACTATGCATTTAACCCTACACATAATATCCATGAAACAACCACACATAATGTATTCCAAATACAATCAATAAATTAAGCTAACACTCAATTAACCATACGTAAACACTATCTAAATGTAAAGGGCATCAATATGCACTATATTAACCATTCACTATGCATATAACATGCCATCAATATTGTGGTGTATACAGGGTTCTAGCCAATTTATCTATCATCCTCTGACATCTCCATCTACATTACCCTCTCTGATGATTATCTCCCTCTATCACGCTTTGAGAGATGAGTTCTCCTGTGTCAACCTCATAATAAATAGGTAGTTAGATCATAATATCATGATATACATACATCAAAGAATGTAACTGAAATAACAAATCAACATGATCATAATGTAAACATATGCACTACAACTAAATCATAGCAATGTAATAATGTCACCTAAGCAATATCTTATTGTCCCATAACATCATATATCTCAAAGTGTAGTTAAAATAATCAAATCTAAATCTGTCAACTATAAATATTTATAGATAATCAAATAGTTTGTTTAGCAAGGAATCATGATGTAACATATTTTAACCATTATTATAAATAATACACAATTCTTGAACACTACTTGAACAAAGTTTACTGCTAATAATAGATAACCAAGGCACATACTGTTAATGGAAGATTGTGTTCAACACATGTAAAACACCTAAACTAGCTAAAGCTTAGTCTAAAATTGGATCAATATTACACAAAAATGGAGATAAAAACAACTAACCTAACTATTTCATGAATAGATTATGTGTTTAAAAGCAAGACAAAACCCTCTCAAATATTCATAACATCAATAAAAATCTCTTTATTCAATCTTGAAAGGAAAAATGTACATCAAACATAGACAAAAAACATAGTTGTGAGTCCTAACAAAATTTTGGTAAAGTTTTCCTACAGAGAATTTTTGACCCTTGGTAGATAGTCTATGCAAAATTTAAAGGAGGAAAGCTAGGTAAAATCCTATCAAAATTCCTACAAAGACTCGATGCCAAAAAGTATCACCCTTAAAAATGCAATTTCAGCCTCTTTAAATATACAATGATTAACCATTAGATGAGTTGTCATGGAGATCCATGCTCAAGATCCCATGATGCAGTTACACCTGATTCCCATCATTTATTGAGATAATGCATCAAAGTACATGGAAAAAACTGCGCCTAATCCCCCAAATGTAGTTAGGATATCCCATCACCATTCTGCACTTAGCTTCTTCTCTAACCATTCCTAATGGGCCCAATTAAAACATTCTACCTTATTTGGATTGATTCCTAGAATAAATCAATGACCCCTTTTACTCAATTTCCTGGGGACTCATCTTTGTTCTCATTATGTCTTACACTTGAGCTCATCCGAGTTGACTACCACAATTTCACCAAACCTAGGTTCTGGCCATGGAACATTTGTTGAGCTTACTACATTTACTCTGGGATTTGTCCCACATTTTCAAGGGGAAGAAAATAAAAATGATTTATAATGAAGAGATCTCACTCAGTTACTTGCTCTTAAAAGACTGCTTATACTCAAAGCTCATTCATCTATTGTTCCATATGTCAACATAAGATTGATCCCCTTGTCATGCCAAAAGAGGGGTCACACTTGCCAATGGGACTACCACTTAGAGATGTGCCCATATATCATTGGTCAATATCCCACCACACTATCCTTGGGCTTGATCTATAACTTCTACTTATCACATTGCCAGTTGATCGAGGTTATATCTACTTTGCCTAGTCATCTTTCCCAATGTTAGCTCTATCGACTAACACCATGGGCATGTGTATTAATCTCATTTATCCTAGGTTCATGGTGATTGATGATTCCTAAAATCCCCAATACTATGTACCTCCACATGTCTTCAGGTCATTGGTTTTAGGTTCCTAGTGTCTGACATCTCCTGAAGAGGCTCGACCTAATAAAACACTTAGGCAAATTTTGATTTTATAAAGGGAGATCGATGAATAAACTTAGAAAAGTGATCGACTATTTGCTCTTGGGTGAACTTTTAAGTTGTAAATTTAGTCATGTGGCCATGTAGGATTTGTCTTTTGAACCTATGGACTCTAAACATGAACTCAAGCCCCATTTTGACACTTGATAACTCATCAATGTCCATAGGTTTTAGCTCTATCATTTGCTAGCATCATATCCATGGCCATGCAACCTCTTTTCATTCTTTTGGGTTATTTACATCTTTGGCTGGTGATGTAATGGTTCCAAGCTCCCATAATCCAAAGACTCTGACCTGTTGAGGTTCTAGGGTTCTTGGAAGCTACCACGTGACATCTTATCAAGGTCTCAAGACCATAAAAAGATTAGATTCTAGTTCAATGTCTTAATTCCCTTGAGTTTTCATGCTTTTGGGTTTCCAAAATTTTGCACCTCTGCAGGACTTTAAATTTAAGTCTTTAGAAGTTTTGTCTTTGAGCCTTCACACAAAAGTTTTGACTCACTCATTCTGAAAATCTAAGTCTTCAAAACATTTGTCTTCTTTGTGACTTCCATTTTTTTGAGCTTTCATGAAAAAGTTCTGACTCATTCTTGACATTTTTATTGAAGAGTAAAATACATTGAAAATTTTCATGAAGACCAACTCCTTTCCAAACAAATGTGAAGGATGATTTGAAAATTGCTAACTTAGCCCTTTCTACCAAATTTTAACTGAACTTTCGAGAAGCCTTCTGAATTTTTGTTCATGACTTTTATTTTGACATAGTCACAACATTATCTCAGAAATTTTGAAAAAAAATTATGAAGTCTTCATAACTTTTGTAAATTCTCCTTCACACAAAACCTCTAACTACTCCTTTTGGGTACTTGCGAACATAATATGAAAAAGCAAAGTCAGTGACTTTGGTTTAAGAAAACCAATGGCCAAGCATTTGAAAATAAACGATGAAGAAAATTCAAATTAAAATGACTATGTCCAAAGCCAAAGATGACTAAGTATAGAATGAAAATCGTGAAACAACTTAGTTATTTGCTTGATCCAAAACCAATTTTAATCCATTTTTATGAGAATTGAATAAGTTAAAAATTAAAACCTTATAAATATTTAGTCATTAAAATAAGAATGAGAATTGAAATGGATCAAATTTCTTAGGAAAAGGAGTAATAAAACTCTAAAATAGTTATATAATTTGCATAAACCTAAGGTGAAATAGCCAAAAAAGAAGTTTCAAATGTGTTTCTAGAAAAAACTAAACTAATGGGTTAAGATTTATTAGATTTATACAAATTCATATATTAAAATTAAAGCAACCCAATATGTGAATTTCTATGCCCAGTGTTTTTATAATACACAATTAATATTATAGGTTTGGCTAAAATAATGAAGCACAATTAGATTTCAAATCTTCATATCTAGAAAAATAGGCATTCCCAAGAAGGTTATTTTAGACAATTAACCACAATGAGCTCCTAAAGGTATAAGATCATACTCCAAAGCAAAAAGAAGGTCCTCATTTTCATACTAAAAATGGGGCATGTTGTGCAAGTAACAATAGACTTCTAATAAGTTCTCACCCCACTAAACTTAGTCTTATCAAAATAATTTAATCACAAGCAGTAATATTCACTAAATGTGTGGCTTTATAATTACCTAAGAATAACAAGGGATGCCTAAGAAAAGTGTGCATACTGTGGATTGTCCTTTCAGAAGAAAACTTTTCCATTCCATTATTCAAATAAATATGTAATATACATTGACTACCAAAAGATTTAATCTACAATATATATCAATTCTGATAAAATATATCATTATTGACTATACACCCTCATCTTTCCATCACCTATGGTCATTACAATATCAAAAGCATAGATTTCATTTTCCTCAAACTCGACATCATTAACTCGAGTTTCTAGGTTGCTTACACTTGGTATAACTTTGTTACCATCAAAAATAAATAAATATTCATTTAAGGACTCAATACTCCCTCAACAATTTTTACAATCATATGCAGTAACAGCGCTTTGTATAACTTTCGTGACATATTTATTATACATCATTACAAGTAAAGATAATGTAAAGTCATAAACAAATTGTTGGGGATCTAGAACAACAAACATGCTCTGATACCACTTGTTGGGAGAGGGTGTACACCGGAAGCACACAATTTGATTACTAATACCAAGCAACTTAATATGCGGAAATTAACCAGATCACCAAGTAACTAGAATTCAGAATAACACAGCATATGAGAGACAATACCAAATTGTATTAACACTTTATACAGAAAAGAATACAATAAAGAAGATGCCACTTCTTCTCCACCACCTTACAGAGGTTTCCCACGCCTCAAGTGAACAGTAATTCTTCTCCCCAAAGCTCTCCCTCTCACAGGTCCCAACACCCAACTCAAATACAGAGTTGGTGTTCACCTCCCCGTGCTCCACGCACAACACAAGTGCTCCACGCACTCCACAAGTACTCAAGGTACTTCAAGTAGATCTCCCATGAATCTGCAACAACCTGCAATTCAACAGACCATACTTATGGAAGGAACTCCCTTGCCTTCCTCTTGCTCTATCCGAGTACACACCTATACTCCAAGTAGATCCTGCCTGATACTGCTCCCTGTAGTGTTGCTGTCTGTATGACCTTGCACACCTGCAAGTCAAGCAATGGTTCCAATCACCTGTGAACCTCGACCTTGCACACACATACACCTGCAGATCAACGATCTTACTTATTGAAGAACCCAGCTGGCTCTCCAATCCAGCACCAACACACCTGGTACTGTGGCACTAGGAGGAACGCACCATAGCTCTACCTCACACACAGAAGGAGCTTATAATTATGCTCTCTTACTCCCTAGCACACTTTTACAATACAACCATGAGTCTATTATATAGATCTCATCCAAACAGTGACTAGACATCTAATTACAATAATTAGATCCGCAGCTATGAGTCTAAAATTAGCACTCATCATGCAAACTCTTGGTTCGTTAGCTAACTGCTCGTAAATAGCTCGCAGTCGAACCACACAGGCGACCGACGCCGGTCCCTGTCCGCCGGGAGGTGACCGACGTCGGCCGATATATGACCGACGTCGGTTGCTTCTCTGTGCTATCCCGCCGACGTCGGCTGATCAGACCGACCCCAACTTCTTCTGCAACTCAGCAACCTTCAGCAACCTCCTCTCCTGTTTGCATCAGTGAAGCTTTTAGCTCCACAATCCTAACAATCTCCCACTTGGAGATAAACAGCTGCACTGTACTTGTACCTGTACTCCGTCTAATCTGTTTCCTGGTTTGTATCCCTCTTCAAGCTCCCACCTGAAGACAACCCACCACACAACCTGTGATGTACCACCTGTCATCCGAGTAACCTGCCACATCCGAACCTACAAATACATGTAGTGAAGTCCTGACCCTGCATAGCAACACCTGCTGCCGGTCCCTCTCAGAAAACCTGAGAATCCACTTCCACGAATTGGCTCCTAACTCTCTGACAGCTCCCACTGCATGGGAATACTCAAGTCTATACCAGACCTCATGTGATTTTGGACACTGTACCTGTCCAGCCCTTAGTGTGCTCCGGCTCTGTATCCCGAACCTCGCCAACACCTGATTCACATCAGCTCCCACTCGAGACAAAATCAAACTGTGATCTCCATGCCTCTCATGTCAAAGAATTTCGCTGCTCCAAACTCCTCATGACATGCCACTGAACTAATCTTACCCTTAGCTCAGCAAAACCCTGTATGTACACACCTGCTATAGCAAAACATACCATCCACATACAGCACAGAATGATGTCATGACTCATCATCCCCCTGGTAAGACAAAACCACAGTAGTTACCCTGACATTGACTGAAGCCATGCTCCGTCCTCCACCTGTCAAACCTGGTACCACTGTCCTGCAGCTCCACAAGACCATATAAATGATCTTCCGTCTCATGTATCCGTTCTCTCCATTCTTCTACTAAGGAATCCATTCGTCTCTGTGCTTTTATACCTGCTGGCAACTCCACCAAGACACACCTGTCTGGTTCTCCTCCAAGGAATCACATCCTCATCCATGCCAAGCTCACACCTGTTTCCTGGATCCTTCCTGCTCTACAATCAGCAACAAGTATGAAGAAGAGGAACAACGAATTTGAGGGCCTACTTACGCCTTCAGTCCTCCGTATGGGTGTTTGAGACTCCTTGACAGCTTGTTGTCCACCCAAAATTCGTTACAGTGACCGACCTCGGTCACTCCACAGTCTGCATCCGACCGACGTCGGTTCCATGCGTCTGTACCTGACTACCAACCTGCCTGCGCTGGTGTCCCTGCTGCCGACGTCGGTTCTTCTAACCGACATCGGTCTTACCTACTGCCGACGTCGGTCCCATGACCGACATCGGTCTTACCCTGCCCGACATCGCCAGCTTCGGTCTGCACATGACCGACATCGGCACCTGTCTGTTCGACGCCGGTTCCTCTTGACCGACATCGGTGTCTGTGTTCGCCTGTGAGTGATGACTTTTTACCCGCGAGCTTCTTTGAATCAAAACACATGTCCAAACTGCCCTGCTCAGAAGTATCCAGCCATATCCACTGGGTTCTGTCCGCCATCTCCTCCATAAACACCAAGGCTTTCCAGTTCTTAAGCCTGTCAAATATATCTGTCTTCCGCTTAAGAACATGCATCTCCTTCCTGCTCATGTGACCAAGCCTACGAAGCCACGTCTCCGCAACAAAAGAAGAATCAGTAATATAAACAAGTAGATAAAGGATACCTGTTTTCTTACCACCAGCTAATTCAAGTGTATCCGCTGTGAGAGTTCTTGTGCATCTCTCATCACCCAATCTTTCTGAAGAAATTAGCCATATCTCCAAACCTGGGACCTGCATGACCTTCATCAACACCTGTGTGTTGGCCGCCTGCAATTTCAGCTTCACTTTGCCTTTGCCAATCCTTTGGCAAGGCTCACCAGCTCCTCTACCTGGAACTGCATGGAAAGAGGCAACCGAATCTTTTATCCAAGATTCAACTTTATCCAAGAAACCTGCAAACACATCCTGTGCAACAACACCTGCTACATCTGTATCTTCAGTTTCTTCATGCTGATCTGTTACCAACCAACAATAATCTTTTACCTGCTCTTTCTTTCCATAGGATCGTGAGTGACCATCTGTGCTTTTCAACTCCTCCATTCTTAGCTTACTTTGATCTGCAGTTGCTCTACTCCCACTCGATCAGAAACCCCTGAGAGTGACCTGTAACCAAACACAAAACCTGCTTCCTCCAACCTCAGCTTAGATACCACCTGTTGGTATCAAGCTCAAGAACCTACAACCAAGGCTCTGATACCACTTGTTGGGGATCTAGAACAACAAACATGCTCTGATACCACTTGTTGGGAGAGGGTGTACACCGGAAGCACACAATTTGATTACTAATACCAAGCAACTTAATATGCGGAAATTAACCAGATCACCAAGTAACTAGAATTCAGAATAACACAGCATATGAGAGACAATACCAAATTGTATTAACACTTTATACAGAAAAGAATACAATAAAGAAGATGCCACTTCTTCTCCACCACCTTACAGAGGTTTCCCACGCCTCAAGTGAACAGTAATTCTTCTCCCCAAAGCTCTCCCTCTCACAGGTCCCAACACCCAACTCAAATACAGAGTTGGTGTTCACCTCCCCGTGCTCCACGCACAACACAAGTGCTCCACGCACTCCACAAGTACTCAAGGTACTTCAAGTAGATCTCCCATGAATCTGCAACAACCTGCAATTCAACAGACCATACTTATGGAAGGAACTCCCTTGCCTTCCTCTTGCTCTATCCGAGTACACACCTGTACTCCAAGTAGATCCTGCCTGATACTGCTCCCTGTAGTGTTGCTGTCTGTATGACCTTGTACACCTGCAAGTCAAGCAATGGTTCCAATCACCTGTGAACCTCGACCTTGCACACACATACACCTGCAGATCAACGATCTTACTTATTGAAGAACCCAGCTGGCTCTCCAATCCAGCACCAACACACCTGGTACTGTGGCACTAGGAGGAACGCACCATAGCTCTACCTCACACACAGAAGGAGCTTATAATTATGCTCTCTTACTCCCTAGCACACTTTTACAATACAACCATGAGTCTATTATATAGATCTCATCCAAACAGTGACTAGACATCTAATTACAATAATTAGATCCGCAGCTATGAGTCTAAAATTAGCACTCATCATGCAAACTCTTGGTTCGTTAGCTAACTGCCCGTAAATAGCTCGCAGTCGAACCACACAGGCGACCGACGCCGGTCCCTGTCCGCCGGGAGGTGACCGACGTCGGCCGATATATGACCGACGTCGGTTGCTTCTCTGTGTTATCCCGCCGACGTCGGCTGATCAGACCGACCCCAACTTCTTCTGCAACTCAGCAACCTTCAGCAACCTCCTCTCCTGTTTGCATCAGTGAAGCTTTTAGCTCCAC
This sequence comes from Torreya grandis, assembly GCA_037957365.1. Classification (NCBI taxonomy): domain Eukaryota; kingdom Viridiplantae; phylum Streptophyta; class Pinopsida; order Cupressales; family Taxaceae; genus Torreya; species Torreya grandis. Next base: position 305,865 of record JARHVA010009330.1, on the reverse strand, counting down.
AAAACTCCCTTGCCTTCCTCTTGCTCTATCCGAGTACACACCTGTACTCCAAGTAGATCCTGCCTGATACTGCTCCCTGTTGTGTTGCTGTCTGTATGACCTTGCACACCTGCAAATCAAGCAATGGTTCCAATCACCTGTGAACCTCGACCTTGCACACACATACACCTACAGATCAACGATCTTACTTATTGAAGAACCCAGCTGGCTCTCCAATCCAGCACCAACACACCTGGTACTGTGGCACTAGGAGGAACGCACCATAGCTCTACCTCACACACAGAAGGAGCTTATAATTATGCTCTCTTACTCCCTAGCACACTTTTACAATACAACCATGAGTCTATTATATAGATCTCATCCAAACAATGACTAGACATCTAATTACAATAATTAGATCCGCAGCTATGAGTCTAAAATTAGCACTCATCATGCAAACTCTTGGTTCGTTAGCTAACTGCCCGTAAATAGCTCGCAGTCGAACCACACAGGCGACCGACGCCGGTCCCTGTCCGCCTGGAGGTGACCGACGTCGGCCGATATATGACCGACGTCGGTTGCTTCTCTGTGCTATCCCGCCGACGTCGGCTGATCAGACCGACCCCAACTTCTTCTGCAACTCAGCAACCTTCAGCAACCTCCTCTCCTGTTTGCATCAGTGAAGCTTTTAGCTCCACAATCCTAACACAAATCATTCAAAACAAAATAATGACTACCTTAAAACATTAAAAACAAAGGAAATTTAGATTATGAAATTTATTAATAGAACCATACATGACCGCTTCTCAGTCCACATACATTGTTTATGGTCAAGAAGAAAAGATAATTAGACTTATCCTCTATTTATACAATATAGAGGTTTACTATCAGCTTAATTTTGTTACTGATACATGTCCTCTCCCTGCACATCAACACCACCTCCTCATTATTTACATTATTTAATTATACTGAAACTAAGTCACATGCACCACCATGGCAATTGATTCAGGTCATAGAATGGGCCCCACATCCCCTCGGTCCCTCTTATAAGAACACCTTTACAATAAGGCCACATTGTAAATACAATATTGAACAAAAAGGTGAAACACAAGATTTACAAAACGAATAATGTAAAATAGTCAACAAGCTTAGTCTAGGTGGAGACAATGCAGTTGCTACACTAGTGTTGATCTTGTAAAATGGAAATGGCCAACATCTGGTAGAAAAATAAATTTAGACTGAAAATTATAACCTTTCCATAAAGATAAAATAAATGAAATAAAAATAATCTTTTCAAAATAAGAAAGACATTTGAAGTCACTTGTCCATCATTCCTTGCCCACAATATGCATCAATCCAAGCAATCAGACATGTTTTATTATTTTTTAAATAGGGATCTTAAGTTCTTGACAGAGGTTAATGATGCGATAATCGACATTACACATTGTATTGATATGTCTCACTCAATCAATGATTACCTAATTCTATGGTTTTCATGAGGGAAAAATAAAGTTGACTACCATCATTTTCTTTAATTTTTAAAATAAATGATAATAAAAAGATTAAAAATTTGAGTGCAAATTTTACTAAAATATTAATAATATAAATTTATATATATAACAATTAATAATAAAATATATGTATAGAAAAGTTTTGTAAAGTGAACAAATGTATGTTGGGAGTCATACCATACTCAAAACCCTTGACCGTTGAACCCATATCACATTTCATGCATTAAGTGTTAAGAAACAAAAACGTATATTTGTCGTGGAGGTGATGGTAGAAAATGAGGTTGTATGTTTCTTCATCTAATGTGCTAATGCATTATACGAGGAGGAGACATTTTGTTTCATGGTGAACTTGATTAATGGTGAAGTGGTGTGGAAGGGCAATCCATACATAACATACAAGTGATGAAATATTTCAAGGTGATTTAGGTGGTGATGGTGAGGGGAAACGATAGGGTAGTTAAAATATTATCCTACACCATACATGAATTTAAGGTAACGATTGTAGTTACATGACTTGCATAGTCCATTACAAAGGGGTATGAAACTTGCAGGGTGGTGGGATCTTTGATTGGACATTTTCTATTATCAAGTGTGGACAAGGATGTCATGAGGTTGATTTGATTGTGATAGGGCTCCACATTCAATGTGTAACTCAAATTAGCACTACAATATCACTGATGTGGGGATAAGACATTGAGTTCCCAAAGTTTATTGTAACTTTTTTTCATCTATGCTGCCAATATATCCACACCTAGAGAAATTAATTTAGGGTTAAGAACATATAAAAACACCATACTCATGCCCATGGAAGAAAGGGGCAAGGCCATGCAAAACATGCAAGTGGTGAAATATTCCAATGTAAGTTGGGTAGTGTTGGTGAGGGGCAATGACAAAGTATTTCAGGTGATATTGTACACCAGAGGGCACATATCATAGACACAACTTGAATTTAGGGTAGTTGTTGTATTTACATTACCTGCACCCATTACAAAAGGGTATGTAGCTTACATGGTGGTGGCATCTTTTATTGTCTATTTTCTATTGTCAAGGATGGATAAGGATGTAATGAGAGTTGATTTGATTATGAAAGGGCTCCACGTCTGATGTGTAGATCGAATCAACAATGCAATGCTACTAACATGGGGGCAATACATTGAGGTTATGGAACCTATCATGTAGCTTTCATTCATCCACCCTGCCAATATATGAACCCTTTGGAAAATTACATTAGGGTTAAGAACATATGGAAACATGATAATCAAACCCTCTGAAGAAAAGACAACTACAATTGGAGCCTATCTTTATAAATGTAAAAAACATAAAATATAAGGGAACACTAGTTAGGAAAAATATATTGGGGAAGGTTTATTAAAATGAATACCAGAGCATTGTTACTTAATGCATATTAGACCAAATGTGACATGGGATTAGTGTTAATGAGGTTCGATGGAGGTATTACTATCAATTTACACTCTTTTGCTTTATAAAACCGCACTTTACGAAAACAAAAAACTACATCAGGCTTCCAACATAATTTACACTCTTCAGTATGATAGTTGCAACATCCACAAAGGAAGCTATAATAGTGAGGGTGGTGCCTAATTTGAGATATTGCAGACTTCCACACCACTTGGAGAGAGTATGGAAAGATTGATGGGGATTCAAACCCAGGTCCATTAAACTACCTAAAATTGATAGTGCTTATGGTCCTTGTAACAATTTTACCTTTCCTCCAATCACCAGATCAATAGAAATGAGCACTTATATTACAAATACAATGGTTTCCATTAATGTTAATGAGAATGAGAATGGAAAAACCTTGGAAATATTTGTATTCATATTTATTCGCAGATGACAACCTGCATTGGTCGATTAGATTATATAAGATGCATGTTTCATTTAAGAAATTTTTTTTCCATTTTTTGTCTAATTGGTTTTAAAGTCGTCTAATTAGGTTTTATATAATTGAAGCAATCAAATATTTGTCTAATTATTTTTAGACTTGTTTAAATTGACATGCGGTGCATTATCTACATTTTAAAATAAGATGTTACATATTGGATATTTCTTTTTCATTGAGATTACCCTTGTTTTAATCATGTATTAGGTAACTAAAACAGTTTGATAGAAGCTAAAAATTGCATTAATAGATGTGACATGTCACTGAACTTTGCACATGTATCTACTCAAGTTTTTTCGAGTCCATCATCTGAAATACCTTGTCATTGCCCCTCATCAACACTGCGAGCTTTAAAATATTTACTTGTTTTCATGTTCTTTATGGCCTTGCCTTTCCCACAACTTCACATTATTCGAGCTCCCATGAAACGGAAAGTCTCCTCCCCAAAAAAGTCATTGTTGCTCAACACTTTTTGAATAAAAGGTAAGGTGAGGTCGGTAGTCATGTGTTTCTAGTGAGCTACGATTGTTGATTTACACTCTTTATCTTTACAAAACCCCACTTTACCAAAATAGAAAATTATATGCCTTCCAATATAATTTACACTTTTTAGTATGGTAGTTTTAGCCTATACAAAGGAAGCTATAACAACGAGGGTGGTACCTAATTTGAGATTAGACTGCCATACCACTTGGAGAGAGTATGCAAAGAATGTTGGGGATTCAAACTTAGGTTGAGTAGACTACCCAAAATTGATAGTGCTTGTGGTCCTGGCAATAATTTCATCTTTCATCCAATCACCGAATAACGAGAAATGAACACTACTATTACAAATAAAATGGTTTCTATTAATTGTTATTGACAATGAGAATGGAAAAACCTTGGAGATACTTGTATCCATATTTATTTTCATATGACAACCTACATTGCTCGATTAGATTATATAAGATGCATCTTTCATTTCATAAGCCTTTTCCATCTTTCATCTAATTGGTTTTAGAGTCGCGTAATTAGATTTGTGTAATTATTTTTAGACTTGTCTACATTGATATGTGGTGTATTCGCTGTATTTTAAGATAATTCGTAAGATATTTAACATGTATTTTTCATTGAGATGACCCTTGTTTCAATTATGTATTGGGTAATTGAAACAGTTTGATGGACTTTGAAAATTGTATTGACAGGGGTGACATGTCACTTAACTTTACACGTGTATTTACTCGGGTTTGTTTGAGTCCATCCCCTAAAATACACTGTCATTACCGCTCACCATCATTGCCCAACTCGCCTTGAAATCTTTTATCGGTTTCATGTTTTGTATGACCTTTTCTTTCCCCCTACTTTGCCATTACTTGAGCTCACGTGAAATGGAAAGTCTCCACCCCACATAGCTCATTGTTGCTCAACACTTCATGAACAAAAGCTAAGACAAGGTTGGTAGTCATGTGTTTTGAGTGAAGTACAATTACTGGTTACACTCTTTATCTTTACAAAACCTTACCTTAGCAAAATAGAATCAATAATCATAAATTTCGAGTATAATACAAATGCCAAAGTGAAAATTACGCTATCCCTTCTAACATAATATGTACCTTTAAAACAACTCTTTAAATGTATGAAATTAGGTTTTGAATTAAAAAAGGCACATCAAATCAATAAAAGAAAAAATTATAAACAAGGTTCAAAGGTTAAAAGATCGTATAACTGGAATAGCCGAACCATCCTCGTTTCCCTTTAATTTGCTGATAATCGAATTATGTATATTGACTGTTTTTACTATTCAAAACCGTGTCAAAATTTCAACAGGCTGCCGGAAACCTTGCCCGGGCAGTCGACTGCTACATTTTTCATGTTCAATAGCCTCCTCTTATTGACTCTGTATATTCTTATCGACATATGGACAACTGAATTTCTTCCAGACCCTAACGTGCCTGGTGTATATTTGTGATTTGTCGGCCATATTTCTGAGATGGCAGATCCAGGAGTAATATCTGGTTTGATTGGTGTTGGCATCGATATTGCAGCAAGAAATATCATTTACCATATAAATATTGCCGTTCGCTGCAGGAAAGAGTTGGCTAATCTGAAAAATATGGTAATGGGAATTGAGCCTGTTAACAGGGCAATGCAGCAGTATCGCTTGGAATTGAATGCTAGTGGGGTTAGACGCACTGGTACTGGCAATCCACTGCCTTCCGCCGTCAATAATTGGCTCAAACATCTCAACTTGCTTCTGCAACAAGCAGACGAAATGGTGCGGCAGTGCGCAATACCGAAGTATGATATTCTGTCTCGTTATAAAACAAGCAAAAGAATAACCCGAATCATGACAGCCATCAGAGGCCATCTAGACAACGCTGCGTTGATCGGCATCACAAATCAGCTTTGCCAAACTTTGATGTTGCGGGACGGAATTGAGCACAGAAATGGTAGCGAGACTGGCGGTTCAAATAATTTAATAATTCCTAGTAGTTATCGACACAAAAGGATGGAGATGATTCTGGAGCCTCTGGTTGTCGGACAAGAGAAATTATTTGTAACTTTGGCGAAGTTGCTGGTGAATGATGAAGGGCATAGATATGGCGTTGTAGGAATTGGTGGATCCGGCAAAACCCTGCTTCTCAAGAGAGTATACAACAGCAAAGAGATAAGGGATCACTTCAAAGATGGAATAGTGGCTTGGCTAACGGTGCTTCAGAATCCGTCCATCACAACTCTCAGGTCTGAGCTGGCTACACAAATCGCCTTGCAAACAGATGCAACTTTCAATCATAAGGAAGAGGATGCTCAACTATGGCTGCATGATAAGCTCAAGGAAAAGAAATTTGCATTGTTTTTGGATGATGTCTGGGAAGGAAGTGCTCCGCTCCTGGAGTCACTGGGTGTGCCTCAAACCGACGGATCCAAGATTGTCGTAAGCTCCAGAGACAACAGACTGCTTTTACAAATGGGAGTCCCACTCACATCAACCATTGCCATGGAAAATTTGCTGCAAAGCGAGAGTTGGGAGTTGTTTTCTTTTCACGCTTTTTTACACAATTATGGAAATCCTCCCATCAACATTGAGGAAACGGCCAGGCGTGTTTGTGCCAAGTGTGGTGGGCTTCCCCTGGCAATCAAAGTAGTCGGGGCAGCAATGGCAGGTATCACACAGCCGACGGAATGGGAGCTTACATTGCAGAAACTGCAAAATGGTGACAGTAGATTGATGGACCCACAAATTGAAAAGATGCTTTATGACAGGTTGAGGCTGAGTTATGATGCTTTGGGCAGGTATAATATTGGTCTCCAGTTATGCTTTCTATATATAGGTGCCTTCAAGAAAAGCCAAGTTATGATTGCGGAGAATCTGATTCAGCTATGGATTGGAGAAGGATTGCTTACAACAGAGAACACACCCCAACACCGACACCAATACGACCAGAATCCCGGCAGCTATGATTTATACGAAGTTGGACGAAGCTATGTGAATTTGCTAGCAGACCGTTGCTTGATTGAGGCAAGGTTGAGAGATTTGGACGGGAATATTATTTACTGTTCTGTGCATGATGTGTTACACGACTTAGTACAACAAATTGCTGAAAGGGAGGAGAATTGCTTGTTTCGTGCCGGCAAAGACTACACAGTGTTTCCAGCAGATCATTGTATGGGACGCACTCGGATTTCGTTGATGTCAAGTTCCTTCGCTTCAATTCCTCGGAGATTCAGAGCTCCGCAGATCCGCTCGCTGCAAATATCTGTAAACAGAAACCTAAAACAACTTCCAGCGGCGGTGATACAGAGTTTCACCTCTCTTCGCGTCCTGATCTTGACTGGCACGTCCCTCAAAACATTGCCAGAAAGCATGGGACGTCTGAAAAGTTTGGTTTGCCTGAGGTTATGGTATGCGCCCTTAGAAAGATTGCCCAACTCTATTGTTTCCCTTAAAACCCTCGAGATACTTGACCTTGCAGCATGCACTAACCTCAAAGAATTGCCCTCTGGTCTTAGTAAGTTGACCTCTCTAAAGTACCTGGACATTAGGTTCTGTCGGAATCTACATTTTATGCCTCATGACATCTCCTTGCTTAAATCATTGCAGTACTTGAAGATGCACGAAACCCCAAATTTGTGGACAAGAAGCAGAGAGAAAAGGTTGAGAAAAGCATCTTGCATTGAAGATTTGCAGAGTTTGACAAAATTGAAATGTCTTCAACTCCAAAACAATGGGAAAATGATCGCAGTTGGAACATTGGGAAACATGATAGAAATGAAAACCATGTTGCTGGAACTCTCAAACATGACAAGTCTACCCCCTGACATGATTCAAATGTCAGAACTGAAAAAATTGGAGCTGAGGTGCCCTCATTTGGTCAAAATTCAGCCCTCCTTTTGTAATTTCCCACGCTTGAGTCATCTTAGACTGGTGAACTGTAATATGTTGGAAGATCTTCCAGACTTGCACAAGCTTCCTCTGCTCAGGCGATTGGAAATCATTGAATGCGGTAAACTGAAGAGATTCCCAAACGCATTTGGTAAATTGGAGACGTTTCCTGCATTGGAGATGCTTTCTTTGGTTTCGCTGGATGCACTACAAGAATTAAGGATTTCAGAGGAAAGAGTATTAGTAATGCCTCAGCTTACAACATTAATCATCATGAGGTGTGAGGAGTTGAAGATGCTGCCACAAGGTCTTGTAAATCTTAAACGACTAAGTGAAATACAACTGTATGGCTGTTCGTGGATAGATGGCGATGCAGATCTGGAACAACTGAGAAGCTTGGTGAATAAAATGGAGCAAAAAACTAATTTGATAGTTTTGACGAGAAAAGATACGGACGATTTTATTAAACAGTTCAACAAAATTTACGAAGGAGGTAAATTCTGGGATTATGGTGAATTTTGGCGAAACAAATTTTTCCAATTTACTCAAGAGATTTTTATATGATTTTTATTTGAGGTGTTATGTGAAATTAACAAGAACGGTGAAACGCCTCCATCCTGAGCACTCTGATAACAGGAAACTCTGAAAGGTAACCCCCAAAAAGGCTTTTTAAACTTCTATTGTATTCTATTCTATTTAATCTTCACTAAACTTTCCCCACCCTGTGGAGTGGTGCAAATCCATTACAGGCGAACAAACTCAATTGTATCTTTAGTGTTTGGTGTTAATATTTATTTCAGATTAGATCTTTTCCTTTTGTCTTTTAACATTTTGTAAGTCTATAAATACAGTCGTTGATCGATGAAGTAAAACAAGAAAAAATACATTCCATGTCTGTTATTTCGGTGTTTTGTTCTTTGGGTTTTGCCATCATTAGTATCAGAGCAAATCTGAGTTTTGCCTTGTCAAAGGAAATCAGAGCAGATCTGACGAAAAGTTGGGAGGACAACTCAGGGGGAACAGGGCTTTGCCGGACCTGACTAAATTTTTCCCTCAGTCTTATACCATTCGAAAACACTAAAAATAGGCCTTGCATACTGTGAGGAGACCTGACTGTCTGTAAGTTGGGTTTCCTGGGATGTGTTTTATGGTGAGTTCTTCCGATAGCTTACAGGCCTTGCACATGTGTCCTTACCCTGTAAACCACTTATTTTGTTATTAATAGATGTGTTTTCAGTAGTAAAAATGTATCTATAGTTTAAGGAAATATAGGGACTTAGTATTTATGAAAAAGTAGAAATTAGTACAAGAAAAAGATTTAAGATTAGGGAGGTCATCATAGATTTGAAGGAGATGAGGTGAATATGAGAGCAGAGCTTTCTCAATATCATAGGGAAGAGAATGAGAGGAGAAATATTGTATGGAACATACCATGTATTGTTGGAATGAAAAGGGAAAATATTTTCTGTGGGAGCAAGAAGACCTTGGAAGACATGAAAGAATCTCTTGTAGAAAAAATTTTTTTTTGGTTTTGAGAAGCCATTGAAAAAAGTTCATTGACAATGGATTTCCTACATAGAGATGGTGCACCTAAAGATGTTCAGCATGCTGCAAAACCAAATTGATCTCATAGAGCATGAGGATAAAAATGAAGAGAAGAAAGATTTTGGTGTAACCATCAAGACGAGAAGAATGACATTGGGAGATCTCTTGAAGAAGATAGGCATGTAAATGATTACATGCATGAAGGTAAATTTGGAGATGAGGTTGATTTCCAAATTGCAAGAGAGATTGCTCTCATAGAGCACAAAGGTGAATATAAGGACACAAAAAAGGAGGAAGAGAGAGCCTTTTTGAGATAGCCATTGTAAGCGTGAAAGTATAAAGGTATGGTGTTGACTTAAGCAGATTTACAGTGAAGGACTATCCTATCATTTTTTTTTGGCTAAGCTAACTGAGGGTGCAAGTAAGGCAGAAATTATCTTTGCAAGTATATGTGAATTTGTACAAGAAGAGTCTTGGTTTGATTTATGGAAGAAACGAAGGAATACAAGTAAAACCAGCTCTGAACCAAGAGGTTCAGAATTTTTCTTAACAAGGGAGAATGATGCAGAGCATTACTGATGGAACCTGAGCCTAAACAAAATCTAAGAATTTTAGAAATGCTCATATGCAGTTATGTTAATTGTTTGTAAGTATGAGATTTGTAGTTGAACACCGCTATACATGTTGTACACTTATCTCAGAAAAGTTAAGATATTTGTTGAGTTGTTCTCCTAAAAATAGAACTTACGGTTAACTGCCCGGTTTAGCAGGGATGGACTAACCTAGTTGTTTAGAGTAGTATAAATAAAAGAGATGCATGATAAGAGTCAACAGCGGAGAAGTAATTTACTTTAGGGAGTTTTATTACAGATTGTTGTATTGGGGACATAACTGATATAATATCTTTTGAAGAATAAAGACGAGTTGTTGTGTTTGCTCTTAGCAAATTGCTCTTAGCAAAGAAGGGTATTTGCATTTATTCTCCTTATTTCTGCTGTGTTTAATATTTGTAGTCTAAACTCTGCATACTATTCAGTAAATTTTCTGCACTTCATGGAGTGGTGCAAATTCATTGCAAGCGAACGAAACTCAATTGTATCTTTAGTGTTGGGTGTTAATATCTATCTCAGATGAGATCTCTCCTTTTGTCTTTTAAGATTTGGTAAGCCTATAAATATAGTCGTTGATCGATCAAGTAAAAATACATTCCATGTCTGTTATTTCGGTGTTTTGTTATTTGGGTTTTGCCACTGCCTTGTGAAAGGAAATCAAAGCAGATCTGATGAAAAGTTGGGGGCACAATTCAGGGGGAACAAGCCTTTGCTGGACACGATTAATTTTTTTCCCTCGGTCATATACCATCTAAAACGCTAAAAATAGGCCTTGCATACCGTGAGGAGACCTGTCTGTTTGTAAGTTGGGTTTTCTGGGATGTGCTTTATTGCAATTTATAGTTATTTAAAGTAGCAAGACCTTACCTTATCGTAGCGTCTTTTGTGTTTTGAGAAGTTTCATCCTTATTTGTTATGTTCTTTAAGGTTAAAATTTTTAGAGTAAGATAATATGTATTTCAGATATTGTAATTGTTTTATGGTTCAATTTTAAATTCTATTTTTCAATCTCAAATTCAAAAGTATAAATAGATTTAGTGTTCAGTTTCACTTTTGTAATATATATATATATATAGAGGTAGTCTTATTATCATCTTATGATTATTGTTGAAAATTAATAATATTCTCTTACATGTCACAAATATATATTTTTTATTTTTTAAGTGGATAGACCCAATTCATCATTTTTAGTGTAGGTGATTTCTTATGTAAAACAAGTGACGTAGTGCTGCTTTAGCACCCGCCCTTTTAAAAAAATTTATATCAAAATCTATAAATGTGTGCATACAAGTATCTTTACAATTGAATATTTTTCTCATTTTAAGCCTTGTGTCTAAAGAACAACAAATACAACTAAGTGGTGATTGTAACATTGATAGCAAGTTCTTATGTCTTTGGATTGGAAGTTTCTTATTCTCATGTTTAGAATTTGTTCCCATGCTCTCCTCAAAAGTTTTGACTGAACCCATTTTGCAAGATCCATCCCACTTGTGATAGGAGGCATTCCACTCAATAACTCTAGCAAAATGACTTTAAAGTTGCACATTTTATCAGCTGCAATTACTTTTATTATATATGTATACACTGTGATCAAAATAAAAATTTATAAGATAATGTCTTAAGTCAATGAATTTGTAAATGTAAGTTCTCACCAAAACACTAAATTATGGTGTTTGGCTGGTCACTTATAACTTATTGATCTACTATAGCCTCTCTCAAGTTTAAAGGTTTTTCAGTTTGTTTGGCATAGAACATGTCATTTTCCATTAGTGATATTTGATCTCAAGTCAATGAACTTTTAAATGTAAGTCCTCACCAAAATACCAAACCGTGATGCTTGAAAAGACAATATAATAAAAAAAAATAACCTAACAAACAAATTCTTACAACAATCGCAATATATCTTTAAACAAATATTTAATCACACCTACGTATAATATATTGAAAGTTTTAAAAGCTATGATAACTTATACATTACTATTTATAAAAAAATACACATAGAGAACACTCATTAAATCAACATACGTTACATGTAAAGAATATAAGTTAAATCTGGCAATTGCACTATTAAATAAAAATCAGCTATAATTTTACGAGCCTTTCTTTAAAAAGATGAAAAAAATTGTATTATAATTGGGTTGACAAATCATATTTGTGTTATTCTAACCATTGCTTTCAAGCAGGCCATGCATCAATGCTTAATAGCATTACCCATAAAAATTAGGGAATAGCATAACGCTATGGTAGTCTATTCAATCTTCACTATTATGTTTTGAAAAATCAAATTTCTGAAAATGCATCATTTATTTGCACTGTCTGGAAATTTTCTATGCAAGATCCATCGATACCAAGTAATACATTAAGATTTTCTTGGGGTCAACCTCTCGAGTATTTTCTTAAAAAATTAAGTATTTAGTTTATTTTGTAATGTAAAAATTTGTTGATGTGATCATGCCGTAAGACTGATAAATGAAAATGTGTCATCCAAAATGTAAAAACCAGTTAAGTTTACAATTGTTTTTAGTTCAATAAACTCACGTCACTTGAACAAAATTAACTATTTGACATTAAAGTTATGAACATCTTCAAGAGGCCATCATAACTACAGGCCAAGTAGTTTCCATTACAGCTACGTGCCCAATGGTTTCCTGTTTTTCAAATGGTGCTCTGTGTAAATTAATTGCAGATATAATTTATCAAAATAATATAATGTTAAGTTACTCACAAACGACATGTGGAAACCTGTGCTATCTCGGTGAAAATTGCAATCTGAGCTTTTCTGTCGTTTTCCTTGGCTGCAACATTGAGGAGCATTCATCCAACAGTCATTCGACAATAAAAAGTTGGTCTTTTTCCACTTCACTGAATGACTTTTGGGTTGATTTTGGATTTCAATAATGTTATGCTCACGGTTTTTGGGGTGCTATGTCTTTAGTCTATAATATGTATTTTGTCGTTTATTAAGATTTTTAATTAAATTAAATTAATTTTTTAATTTTATATTAATAATAAAATTAGTATATGATATTTTTATATATTTAAAAAATGTATATAGAAAGTAGTAGTTATTATTTTATAAATTTTGTTTTATTAAAGTGATTCATTATTTATTTATGTAATCTGTTCTATTTAAAGTTATATTGTGATGTATTTTTATGAATTTTTTTATTGGTGAAATAATTTTATTTTAAGTGATAGTAAAGTTTTAATTTAGGCAAGATTGTAGTTAAAACTTTAATTTTGAAGAAACACTTATATTTTACAAACCCTTGTGAACTTTTTTACAATTTTTTTATTTTTATTTTTATTTATTTATTTATTGAAGTTAGAGGATCAGACAAGAAAGCTAGAGTAAAACATTTAGGGTTTGATGTCTATTTTAAAGAGAGTTATTGTGATTTTAGTGTTGTTCATAAATTTGTTCTATACATCACAATTTTAGAATTTCTTTCTTTCTTTACATATTTGAAAAAATCTCAAAAAATTAATCGGGGTTTGTATTTTTTAATTCTGTAATGGAGATTGAGTTAAATCTGAAATCATTTGGTCAAAGATGAAAATTAATTATATATAGCCAAGCCTTTGTATGGTAGGACCACACACTAAAGGCCAAGGAAAGCGTTCCAGAACTCTAATAAAAACTCATAACAAAGAGTAGATGGAGTCAAAAACAAGAAATAGTTGATTTGATTGCCTAAGGTTTTCTTTGGCAAATCACAAAGTGAGCCATTTTGAGTATAATGTGTAAAACATATAGTCTGATATGGTCGATAAAGGAGGTGTGGACAAAATCAATCATCGATTGGATGAGCTCTAAAAGTAACTCAGTAAACTATTGAATGTTCCATTGAATCTACGAAATTAGTTTTAACTCACTACTACTCAGACTAACCAGTGTGAATTTTTGGGTCAACTATAAATTAATCCCTAATAAAACTTAGACTTTACCTTCAGCTGGTTCCCATTCGAGGGTGTAGAGCATGTTACCAAAAGTGCAAATACATAAGTTTGATGGGAAGCATCCAATCACCTAGATCAACCAAATGGATATTCTTTTTTGATGAACATTAGATCTCATGTGGATAGAAGGTGGTAATGACATTTTTACATTTGGAATATAAGCAATTAATCTGGTATTGATGGCTTTGTGCTTAAAATAAGCAGAGTTTCAGTGTCAATTGGTCAATTTTTTTTGATGAATTATAGTTTTACTATCACAATAATGTGACATAAGTTATCTAATCAATTAGGAAATCTACATCAAACATGATCTATTGGGGATTATGTTTAGTAGTTCTAAAATCTATCCTTGCATGTGGAAACAGTCATAGATGAAAATTTGAATGACTTGTTTCTTGGTAGATTGAAGAATCACATCCAACATGAAGTTCACATGTTTAATCCTATTGATGTGAGTTTATGACTCACCCAATGAGATGGGTTTTCATCCTCTCATTTTAGTATTGTTGGTAACTTAGTTCATGCATGTTGTGAGTCTCCTATGTAGTCATGATGAAATAACAACATATGACATAAACCCCTAAAGGGAAGTTCATCCAAGTGTCTCAATAAAACCCAAAGATAAATATTTACAATGAGGTTATATTTTATTGATCAGGTCTCTAAATAATATCAAAGGAGCGAAGGGTAGAGTATAAAATAAGGTTTAGATTTTAGCTTAGTAACTCTTTGCTCATGTAAACATTTTATGATATCTACTATGAAAACAACTACTATTAGTCAAATTTTGTTTTCACTAAAATCTAAATTAATATGGGGTGAGAATATAACAACACAATAATCACAATTGAATCTCAAAGGCATCTATTTTTGAGATAAATTAATCACAGGGAATAGTATAAACACATGCGTCTATAATTTTTTTTTATAAATATTAAGTTTTACTACAAAAAATAGTAACCAACACATATATCTAAAATACTCAAAGATCAGAGAACAAATTTAAAATTATTAAAATAAAAAAATTACTCAATCTAGCATAATCATGATGCAATAAATAATTCCAATCTAATGATTACTATAAGCTAAAAAAATACCTCATTAATATGAGTTTTTAAAAAAATGAAAAACAACAACAAACTCACATAACATTTGTGAAGGTTTCTCAAGCTTGTTGAGTTTCCTATTCTGAATAAAATTGTTTCAATACAATGTATTTATAATAGTTTGATGGTCATTACTTTTATATTTTGCATGTGATCATTTTTTTTAAATACTAAATATAAAAGAAACTAAAAATAAATCCCATAAAACTTGAAATCAAAACTTAATCTAAGTCTAGTTTTAATTAATATAATAGAAGATCATTGAGACATTTCTCCACTTTGGGTCACTCAAGCTTATCTCTACTTAAATTTCAGTAATCTGTGGTCACTGTGATCATGATTAATCATGTACATTTTCATTGTGACTTTATCTACTTGAAACATGCAGTTGATGGTTGTTTTAATAGTGATATTACTCATATTTACTATGTTAAGCAATTGTGAGATCACTTGAACTCACCAATCCATTTAGCTATGGTGTCTCTAGATGTAATTTAATTATGATCATTATGAACCTTTTTAATTTATTGTTCCTTGTGTTATCCTCCAAGCTATATACTCTATTCACTTCATTCAGTTATGTCCTAAATTTACCTAAATTATGAGGGTAATTGTATCTTCTAATGTGACATAAGAACCTATTGTAAATTACTAATAACCTCATTTTTTTGAATTCATTATGAATTCGACCTCAGTGGTAGCATGTTAGTGTGAAAGTGTCTGTGTAGAGTTTAATAATTTTAGTCCCTTTGAATTCCCATAATGGGCTTTATTTAGTTGATCATGGATTTCCATATATAACTATGTGACCCAACCATTCAAAACTTCTAGCTTCAATTTCTTTAAAATTCCCCAGTGAACCCTTTTATATACATAGTTACTACTCACAATTGAGAGGTCTTTGTGATAATATTTTTACACATGCAATGTGGCCATTTTTGTGAAATTTAAAAAAAAAAAAATTAGTCTCCATGGTTTCATGTTCTGCTTTTAATTGACAAAATTTATAAGTTTAGCTAAGAACTAATAATGACAATCAACTCCTATTATATATTCAACATAAATTGTAGATAGGATTTTAAAGAGTAAACCACAACACATACCTTGACTTACCAACAATGAAATTCACTCATTCATCAACTTGGATGTGCTTTTGATCACTTGATATGTGGTTGCTCAAATGGAAATTTTTATGCAAGGGAATAACGTAATAATAAGTTGGATGATTGTTTTGATATCAAAAGATGATAAATTCTCTAGCTCATAACATGATGTCCATAATGAAGGAGAGGATGTTAATTTATCTAGATGTTTTAGAGGGAAAATAGATGGTTTGATTTAATCTATAATTATTAAATAATTTCAAATTTGGATGGTGGACATGAAGTCAATTGGTCAAGTGAATTCAATAGATTTGTTGAGGATTTATGAGTTAGTTTCAATAAGTTGTCAAATGTATTAATGGGGGTTAAATGTCTTAATGAGGGTTTTTTTGAATGCGTAAAATGTATCAAATAAATTTGTTAAGATATGGAATGTCTTAATGAAGGTTTGAATAAGTTGTTAAAGAGGTTAAATGGATTAAATATGGTTTAATGTGTAAATTGATGAGTTGACTTCACTTTATTTGTTTTTAATTATTTATTCAGATTTTTGGGTGCATGATGTAATTAAGGATTAATTAATTTAACTAATATGAATTAATTAGTTAATTAATAAAAGGGGTAATATTAAGTGGACAAGGATAAAATGTTACATCCCAATTTGACCCTATGATTTATAACCTTTGAATATGTGGATTAATATGGTTATAACTGATTATTATAGCTTTGATTTGAGCTTGATGATATATACTAGTTATGGGACTCTGATATTGTTGATTAGATTACATGATGTGGTAGTTGTACTTTCTTATTCTGTACATTGTGGATGCATATTTTTTAGTTTTTACATCAATTTGAGCTTTATGACATATAATGGTTATGAGATTAATATTGTTGATTAAATTACATGATGTGATAGTTTTAATTTATTATTTTTTACATTGTGGATGTATATTTATTAGTTTTTATATAATTGGTTGATATTTATGATGACATAGACTAACTACCTACTTGTTGTGAGGTGGATGCAAGATTGAATCTTCCCTCAAAGTTTGATGAGGGAGAGCATCATCGAAGAGGATGGATTAGATGAGACAATTGGGGGGATGATAGAGGAATTGAGAAGACCCTACACACAACAGAATAACTTTTTAACTCTTTTTGTTTGATCTGGTTAGCTAGTTGTATAGATTTGATTGCTTGAGTAATTTTGCAGTAATCATATTTAAGTTTATGAGGAGTGATTTTATTATTCCCTAGTTTTTATATAGATTCAAATATGATTGTTGTGATTATTATGGTTTTGAGATATGTATTCATATAAATTTTCCAAATTGGTAGTTTGAGTGTGGCTTGTGACACCCTATCCATAGCTCCTTTTTGCATGCTCCTGTGACCCTTCTAGACATCTTTTTGCTCATTATTGATCATCCAAAACCTTTTAAATAGTCATTCCACCTTAGCTAGACTATTTTTCCTAGGCCAATCCTATTCCCCTAGGTTTCGAGCCTATAGGATAGGAGTGCCATACTTGGACTATAGCCGTGGACCCTAGGGTGTCTCATTTTTTGTGCTTATGTCCCTTTGTAATTTGAGCCTCAATGGTCCTTTTCATCCAATTCCTATCCTTCATTATGTCAGCCTAATGTGAATACATCTAACCCATGACCAATGCATCCCTATAAAAACCTATCCAAATTTTATTTACAAAGAGAGGTGACAAATATTTAAAAGCAAACAAGAATACAAACAAAGTACTAATGTAAACTTACCTATTCTCTGTATACAATCACCTAACACAACTACAAACATATTCAAACCCTCATACCATCCCTAGCCACCTCAAGCACTCTTACTTTGGTATTTTTGCATCTACATCACACTATTGTAGAAAGCACATTAGGTGGGAGAACTAAATATGTCTTGATCCCTCTTTGGAGTATTGGTATGTAGGAAGCGTGCCTACAAAAATGGTGTGGATTACATGTTCAACGCATCTTACACACTAAACCCCCCTTTTCTCAAGTGATTAAAACATTGTTTTATCAAGCATGATGGAGGGTTACGGTTTGAAGATTAAATTATCTCTATAGTGAGTTCTATCACAAATCAACACTCAAGATTTTACATATAGGCTCACACAGGAACAATGCAAAAACCTAAAAAGTTTCAAGTCTCTATGACTAGTTTAAACAATAATAACAGGAGTGGACTACAATGTTAGACCCTGAAGTGTCCTATTTTCAATGCTCCTATCCTTTCACTAAATAAAACTCAAATTTATATTCGTGACACTATCCCAATCCTGCATAGCTAGTTCTAACCTTTATCTTAGCCATCTCAACCTGTTTCTAGCTAAGTTCTCCTTATTTATTGCTATTTTTAAAAAGGTAAAAAAGATAGATTAATTATACAAATCAGGACTGTATTTATTACAATATTATTTTATGATTTATTAATCTAGACCCTTAACTAAAATAGGAATAAAAATATATTATTCCCGAATAAGTTAAATCATTTGGTGAACCTGACTTACTTCATTTATGCACAAAAACCATAGAAACCCTAGGGAAAATTCTTTGCTTATTTTTCTAGTATTTTTTTTTTGCACATATAAATCAAAATTTCCATTTAATTTTAAAAATTTACCATAGTGATTTTAAAAATAATTTATTTCAAACCCTAGTTGCACTATACTAGGACCTATTGCTTTTTGAGGTATCACCTTACACATAAATCAGATTTCACAAAAAAACAAAAATGGATCTTACTTATTTCAAAACATTTCTTACAAATAATGAGTCCATACTCAGTCCTATCATGTATATGAATGATGAATTTTAATATATGTTAATGCAAAACTTCATTGTTTCTATTTCATGCTTACTTTTCATAATATGGGATGATATTAAGAAATTTATTGCTAAAGATGTTAAGATCCCTTTCCTTCAAAGCAATGTTTACTTTTATTTAATAAAAGGTTTCATTAAATAATTTATCTCTCTCATGTGGAATAATTTTCAAGTCTATCTTGATAAACATATTAGAAATGTCATATCACAAGTCAAAAATTTTTATGCATTAGTGCACAATTCCATGCTCTCTATCCCTTGCTTGCCATCCATTGTGCAGAATGCTCTTTATAAGCATAGTGCTATACAACTTAGAACTCTAATTACATGTATTTTATTCCACATACATGGTTTCTACCTAGATACATATAACTCTTTGGCTACTTTTGAGTATTTCCCTATCACTACTAGACATAAGAAAACACTAGCGGTTATATGTATTTCTCCTCACTTCAAACTTGGTACATTTAGCTCCTATCTTATACCTACTACCAGTTCTAAGCCTATATTAGATCATGCGGTACATGTTATCACCCAAGTTTATGAAGATAGGCAAGTTGATTACACCCATGACTATAGCTTTATCACTCAGGTTAGCACCCCTTTCGATACAATTTCAGTTCTCAAGCTTCTTCAATGATCAGATGTTTAGAAATATGTGTTGTATAAAACCCTTAGTAATAATAGAATTCTTATTTTTGCTAAACCAGCTTATGTTACCTCTATCCTCAACACAATACAATGGACTAAAGAGCATATTTATTTTAATAAAGAGGATTTACACCCATGCCACATCATTGAACAACATCTTCCTCTGTGTATTCAATTAAGAATTAATGATGTAGGGGTAAAAAGAGTGTTAGTTGATAAAAGTTCAAGACTCAACATTTGCAACATTTATTTTCTTAAACCTCTCAATATACAACCTTAAGATCTAGACCATTCTGACATGAACATCAAAGGTTTTGACAACATTCCATAGAAAGTCATGGGCTAAATAACACTCAATCTTACTTTGGGACCTAAGACATTGCCAACTACTTGCCAAGTCATGCCAAATGATCTCAATTATAATTTATTACTTGGTTAGCTTTAGATTCATGATATGCATGTAGTCCCTTACACACTCCATGATTGTCTAAAATTTAGTCACAAAGGTTACATCTACACATGCCCAATTGACAACGAACCTTTTAGATACTGCCAAGTTGCTGAACCTCCACAAAATTACATTCCACACTTTAATCTTAGAAATATACCTAAAAAACTCACTACTTGTTAGGGTGTGGAGCTAAAAGCTACACCTTAAGGCAAACAAGAGGGTTTCTGGCATTTGCAGTCACCGGCGTCAGCAGGCCACACCGACGTCGGTCAGGGGACGCAGAAGGGAAACCGGCATCGGCAGAAGATCGGCCGGCGTCGGTCACCTCCAGGAGGGCAGGGACCGACGTCGGTCACCTGTAGCGGTCTGAACTACTGTTGACGAACAGTCACTTAAGTGAATGCGGAGTTTGCATGTTAAAGGCTTGTTCGAAGCCTTGAGCGGCAAGTCTAATCAGTGTATGCATGAGATCTATATAATAGACTCATGGGCTGTATTGTTAAGTGGAGAATTTGGAGAAGAGCCATGTGAAGCTTGGAGAGTTCTTCCCATGGTGGAATCAAGTAGGATTCCCCATGTATGTATAAGTAAGATCAGGTTTGATATGCAGGGATGTGTGGATGCGAGGGTCAGAAAGGAGATCAGCGGGGTAGCTAGATCCAAGGTGACAGCAATACATCAGCAGGATCATGGAGAGATCTACTTGGAGTACAGTTGTGTACTCAATTGTACAGATGTGCAATGAGGTGAACAATAGCTTGTGTTAGCTGTGTGTTGTGACCTATGAGAGAAGATTACTCTGGAGGGAAGTTTACTGTAAGCCCACGAAGTGGAAGAAAGAGTGCCACCTCTTTGTTGTAAATTCCTTTGTAATGAGTTGAATATAATTGTATATTGCCTCTCATGTCCTGTGTGTTTTCTCATTGATAGTTATTTGTTCTTCTGGATTCCGCATGTTTAGTTGCTTATACATTGGTAATCATGTGTGCTCTTAAATCTGACAAGTTGTGTCAGAGCTTTGGGGAGTTTTGGTCCTATCAATTGGTATCAGAGTGAGGTTGGACGTTCTCAGAGTGAGTTTGACTAACAGATGTCCCAGATCTGTTAAGTGTCTGTTGATTACAGGTTACTCACAGGGGTTGTTGTTTGAGTGGGAGTATAGCAAGGCAAAAGATGGTAC
The DNA here is from genome assembly GCA_037957365.1 of Torreya grandis. NCBI lineage: Eukaryota > Viridiplantae > Streptophyta > Pinopsida > Cupressales > Taxaceae > Torreya > Torreya grandis. The sequence continues at coordinate 284,653 of JARHVA010009330.1, read as the reverse complement.
AATGAGAATGAAGAAAATCAGGCACAGGATTAACACCACAAGGAGTGTGGTGGGTTGTCTTTGAGTGGGAGCTTGAAGAGGAATACAAGCCAGGATGCAGATTGGATAGAGTACTGGTTTTGGGTACAGGTGCAGCTCTTTATCTCCAAGTGGGAGATTGTTAGGGTGTGGAGCTAAAAGCTACACCTTAAGGCAAACAGGAGGGTTTTTGGCATTTGCAGTCGCCGGTGTCGGCAGGCCACACCGACGTCGGTCAGGGGACGCAGAAGGGAAACTGGCATCGGTAGAAGATCGGCCGGTGTCGATCACCTCCAGGAGGGCAGGGACCGACGTCGGTCACCTGTAGCGGTCTGAACTGCTGTTGACGAACAGTCAATTAAGTGAACGCGGAGTTTGCATGTTAAAGGCTTGTTCGAAGCCTTGAGCGGCAAGTCTAATCAGTGTATGCATGAGATCTATATAATAGACTCATGGGCTGTATTGTTAAGTGGAGAATTTGGAGAAGAGCCATGTGAAGCTTGGAGAGTTCTTCCCATGGTGGAATCAAGTAGGATTCCCCATGTATGTATAAGTAAGATCAGGTTTGATATGCAGGGATGTGTGGATGCGAGGGTCAGAAAGGAGATCAGCAGGGTAGCTAGATCCAAGGTGACAGCAATACATCAGCAGGATCATGGAGAGATCTACTTGGAGTACGGTTGTGTACTTGATTGTATAGATGTGCAATGAGGTGAACAATAGCTTGTGTTAGCTGTGTGTTGTGACCTATGAGAGAAGATTACTCTGGAGGGAAGTTTACTGTAAGCCCACGAAGTGGAAGAAAGAGTGCCACCTCTTTGTTGTAAATTCCTTTGTAATGAGTTGAATATAATTGTATATTGCCTCTCATGTCCTGTGTGTTTTCTCATTGATAGTTATTTGTTCTTCTGGATTCCGCATGTTTAGTTGCTTATACATTGGTAATCATGTGTGCTCTTAAATCTGACAAGTTGTGTCAGAGCTTTGGGGAGTTTCGGTCCTATCACTACTCACAGTATACCTTCATACCATACAACACATCAAAAGCTTCCAATTTCTGTAATAACACCAGTTCCAAATCACCAATTTACCTCTCCTTTTGCACTTAAATGTCTTCATAAGATGGGCTATCATGACAAAGGTTTTGGAAAGCATGAACAAGGAATTGCCAATTTTATCGAGGCATTCACACAATATGGAAAGCAAGGATTGGCATTTCAGCTTACCCTTCTTCATGATAAACCTTCTTCCACTGATTCAAAATATATAATGTTTTGTCCACCCAATACACCTATAGACCATACAGTTAATCATGCTTGTACATTATCATTAGTCTATTCTGATCTCGTTAATGATATAGTTTCACTAGATATGTTCACATTAGATGAATTATGTAATGATGAATCCCTCCTATAGTTTCTTAAAGCATTTGAGGACCTCCCATATTGCTATAAAAATAGTTTTCCTCATCACATAAATGCCCATGCTTACTTTGTAGAAAATTTAGATTCTCCCCAAGACATACCAGTTGATTTAAATGATATTATTCCTACAACCCCATACACGCTAGATCGTTCCACATTGCTTAACAAGAAAAAAAATTGACTTCAATTTTGGAACTGATCAAGATCCCCACATTATCTTGTTAGCTTCTACCCTATGAAAGGAAGAGGATATAGATATCCATCAAACTTTAATATATTTTCTAAAACTCTTTACTTGGTCTTACTCAGTTATGTCAAGAATTGATACATCTATAGCAGTCCATCAGATTCCCCTATACCCAAACGCTAAACTGGTTAAACAAAAAATTCACAAAATGCATCCTAAGGTAGCTCTCTTAGTCAAAGATGAGATCCAATGCCTCTTAGATGCTAGCTTCATTCAACCAGTAGCACACTCTGAATGTATTTCCAATATAGTCCCCGTGGTAAAACCTAACAAACAAATTTAGTGTTATTTCGATTCTCAAGATTTAAATAAAGCATGCCCAAAATATGATTTCCCCTTGCTTAATATTGACATGATCGTAGATTCCACAACTAGGTATGAAATGTTATCATTCATGGATGGATTTGAAAGATACAACCAAAACAAAATAATTGAAGAAGATCAAGAGAAAATATCTTTTATAACACCTTGGGGGACATTTTGTTACATTGTCATGCCTTTTGGATTAAAAAACATCAGAGACACATATCAACATACTATGATGCATATATTTCATGACTTGATTAAACACAATATCGAGGATTATGTTAATGATATATTAGCTAAATCCAAACAAAGATAACAAAATGCCATCAATTTAAGATAGATTTTTCAACGACTCAAGTAATACAATGTGTGATTAAACCCAAAGAAATGTGTGTTTTTAGTTACATCAGACAAACTCTTAGGTTTCATTATTTCTTAGTGTGGCATAGAGGTTGAACCTAAGAAAGTCAAATCCATTGGTGACATGCCACCCCCCATGAACTTACAACAAGTTTGATCCTTACAAGGCAAGATCCAAAAAAATTGCCATTTTGTATCTCAACTTGCTAATAAAACTCAGTCATTCACTCGATTATTAAATATAGATACAAAGTTTGTTTTAGACCAAGCATGTCAAGAAAGATTTGACACAATAAAGTAATATCTTCTTAATCCACTTGTTCTAATACCACCTATACCTAATAAACCTCTCCTAATATATTTTTCAGCAACAGATCATGCATTAGGATCACTCTTAGCATAAAACGATGATCAACATACTGAGAGAGTAATTTATTACATCAGTCACACTTTAGTTGATTTTGAAAAAAATTATTTCATGATGGAAAAACTATGTCTAGCATTAGTTTTTACCACAAAAACTTTGGCATTACATGATTAATAATGAGACTCAGGTTATCACAAAAGCAAATTCCTTAAAGTTTCTAATGGAAAAACCACATCTCTCTAGTTGCATCACAAAATGGGTCATGTTATTAATAGAGTTTGATTTAAAGATAGTTATACAAAAATTAATAGAGAGCCAAATCATTGTAGACCATCTGGTAGCTGCACCACTCTTGGACACTAATCCTATTAGTGATATATTTAGCGATGATTTTACTACCTATTCTACTCATTTTGACACTTGGACCATGTTATTTGATGGTTCTTGATGTGCATTTGGTATAGGGATAGGCATTGTCTTTGTCGACCCTTCTGGTCACACAGTTCCTATTGCATATCAATTAAGCTTCTCCTGCACCAATAGCACCACAAAATATGAAGCACTTATCTTAGGTCTCTTTGCCACCCAGTCCCTCCAAATTATATCTATTCAGGTATTCAATAATTCCTAACTTGTGGTTAACTAAGTTAATGATTTATATCAAATAAAAGAAGAACATCTTATCCCATACCAACACATGGTACAAAATTTATCATCATAGTTCAACTACTTTTGTATAAAAAGTATACTAAGAAAAGATAACCGACACATAGATGAAATGTCAAGTGTTGCATTTTTGATTCTTATTGACATCAATGATGATCAATCTATTTTTACAATTAAATGATTATAAATGCCATCAATATCCAACACATATTTGATTACCTTTTCCATCTTAGCCACTATGCACAGTTTTGCAACTCTAGAGTGGTTCTCTAATATTTATAACTTTGTAAAAAAATCTATTACACCAAACACTTTCTCAAGAAATTACAAACACAAGTTACACAAACAAGCACTCTAATATGTAATCATTGGAAGAGACCTTTTTAAGTGATCCTTTGATGAATAATTTCTTTGATGCTTAACTTCAATAGAAGCCAAAATTGCTCTTACACAAATACATGATAGTGATTATGGTGGTCAATTCAGTGGAAAGGCCATGTCACATAAACTACTTTTATAGGGATACTACTGGCCCACCATAGAGATAAATGTTCACAATACATAAATTTATGTGAGAAATGTCAACAACATAGCAACCTACAACATGCACCATCATAACAATTATAGCCTATTGTTTCTCCATGGATATTTATGTTATGGGGATTAGATATTATTAGAAATACTAACCCTAAGTCTACTAATGGACATAAGTTCATCATCACAGCTACAAAATACTTTATCGAGTGGGTGGAAGCCATTCCACTTCAATTTACCATAGGTGAGGACATTTGTAGCTTTCTCATGACTTATATTATCTCACACTTTGGCTTACCCAAAATAATCATTTTTGATAATGGAACATCATTCAAGAAAAAAAATATCAAGAAATTTTGCAAAAAATATAAGATTAAACACATACTCCACTCCATATTACCCATAAGGAAATGGTCAAGTAGAGGCTACCAAAAAATAATCAGTAACATTTTGAGCAAAACAGTGACCCAATTTAGAGATGATTGGCACAATCAACTAATTTATGCATTATGGGATTATCTAACAAGTATTCATACACCCACTGGAGCCACTCCTTACTCACTCATTTATGGCACAAAGGTAGTTCTAAAATTGGAATTATAAATCTCATCTTTGTGTGTCTCCCTTAAAGGTATCTTCACTGATGACTAGTATCATGAAAAGTGTCTACATCATCTCAAGTAGTTAGACCCTACATGCATTCAAGTAGATAAACATCTCAGAATCTACCAAAAACATATAAAATGATCCTAAAACAAATTAGTTCACACCAAAGAGTTTGAATTTAATGATCTCATTCTCAAATAAAATCTTTGCAATGTTAATTCCAATGAAAAATCCTATGGAAAATTCAAACTGAATTGACTAGGTCTATACCTCATTACCAAAAAGATTAGTCCTAAAGTGTATCATATAGCCTCACTTAAAGGAAAAAAAAATCCAATGAATACTATGCATCTATGCAGATTCCATGTATAGTATTTCATTACACACATTGTATTGTACATAGTTTCTTTCTACTTACTTGTACACAACTTCTTTTTAATTTCTTGTACATAATCTTTTAGATTTCTTGTATATAGTTTCCTTATGATTGATTATACATAGATTATTTCAAAAATACCAAAAATAATATAACATGTCAAAATACAAAAACATTCAAATAACTCAAAAACACAAAACAAATATTTCAATTGTATGCATTATCCATGCTTTACATTTCTATTACCATGATAGACTTACATTTTACTATTCTATGCTATTGTTTGTCGATTAATCTACATTACCATACTTCACTTTATATTTTTTGAATGTTTGTATTGAATTCTAGATCCTTCTTTGCTTCACTCTACCCATTGAGGGGCATCCTACTTTTACATTCGAGATATACATTGACATATCTACCTACCAGGGGTATCTTCTACATGACTACACTATCCAGGTTATGTCATTCCTACACCACACACTCTAGTTATTATATTGATATATAGTAATTACTAGCTTACATAGATTATTCTATTAACACTCACTAGTATATAACACTTGTGTATTTCTTAGCATCTACCTAGTCTTGTACTACATGTTTTGCATACTTTCACTTCTTACATCTACCTAGTCTTGTACTACATGTTTTGATTAGTTATATGCGATAGTATTTACAATTTTGGGTGAATATTTTTTCACTCAGCTAACTGATAGGCAAAATAGTTCTGTTCACCATAGCATAGGCAGATTGGTCAGCTAGATGTGTAGGTTTACCACATCAAAAGGAGACTAATCTGTCCTCTCATCAAGGGGAGGTTCCCTATTAAATATGAGGAGATACATACTGTAAATTTATGCTAAAAATAACACTTGGGGTAGGACAACACCATCTATCTCTCTTTTTTTAGGGATGATGTTCAAGGATCAAGGGAGAAATCATAGGAGTAATGACAAAAAGCACTCCTCTTCTTTCAAAAGTACTATTCAACAAACAACAAGAATCTTCCTGATAGTAATTACAACAGGTATCCAAGGGAATAGTAACACAGCAGGATGAAATGTAGCACAAAGTCTCCACCTCAACTACCAAAGAGAGAGATACGAAGGATAATGAGGGCACAAAGTCATCCCAAGATCCTTTACATAGGAATAAAAAAGACAAACACACTAAAGGCAATTGTGTGGGCACAAAGTCTCTCTACAATTGACTTTAGGACACCTTCCTAACTACTTTCACTAATTTTGCTTATTTAATTAAAGGGACAAAAATTGTATTAAGGAAATAGACATAAGAATAATTTCCCCAACAACCAAGTTATTACAGCACAAAGTCTGAAAAGTCACTTTTTTTCTTATTCCAATAACAAAATATGATCAACAATCTGAACTCAAAGTCTCAGTAATGCCTTTCAATTTGGGTAGAAATTAGTTTCTGATAACCAAAAGATATCCCTAAAACAATAAGAGAGAGTCCAATATATAACTCTCCAAGAAAGACTTGGGAGTAGTAACACATTATGTTGCATTCAATATATTTTAAATTCTATCAAGAAGATATGCTGGAATCAAGCGTAGTTGCCCATTTGCTTTTCTTAATGCAGAGAAATAGGTCATGCATTGAATGTTCATGTTCTCCAATGTCTAGCTAGTGGACTACTTCACCTTCTAGAAACATATCCCATGCATGAGTATTTATAGTCCTTTTTCATCATTCCTCCTTTTTTGGCTGTGTTTTATCCCTTTTTTGAGATCTCAGGCTATCTCTTTGGCCGATCACTGAACTTGTAATTGACACGTGACACATTCTATTATGAAACAGACATGGACACGTGGTAGTATCTACTAGACTCTGAGAGAGGCTTAGGAGAAGCTTAGAAACTGGAAGAAACTTGAAACATGGATATAGACACTTGTCGCGCTCTACTAAATTATAACAGGACACGTGGCAGCTTCTGCTTTGAAACAGGCAGAGACACGTGGTAGTTTTCATGTCTATAAAAGCTTTAGAAATATTTTTGAAAATCTTGTAGAAGAGGACATGTGGTAGTCTCCACTGAGCTTTGGCTATACTATAGAAACATTCAGACTCATTTTAGATTCACTCAAATGTTGACACTTATCAGCTTTCACCACGCTTTAGCTGCCTTCGAAAAGTCCTTGGGACTTATATTAGTTTCTAATAGAAGATGACACGTGGTGGTGTATGCTACATTGAAAGTTACTAGAAATTGTGTCTCAATAGATGACACATGGTGATTTCTACTGCACTTTGTAAAGGACATGTGGAAACTTTTTGGGCTTTTATTTCTTTGATGGGTTTTTTGTTTCGGTGGACTTCCGTGGTGAATTTATTTGAACAAAAATTTTGAAGGATTTTTGCCTTAACCATTTTACCGCGAGAACTTTTCTAAAAGAGAACTGTGTCCTCTACAAAGACTTGTCCAATCATGGAACTATCCTTCAAGTTTTTGCAATGGTTCATCTACTCCTCACTTGCCCTCCGCAAGGGCTGTTTGTCCTTTGGCTTTACCTTAGTAATTTTTTTGTTGATTTCAATAGGTGACACGTGGCAACTTCCACTATGAAATGGAAGATGACACATGGTGGCTTTCGCTAAACTTATAAAAACACTATGGAAACACTTGGATTTATGCAGACGATGACACTTGTCACATTTTGTTTGACCTTAGCAACTTACTTGGGGCCTGCCATAGTCTTTATGAAACAAAAGGAAGAAGCTGTGGATATTGACACTTGGTGGCTTTTGTCAAGTTTTATAAGGGACACGTGGCATGTTACGCTACTTTTTAGAGACAAATTATAATGTGTCCAACAGGTGACACTTGGTAGCTTTCGCTCTTGGGATTTTTATTTTCCTTAGCCATTTGAACCGATCGATTAAACCAACTTTGGTTCAATGGTTTAATGGTTCAATTTTTTGTTCCACTCATTCAATTGACCGCTTGAACCAACTGCGTTGAACTTAACCACATTGAACCTATGAACCTTTGCCAAAGATGCTGAACCTTGAACCCATTGAACCTTTGAACCAAAGTGGTTCAATGGTTTAACGGTTCAATGGTTCAAGCCTTCTCTTTGATAAGTGTTTTGAAGCCACTAAACATTGAAACGATTGAACTTTGAACCTTGACAAATGCACTTAACTCTTGTTGATGACATTGAACCTTTGAACCCATTGAACCTGTCGAACCAAAATGGTTCAAGGTTCAATGGTTCAATGGTTCAAACACTTCATAAAAGCTTGCCAATGAACTCTTTTGGTTGAACCAAGACATTGAACCAATCTTGAAAATGACTAAGTGTTGGAAACTTGTTCTTTTGATTGAACTCACCTATAGAAGCCTGTGAACCTATTGAACTTGTTGATTTCAAGCATGTTGAGTTTGTAAAAACATATCTATAGAGTTTGTAGATTTAAACTTGCAAAGTCCATAGATTCAAGCCTGCAGAGTTCGTAGATATTTGAAAAACTTGAAAATGGAGAATTTGAATGCACAGAACAATTTTTGGGAAGGAAAGAGATAATTTTGGCCTGTGGGGCCAAAATAGTTCAAAATAGTTCACATGTTGTCCAAAAAATGACTGATATTTTTGGGGGACAACAGCTGGCTCCAGTTGGGGAACTTCCTTCAGTTGAAAACTTGGAACAGTTGAGGGGAGTAGAAACTAGAATCTCTAGTGCCTTGAAGTGTGCCATTGGGCTATGGAGTCATGCTATCCAAAAAGAAAGGTGACAAAAACAAAAATGAAAGCACAAAAATATGACTAAATACTATACAAATATACATATTGTACAAGTTGATCTTATCTGATACTTCATAGAATGAAATGTTTCAGATGTTGCCCACTATGAGGCAATGAAAAGGGTGTACCATCTTGATATTTCAACAAGAAAATATTTTTACCATTGAGATGATGAATAGTAAATGGGCCTCTCCAAAGGGAGTCAAAATTCCCATACATCCCCTTTGGTTCTCTTCTCTTGTCCCATAGCAGGACTTGATCTCCAACCTGGAAATCATAGTTTTTTGCCTTTCAGTCAAAGATCTTCTTCACCAGGTTTTGATGGGAAGCAATTCGGTCCACTACCATAGTTCTCTACTCATCCAGCTCAGTCAATCACATGATTCTCTTATCAAGGGGGTTTTTATATGTCTGATCTTCAATTTCCTTAGCCAATTTTAATGCTGCCAATTCCAAGGTGATTGGTATCTCAACATTGATACCATAAAGAAGTTGGAAAGGAGACATACCAATTGCCCTATTTGGTGTAATTCTGTCTACCCATAGAGCATCAACTAATGCTTTATGCCATGTCCTTTGGTTGTCATCCACCAACTTCTTGATGATAGTTACCAGGTTATTATTGCTTGATTTAGCTTGTCCATTCCCTTGTGGAAAGTAATCAGAAGAGTGGAAGAGAGTAATCCCATAGTATAAATAGAATTATGTAATCTCATGGGAAGTGAAACAAGCTGCATTATTAGTAATAATCTTGGTTGGGACCCCAAAACTAGAAATGATATTCTTCTTGAGGAATTTGCACACTACTTCTGAAGTGGCATGCTTGGTTGGGATAGCTTCCACCCACTTGGTGAAGTAGTCAATTGATGTATGGACATAATCATATCCATCACTTGAAGATGGGTTTACAGCTCCAATAAAGTCAATTCCCCATTACTGGAATGGTTCCTCTATGATAATTGGTTTGAGAGGCAGGGAAACTAACTTGGGTCTCCCAACAAATTGCTAACATGATTCACATTTCCTTACCCACTTATATGCATCTTGAAAAAGAGTAGGCCAATAATACCTAGCTCACAGAATCTTGTGGGTAGTTATAAGAGCATAAAAATGTCCTCCACAAGCTAGATTGTGGAAAGATTTTAAAAGTTGGCTTTGCTACTCTTTGTCCACACAATGAACACTCCATCAAGGATCCTCTTGTATAGGCCATTATCCCAAATGATAAAATTGGTAGCTTTCAACTTGACAGTCCTCCTTTCTTTGTAAGATAGGTGAGTAGGACACTCACCATAAGTAAATAAATGAGTAATATCTGAATACCACTCATTTGTGGTGGAGACAAAGAGGACTATCAGTGTGTCTTCCACCTCTATTTCTTTTGGTTTGTTATCAAAAATTAATTGGCACAAGCCTTTTCTACATACCACCTTTGTTGGCTTAGTGAATAGATCAAACTCTTGGATCTTTGCAATCCAATTGCCTCTTTTCATTCCAAACTCCTACTAAGTTAGTATGTATTTGATTGTGGTATCAAGAACCAAGGTAGTAGTACGAGAATTCAAGATGTAGAAGTAGAAATGTTTGACTACCTTCACCACTGCATAAGCATGCTTCTCCATGTTTGAGTACTTCAGCTCATGAGCTTTGAGAGGATAGCTCATGAAGGAAATGGGAGATTCCATACCTTCTTTATTCTGTTGAACTATAATTGCTAAAAGCGTGTGTTCAGAAGCATAACTGTATATGATGAATTCTTTGTTGTAGTCTGGACAAACTAGAATTGGGGCTTGGGCAATGGCAGTTTTGATATCCTCAAATGTTGACTTGCCTTATTTAGTCTAAATGAAGGTGGCCTTTCCCTTCATCATGTTCACAATGTGTTGAGTCTTCTCAACAAACTTGGGGATGAACCATCGTAATAAATTCACCTTTCTGAAGAAAGAGTGAACAACAGTCTTACTTGTAGGCAAGGTAAGCTCTTGGATAGACTTGACTCTGTCTGAGTCAATATTTATGTCTTATTTGGATACAATGTGTCTGATAATTTTTCTCTCTGTTACTCCAAAAATTGACTTCTTTGGGTTCAAGGAAATACCATTTTGGCGACAACATTTCAGCACTTGTTGCAAGTGGCGTATATGATCTAGACAATGTTTAGAGAAGATGATGAAGTCATCAAGATAAACTATAATGAACTTAACCATCTCATCTTTGAAATAAAGGTCCATTGATCTTTGAAAGGTGGAACCAACATTTATCAAGCCAAAAGGCATCCTTTTATATGCAAACGTGCCCCAAGGTGTGGTAAAGGTAGTCTTGTGTTGGTCTGCTTCACCGACTTTAACCTGATTATATCCTGAAAAACTGTCTAGCATTGATAACATCTCTGAGCCTATCACTGTCAAAAGCACTTGATCCATGATAGGCAAAGGATAGTTATCCTTTAAGGATGACTGATTCAAATTCCTAAAATCTACATAGATGGGAATTTTGCCATTATTTTTTCTTACAGAGATTATGTTGGCAATCCATGTGGAATGATGGATTGGGAAAATTATCCTAGCATTCAACATTCTCTATATCTCAGACATAATGGTACCTGATATCTTTAGATTGTAATGCCTAGATTTTTGTGTGTAAGGTATTGAGTCAGCCTTGAGAGGAATGTCATGGCAGATTTCATTAGGCTTGAGAGACTTCAGGTCATCATAGGAGTATGTTAAGACATCCATGTATTGGCTGAGCAAAGTAGTAAACTTGAACCTCTCTTTGGGAGTGCAACATTTACCAATGTTAACCATCTTGGGACATTCCTTAGTACCCAAATTTATTTGATCAAACCCCTGGGAGGAGCTTGAATTTGTTTGCTGTTGTTTGACAAACCCGTTGTGTTTGTCAAATAATTTCTCAAGGAAAACCAAGCCTTTTGGAATTTTATTCCCTTTAAGTTGCAAGAACTCTTCACCTGCATTTGAAATTGATTTAGGGGCTATTTTAGGCTTGTGAGGTTCACTACCTTTGAAGTGAAGGCATTCAAAGTTATCCTTTTGTTCCAAGAAGGCAATGATTTGGTGATCACTATTGAATACTTGCCAATGATCAACATTATCAGGCATACTTAGTCAAAAAACTAGTTCAATGGTGTACTTATCTTCTTTGAAGTCTGAGTGAGGAACTAAAAGAGTTGTTGAAATAATGAGTGCATCAGCTCAGTCATTGACTTCTTTGGATATGGCAGAGATGTTGAAAGCATCAAAGATTTCAATTTGATCCTAGACTAGGTTGTGGTAATGGCACAATCTCTCATTTTTGGTTTGGTATAGGTTTCTCACCTAAAAAACCACCAACTCGACATTTATTTTAGCATAAAGGAGTTTTATGCCCTTATCTTTAGAGGCTTTCAATCCAAGCAATAAAGATTCATACTCAGCTGTGTTGTTGGTAATGCTAAACTGTAACTTATATGAGTAAGAGAAAATATCTCCTTGAGGAGATATCAACACAATCCCAGCTCCTAAGCTGGTAGAGAAGTAGCTGCCATCAAATTTTGGAATCCACACCTCATTAGACACTAAATTTTCTTTAGATTTTTCTTCATTAGAGAGGGAAGATCCCTCTCCATCTATACTGCAACCTACCAGTTCTTTTGATGTATGGTCTGAGTCAAACCTTGGATCACATTTAGGGACTTCATCAAGCACCTCATGAACTTCTTCTATGGATAAAAAGTAATTACCCATGCCTGAAGACTCAAATAGAATTTGAGCTTCAAGTGCTAATGTTTGAGTGACCACATATTTTGCTTTCTTTTCAGGAAGTAACCTTTGCATGCTGCCTTTGACATGGATCCTCACTTCAGACAGGTCCATGATCAATTCTCCACCAACATCCTTGTAGAAAATTTTCCCCAGAAGAATGCCATATGATGCTGGGATGTCAGCCACTAAGACTATCATCTTGATTCTTTTGTTTGAGAATGCTGCAAATGCAAATTGGGTGTCTTTGATTTGTCCCAACAAAGGTACTTGTTTGTTTTCCATGGAGAAACATCTCCCAAAGATTTTGGTCAAGGTGAGTCTAAGAGATTTGGCCACTTTGGTAGGCATGACATTGTCAGATGCACCTAAGTCTATGATGCAATTGTTTAGTTTATGACCATTTATCAATAGGGAAACATAGAAAGGCTCTATTTTCTCAGGGGTAGTTGGAGGAGTAATGACAAGATTGTTTACAATGGGAATGTTCCTTGGGGGATCATGAGATACTTTTTTAATCTCTTATCCTATAGGGATGGCTTTATTCTTCACACACTTTACCAACTTGTCCAACTACTTAGGATTAGCTTGTAAGAATTCAAATTCAGACATTTGAATCTTGGTCTTCTTGGCATGATTGATTAAGTCAAATGACTGAAATTGACTAAGAAGAGGGGAAGGTAGTTCATCTTTCTAGTTTTTAGGAGGGGTAGGACTGGTCTGTGGAATTGAAGTTGAAGATGGAGGAATGCTTGATGTACTTACCTTTTTATTACTCACTGGGTCCTTTGGCTGGAAAGGTAGAGAAGTTCCTCATTTGGAAATTGAGATTGCAGGCTGAGAACTTTCCCCTATTTTTCCTTTATCATCTGATTGGGCTGATTGGTTCTAGGATTGGGTGAATACAACATATGATCCCTCATCTGCTTTACCTTTACCTCTGGGTTCATCCTGATAATTCAAGAAACCAATGTTGGAGTCGCCAACTGATTCTTCTTGATCTTCTATAAGGAGGTCAACATCATTTTCTTGGTTCAATTCATGTTGGAAAGAGAAATTAGATTCTATTTCAAGATATCCAACTACTGAATTAGTTGGGGGTGCTTCAATGGCAAGTTTCCCTTGTGGGGGAGGAAGACAATTTGACTGCCCTTGATTTTTGGTAGCATTGCCTTGGTATGACTGATTGGGGAATGTCTTTCTTGGTATGTCTCTATACAAAGGAGCTGAAGATATCCCTTGTGCCATTTACTTCCTGAGAGCTAGCAACTCATTTTCCAGCTTTTGCACCAATGGATTAGTAGTACTTGTAGATGGATATTCATAAGATAAAGAAGATTTACCTCTGTTAGGATCTCTCCTTATCTTTCCTACCAAGATAAGGTCATCTTCCACCTCAGTAGCCAAATTTTGAGCTGTAACAAGGTATATTTGGCTAGCACGTCTCAGCAAAAAACTTACTTCAGGCAGCTAAGAGTTGATGAAGAAACATTTGAGATTCTCAGGTGTAGGCTGAGCAATTGCAAGAATCCTGCTCCTCAATTTGTCAAACTTGGCTATGAAATCCCTCATTGGTTCATGAGGCTCCTTCTTAATTTATGTGAGTTAAGCCAACAACACATGTGCATCTTCCGTAGGCTTGAATCTGGGTTCAAACTTGGCTTTGAGGGTGTTTTAGTTAGTCACAGTCTGGGCCTGTAGATGATAGAACCAGTTTGTAGAAGCACTTTGTAAGGTTTCCATGAGTAGCCTGATTGCTACATCCTCAAATTCCACACTTATTATGCCATAGGCTATGCTAAAGGATGCAATATGTTCATTAGTATGAACCTTCTCGTCACCATAGAACTTGGAGAAATTTTTCCTTGAACTGCATGGTAGCTCATGTAGAGGTGGAGTTAAATTGAGTGGGCCAAAAGAGTTACCCCAAGGACCTCGAACTACCATTTTATGACTATGGAAAGGTGGGATAACAAAACTTAGAGGGGTAAGTATTGACAAAGCTTTATTAATAGAAAAAATGGAGGCTTTGTTCGGTAATGGAGACTTGACTTTAGTAGGAGGAAAGCTCCTGGTTCGTTGGAGATGAGATGGTGAAGAAAATAGATCAAAATTACTTTGTTGTACCAACTCAAATATAGGGTCAAAAATACATTTAGCCTTTTGGATTCACGTATACCGTGGATCTACCAGATTGTAAAACAAAAAATGGGAAAGAATTGGCCCTACTTTAGCTTGAAGCTTGAGGCTTCAAATTGCACATTTTATCCCAGTTGACATGGAGGTGGAGGGAGATGGTAAGGCTAAAATGACAATGGGTAAGACACAAAATGGAGTCGCCAAAGTCTATAATGGATAAGGATAGGGACTGCTTCAATTTGAAACTTGAGGCTTCAGATTGCACATAATTCCCTAGCGGAGTCGCCAAAAATTGTTGGGTGAATATTTTGTCACTCATCTAACTGATAGGCAAAATAGTTCTGTTCACCACAACATAAGGAGATTGGTCAGCTAGATGTGTAGGTTTACCACATCAAAAGGAGACTAATCTCTCTTCTCATCAAGGGGAGGTTCCCTATTAAATATGACGAGCTATATACTATATATTTATGCTGAAAATAACACTTGGGGTAGGACAACACCATCTATCTCTCTTTTTTTAGAGATGATGTTCAAGGATCAAGGGAGAAATATTAAGAGTAATGATAGAAAGCACTCCTCTTCTTTCAGAAGTACTATTCAACAAACAACAAGAATCTTCTTGGTAATAATTGCAACAGGTAACCAAGGGCATAGTAACATAGCAGGATGAAATGTAGCACAAAGTCTCCACCTCAACTGCCAAAGAGTGAGATACAAAGGATAATGAGGGCACAAAGTCATCTCAATATCCTTTACACAAGAATACAAAATACAAACACACTAAAGGCAATTATGTGGGCACAAAGTCTCTCTACAATTGACTTCACGACACCTTCCTAACTACTTTCACTACTTCTGCTTATTTAATTAATGGGACATAAATCATATTAAGGAAATAGACATAAGAACAATTTTCCCAACAACCAAGTTATTATAGCATAAATTTTGAAAAGTCACTTGCTTTCTTATTCCAATAACAAAATATGATCAACAATTTGAACTCAAAGTCTCATTAATGCCTTTCAATTTGGGCAAAAATTAGTTTCTGTTAACAAAAAGATCTCCCTAAAACAATAAGAGAGAGTCCAATATATAGCTCTCTAAGAAAGACTTGGGAATAGTAACACATCATGTTGCATTCAATATATTTTAAATTCTGTCAAGAAGATATGCTGTAATCGAGTGTAGTTGCCCATTTGCTTTTCTCAATGCAGAGAAACAGGTCATGCCATTGAATGTTCATGTTCTCCAATGTCCAGCTAGTGGACTACTTCACCTTCTAGAAACATATCCCATGCATGAGTATTTTTGGTCCTTTTTCATTGTTCCTCCTTTTTTGGCTATGTTTTATCCCTTTTCTGAGATCTCAAGCTATCTCTTTTGCTGGTTGCTAAACTTGTAATTGACATATGGCACGTTCCATTGTGAAACAGACATGGACATGTGGCAATATCTATTTGACTCTGAGAGAGGCTTAGGAGAAGCTTAAAAACTAGTAAGAAACTTAAAACATGGATATAAACACTTGTCATGCTCTGCTAAGTTATAACAGGACACGTGCCAGCTTTCGCTTTGAAACAGGCAGAGACACATGGTAGTTTCCATTTGTTTATAGAAGCTTTAGAAATATTTTTGAAAATCTTGCGGAAGAGCACACGTGGTAGTCTCCCCTGAGCTTTAGCTATACTATAGAAACATTCAAGACTCATTTTAGATTCACTCAGATGCTGACAGTTGTCGACTTCTACCATGCTTTAGCTACCTTTGGAAAGTCCTTGGGACTTATATTAGTTTCTTGCGAAAGATGACACATGGCGGTCTCCGCTACGTTGAAAGTTACTAGAAACTGTCTCAGCAGACGACACATGGTGGTTTTTATTGCACTTTGTAAGGGACATGTGGTGGCTTTTTGAGCTTTTATTTCCTCGATTGGTTTTTTATTTTGATGGACTTCTCAGGTGAATTTCTTCAGACAAAAAGTCTGAAGGATTTTTGCCTTAACCATTTTTCCACGAGAACTTTTTTGAAAGAGAACTGTGTCCTCCACAAGGACTTGTCCAAGCATGGAACTATCCTTTAGGTTTTTGCAATGGTCCATCTACTCCTTGCCTACCCTTCGCAAGGGTTGTTTGTCCTTTGGCTTTGCCTTAGTTGATTTTCCACCGATCTCAATAGGGGACACTTTGCAGCTTTCATTGTGAAATATAAGATGACATGTGGTAGATTCCACTGAACTTATAGAAACACTATGGAAACACTTGTATTTATGCAGATGATGACACTTGTGACATTTTGTTTGACCTTAGCAACTTACCTGGGGCCTACCATAGTCTTTAAAAAACAAAAGGAAGAAGCTACAAATATTAACACTTGGCGGCTTTCGTCAAGTTTTGTAAGGGACACGTGGCACGTTCTACTACTTTTTAGAGATGAATTATAATGTGTCCAACAGGAGACACTTGGAAACTTTTGCTCTTGGGATTTTTCTTTTCCTTAGTCGTTTAAACCGACTGATTGGACTAACTTTGGCTCAATGGTTCAATCTTTTGTTCCACTCGTTCAATTGACCACTTGAACCAACTGCATTGAACCTAACCACATTGAACCTTTGAACCATTGCTGAAGATGCTGAACCTTGAACCCATTGAAACTTTGAACCCGTTGAACCTTTGAACCAAAGTGGTTCAATGGTTCAACAGTTCAATGTTCAAGCCTTCTTCTCTTTGATAAGTGTTTGGAAGCCGCTGAACCTTGAAGCAGTTGAGCTTTGAACCTTGACAAATGCATTTAACTCTTGTTGATGACATTGAAACTTTGAACCCATTGAACCTATTGAACCAAAATGGTTCAAGGTTCAATGGTTCAAACATTGCATAGAAGCTTGCCAATGAACTCTTTTGGTTGAACCAAGGCATTGAACCAATCCTGAAAATGACTAAGTGTTGGAAACTTGTTATTTTGATTGAAATCACTTGTAGAAGCCTTCGAACCTATTTAACCTACTAATTTCAAGCATGTTGAGTTCATAGAATCATATATGTAGAGTTCATAGATTTAAACCTATAGAGTCCATAGATTCAAGCTTGCAGAGTCCGTAGATTTCTAAAAAACTTAAAAAATGGAGAATTTGAATGCACAAAACAATTTTTGGGAAGGGAAGAGATAATTTTGGCCTGTGGGGCCAAAATAGTTCAAATGTTGTCCAAAAAATGACTGATATTTTTGGGGGACAACATACAACATTAACATGATTTCCTTTCTTGATTTAATTATTTATATGTGATTGCATTTCTCAGTTCTTGTTTTATCTCTTGTGTGTACCTTAGGACATTTACTAATGTATTTGCTTGTACTCTTCTATGTGCTTGTGGCCCTCATGCTAACCTTACTTATTTTTAATTGTATGTGTATATGGAATTTTGAACATGCCTTGTGTGCTTACTTACCTAGTTTGAGTGATATGTGCTCATGTCCTTTGTTTGTTTGAACCCTTGGACATTTTTCTATGTTTCTTGCTTCTTGCCTTGCTTGTTTGCTTCTCTATTATTTACAATTCCATGATCCACATCATGCATTATCTTTCCTTATTGGATGCCATGATGGAAATCATACTCCATCATTCTTTGGCAAATATCAACTAACAAGATTTCTAATTTTAGTTTAGTATACTGCACATGTTATTACATTGATTACATCTATCTAGGCATACCCCTATTAATCTAACAATCTCTAATATAAACTATGTTATATCTTGAGACATCTTTTAAATTATCATTGTTATATCATGTATTTCAAATCATAACATAGTTGTAGGGATATTTATTATAAGGGTAGTCATTATACGGTCTTCATTTCTACCCTCAAAAGAAGGGGGTAACAATTAGGGCTTTTGTCATAGAGATCAGAGCCTTCTATCGATCAAAAATTAGTTATACCAAAAAGATAGTGATGAATACAAAATAGTGATAAAAAATAGTAAAGGATAAGAGCATCATACTTGGACTACAATGTCAGAAAACAAAGTGTCTTATTTTTAGTGCTCTTGTCCAAATAGAAAAAAACCTAGATTTTACAGAAATAAACAAAAAGGTAAGGTCAATTACAAATTTTTCAGCTATAGTACAATTTAGATTGAAAAGTTTTAGTATAATTTTACTTAGAGTATCTAGATATAGGGGGCATCATGCACACCATGATGGATTTTGCTTCCAGTTTCTAATTAAGTAGTTGGTACAACATCCAAATTAGAATTCATGTTACAAACACCAGTGATTGGGGGCAATGTGTGTGACACATTTGCCTTCTTTGCTTTCTAGTTTAGTATATTACCCAAGTATTATCAGTAGTTGCATGCCTTATTCCATATATAAGTGGTTGGCATCTTTTTGGAGTGACTTTCATATAATCCTAGTTCTTGGTTTTAGAGTAGCTTTCATACAAGCCTAATCTCCACCTTTTAGAGTGGCCAAGATTGGCCTAGTTCTCAATATGCATTTAGATATCCATGACACATTTTTAGATTACAAAGTAATCATGGACTTCAAGATCCATCTCATATGACACACATTTCATATTAGTATCAGTTCATAGCTTCACTTAGTGGGCAATGATGGAGCCAAAGGACAAGTTAGCATTTGTATTCTTGAGCCACCTACTTGGAGGGATTGGACACACAATCCAAACATTGATTAACACATGCATGATTACATAGCTTCACTTAATGGTCAATGATGGAGCCAAAGGGCCAACCTTTGTATTCTTGAGCTACTCTTAGGTAATTGAGCACTCAACTCCATTCATGATATTATTTTTGATACATCACATACCCAACATTACTCAACATCACTCAACATCACTTAGAATCACTCAACTTCACACATATTGATTGTCTTCACCCTTGCAGGTAAGTTTAGGTATGCTTTTTATTTTTTGTTTATCTTAGTATTTCAATTTGCTACATCACTAAAATAAAGGGGAGGGGGAAATGTAGTCATATAAAATGTTCAAATTGGTAGTTTGAGTGTGACTTGTGACACCCTATCTATAGCTCCTTTTTGCATTCTCTTGTGACCCTTCTAGACATCTTTTTGCTCATTACCAATCATCCAAAACATTCTAAACAATCATTCCACCTCAACCAAGTTGCTTTTCCCAGGCCAATCCTTTTCTCCTAGGTCCTAATCTTGTAGGATAGGAGTGCCATAATTGGACTATAGCGCCAGACCCTAGGGTGTGCCATATTTATCACTCTTTTCCTTTTGTAATTTGAGCCTAAATAGTCATTTTCATCTAGTTCATATCCTTCATCATGTCAGCCTAGCATGAACACATCTAACCCATATTCAAAGGTTTCTTATAAAAGCTTATCCAAAGCTCATTTACAAAGAGAGGTGACAAACCTTAAAAATTAAGAAAGAATACAAATAAATCACTAAGGCAAACTTCCCTATTTTCTACATACAATCACCCAACATAACTAAAAACATACTCAAACCCTCATACCAATCCCTAGCCACCTCAAGCACTCTTAATTTGACAATTTTGCATCTACATCACACTATTGCAAAAAGCACATTAGGTGGGAGAACTACATATGGTTTGATCCCTCTTCATAGTATTGGTATGTAGGTAGTACGCCCACACAAGGGGTATGGATTACATACTCAGTGCATCTTACACACTAAGCACTCCTTTTTCGAGTGATTCAAACGTTATTTTATCAAGTATGATGGAGGGTTAGGGTTTGAATATTAAATAAAATATATAATGAGTTCCATCACAAATCAACACTCAACATTTCATAGGTAGGCTCACATAGGAATAACACAAAAACCTAAATTTTTTTAGGTCTCTATGACCAGTTTAGACAATAGCTGCAGGAGTGGACTACAACACCAAACCCTGAAGTGTCTTGTTTTTAGTGCTCCTATCCTTTCATCGAATGAAATCCAAATTTAGATTTATGACACTGTCCTAATCTTTCATAGCTAGTTCCAGCCTCTGTCTCAACCATCTCAGCCTGTTTTCAACTAAGTTATATTTCTCCTTATTTATTGCTATTTTTAGAAAGGTAAAAAAGATAGATAAATTATACAAATTAAGATTGTATATATTGCACTATTCTTTAATGATTTATTAATCCAGATCCTTAACTAAAATAGGAATAAAACTACATTATTTCTGAATAAGTTAAATCAAGATCTTATTCCTAATAAACTAGTAATCCATGTTATTTAATACATCTTTTTAAATATACTTTAAAACATGAACTAATATCCATAATATACTTGGCAAATAAATTTATAGATATAACATTAAAATGTTTAAAATATCAGTTCATGCAATTATTATTATGTTAATATTTAATATAATATCTATAGTAATTCCCTATATGGACTATCAAAATTAAATACTATAATTTTTAGATAATAAACCTTTTTATTAATGACTTACAAAGTAATTGTTAACTTTGACAGTGCTAATAATAGACATAATTATCTAGTTTTCAATGTAGTCTTTGCTTGAGTCTGAGCTTTTGAGATGGAGTATGGATTGCATGATTATGGCATAATTATCTATGTTAAATAAAAATATTAATATGTTGTATATTAAATTAATAAAGTGGAAGGTGAGATAGACTACATCCTAGAAGTAAAATAAATATAGAATAGTGAAGTTAAGAGGAGAGAAAAGATGCCATGCATGGGAGCAAAAAATATGAAAAAATTACATGCAAAGAGAAGTGCAAAATAAAATGGAAGGAGGATAATTTTATAAATTAAGATGTAATTTTGGTGAGAGGGGATGGTAAGACACAGAAGAGGAGATATGGATATAGAAGAGGCAAGAGGATTTGGAGAGAGAGTTGGGAGATATCATAGGATTTGCCAAGGTCTGAATAATGAGGATGCATGAGTCATGGTTGCACGTGATGAAGCAAGTGAATACCACAAAATGATAAAGTAAATGAAATCAAACAAGAGATAATTGCATCAAAAATTTAGAAAAAATCCAATATTACATTAACATGAGATGGCCATAATGAAGAATACATATACGAGAGCTAGTAAGTAACTCCTCCACAAATGGTGGTTAAAGCACCCCAAGAATAGATTGTAACTCTTCCATGAAAGGTGGTGACAAGGTGTTAAGAATAGAGAAGTAACTCCCATACCCAGAATAGTTGGTCAAAGGAGTTACTTATGACATTCTTATGACACCTATGACACATCTATGACACACATCTCCACATAAGCTAGCCTATCCCACGAATGTAGAAAAATTCCATGTATGCACAAATATATAATATTCCCTAATTAAATAATAGGGAAAAATAAAAACCTACACTAACACCCCTCCATAAGCACAACTTAGGTGGGTAGTGTGGAAATATAAAATGGGTCCTGACAACTAGGCCTGATGAGGTACCCATGTACAAATGCAATCTCCCATAAGATAGAGAAAAGGAGAAAACCCATAGGAAAAAAATCCCCCCCAAAAAGAGAGACATAAAAGAAAGGAAGAGGATAGTGCCCCCCTTGAAGATGATGCTACTGTAGATGTGGATCGCACCCCAAGAAGAGCTCGTAGATAAATGAACTTGCTCTTGGTGAAAGGTTTGGTGAAGATGTCTACAACTTGATTTGAAGAATAACAAAATATCAAGTCAATAACCTGACTATGAATAAGCTCTCGAATGAAATGCATGTGAATCTCTATGTACTTGGTTCACTAGTGCTAAACCAAATTCTTGAAAATCTGAATGGCACTCTAATTGTCACAATAAATGATGGTGGGCTACTTGATAGGAATGTCAAACTCAAAAAGTATCCCCTGAAGCCAAATAGCCTCAGTAGCTGCATTAACATCTCCCCTGTACTTTGCCTCTATGGATGATATAGCAATAGCATTTTGCTTCTTACTAGACCAATTGATAGGACCAAATCTTAGAGAGAAACTGTAACCAGAAGTGGACTTGTGAGTCTGTGAATCACCAGCCTAGTCTGAATCTATATACCCAACCAAGTCAACCTCTATGCAAAATTTGTAATGAATCTCGAATCGATGTGAATCTTGTATGTAATGCAAGATCCTCTTAGCTACTTTTCAATGTAGCTCATGAGGTTCCTACATAAATATAGAGACAAGCCTCACTGCATATGATATGTTGGTCCTGGTGTGAGTCAAGTAGATGGGACTACCAACAAGTTGTCGATACCGAGTGGTATCAACTAATGGTGAAGAACAATCAGCCTCAAGCTTGAATTCTGATAGAAAGGGAGTCAGAGATGGCTTGCAATCAGCCATGTGAAATTGAGACAATAAATCAAGAGCATACTTAGGTTGTGCAAGAGAAATCCCTAAATCTGACTATGAGATCTCGACGCCAAGGAAGTAGTGCAACAAACCCAAGTCTGTCATGTCAAATCTATCCTGGAGAGATGCCTTCACCACTGTAATAGATGATGAAGAACTCCTGGTGATCAAAATGTTATCAACATATAGAACCAAAATTAGGAGTGAATCATCCTATCGCAAGAAGTAGACATTGGGGTCAAAATGGTATCTAGTGAAACCCGCTATGAGATGGAAGGAATCCATCTTGGAATACCAAGCCCGAGGGGCCTATTTGAGGCCATAGATAGATTTCCTAAGTCTGCATATTAAGGAAGAACCCTGAACAAATCCTAGTGGCTACTCCATGTAGATCTCCTCCTATAGGTCTCCGTGAAGAAAGGCACTCTTCACATCCATCTGGTGCACATCCCAACCATGTGCTACAATAATAGCCAAGGTGAGTTAGATAGAATTAATCTTTGCAATGGGTGAAAAGGTATCTGAGTAGTCAATGCCTACCACCTGTGAGAAACCCTTGGTGACCACTCGTGCCTTATACTTATCAACCGACCCATCTGCTGTAAACTTGGTCTGATATATCCACCTACATCGAATCATCTTTCTTCCCTTAGGAAGTGAAGTCAAATCCCAAGTGTGATTTTTGATTAAGGAAGAATATTCTTCCTCCATAGCACTATCCCACTCAGGTACCCTTGATGCCTTTCAAAAAGTCTATGGATCTAAAACTAAAGCAAAGAAGGCATGTAGATCTCTCTAAAAATCCCCCTTAGTTTGTCTGTCATCTACAGGATCTCCTACCCAAGTACAAGCACTCTCAAGTGTTTGTTTGGCCCAAAGTGGCCTGGAAGTGGGCGAGTCAGGTGCTAACTCCTCATCCTCTGACTGACTAGAGATGGATGACTCTGCATCACTATCCTTGCTATCTAAACTTGAAGAAGAAGAAGATGTCTCTAGCTCAAGAACCTGCTATGGCTGATCTGAATCTGATGAGGAATCATCATGAAGAAGTAGATCTGATGAGGGAGAAGAAGTGCCAAGTGTTGATTCTCTAGGACTCTCCTAAAAATGGACACTTCTCTCGATGAATAAATCATGAGTGACTAGATCTAAAAGGTGATACCCCTTAACACCATCTAGATATTCTACAAAGATGTAAGGCTTGGACTGACATTCCATAGCTTTGAATTTCTTCTTCGATATGTGGGCCATGGTTAGGGATCTGAAAACCCTAAGGTGCTCAACATCAGTTTTTCTTTTATGCCAAGCTTCAAAGGGTGTTATGCCTTTTAAAGCTTTGTGAGGAATCCTATTTTGAATGTAGAAAGCATAATTGATGGCTTCGGCCCAGTACTGTGGTGCTAAGGATTTGGAGTGAATCATACAGCTACCCATCTCTTTCAAGAACCTATTTTTATGTTCTGTAACCCCATTATATGAAGGACTGTAAGTGACTATGAACTGGAAATCAATCCCCTTTGTGGTGTAAAACTACTCAAACCTATTGCTAACATATTCCCCTACATTATTAGTTTGAAGAACCTTGATGGATTTCTCACTCTATTTCTCAAAAAGAGCCTTAAAGTCTAGAAAATTTTCAAACACTTCAGACTTTTGTTTGAGAAAATATATCCAAGTGTACCTAGAGAAATCATTAATGAAAGTGAGGATGTACTTGGCCCTTGTGAAAGATGGTTTGAGAAAGGGTCCCGATACATCACTGTGGACTAACTCCAAAGGTTGTGAAGCCCTCCAAGCTTTGCCTTTATCAAATTTTGCTTCGGGATGCTTCTTAAGGGAGCACCCCTCACAAAGTCCTTTTGAGAATTGGACATGAGGCAAGCTAATGACCATGTCATGTTTGCAAAGTTGCTCAAGATAACAGTAGTTAAGGTGGCCAAACCACTCATGTCATAATTTGTTAACTTCATCTGAATGAGTCAACAATGCTGTTGGAGAAGAATCTAGTGCAAAATGTGAGAAGGTGTATAACCTTGCTTGGTGATCTACCCTACCCACTGCCACTGTAGTATCACTATGCAACTCCCTGATAGCCACTGAATTTGGTGAAAACTCAACTCTCATGCCTTGACCAATGTGAGTGATTTGGTACACTGATAGGAGATTGGTTGAAAGAAAAGGAACACTTAGAACATTATTGAATGTTCCTCCTTCCATTTCAAATGACCCTCCCCCTACAATGGAAACTGATGTGTCATCACCCAAACTAATTGAAGTCATGCTACAAGGCTCTAAAGATGAAAACTCAACTAGGGAAGAGCCCATGTGGTGAGAAGCACCTGAATCAATGACCCATGATGTTGTAGAAGCTGCAATTGCTACAAGGGCCTTGCCCTTTTCTTTCTCCTTACCCTTGCCTTTTTCCTTGGTAGAATCTTGGGTAGATGAATTCTGCTTGATGGACTCAGGAACACCTATGTTGTGCTTCTCTAGAAGATGAGTTAGGTGATCTATTTGTTTCTTCATGCATTTGTGTTCATCATGCCCTGTCTTTTTACAATAGGCACACTTAACCTTCTCCTTCTTAGGTTTAGCATTGGAGGAGGAAGACTCAGTGTTGTTTTTGGCAGGATTGTTTTTTCTTTCTTCTTCTCCTGGTCCTTGTTCTTTTTCTTCTTCTCCTTTGTTGAAGTCTTATCCTTACCATTTCCAACTATCAAAGCTTGGGGTTGAGTAGACTTCATTGTGCCCATTTGGATTAGCTTATCTTGCTCCCTAGTCAAGTCGGCAATGAATGAATCCAAAGAAGGCATTTTCCATGTAGTGCCAAGGGCACTTTTTGTGGCATGGAAAGTGGAGACAGAATTAATAGCTTTGACCTAACTTTGCAAGAATAGAAAGGATGAGTTGATCATCTTTCTTCTCTATACCGTATTATTTCAATTTCAATCTAAGGGCCTTAAACTTAGTGAAGAAGTCTTGTAGGGTGTCAAAGTTGCTAGGACTTAGACTTATGAGTTTGTTTTCGAGCTCATGACCTCTCATCTCATCAAGCTTCCAAAATAAGGTTTCTAGGGTGCCCTATATGTCTTTGGGAGTCTTGGTGGTTTCTAAATGGAAGAGAAGTTCCAGAGACATGGACAATCTCAGTAATCCATAAGGCTTCATCACTACGGTTGTACCACTTGACCTTTTCAACATCAGTGCTGGGTTCTACTTCAGTACCCATGGTGATCCTATACAACCCTTTACTTCTAAGAATGATTGACATTTTAACCTTCCATTCATGATAGTTGAAGGGTGTTAGGAGTTTAAGTTGAAAAGAATCCATTTTAAACTGAATTTAGGTGAAGTTGTGTTGAGTGCAAGTTGTGAAATTATGCAGAAAGGAGAATGAATTTGATTTTTAGCATACTAAATGATGCTGTAGAAATTTGTTAAAGTCATTAATAACTAAAAATATAAAAAAGGCAAATACCAATGGAGATGGAGGCTGGGCATGGTCCCACCAAGAAGAAAAAAAACAAAAAAAGATGCCAATGCCAAATTTCTAGCTGTAGTCCAGAAAAAAGACACTTTTCAAACAAAAAAGATGATGCTAAGGTGGGTTAAAGAGTCCCCAAGTTGCTCAAAATGAGAAGATTTGATGTAGGGAGCAGAAATGTGATGCCAACCTACAAGGAAAGGATGTTTTGCTGCTGAAGGAAGTGCCAAGCTGCTGGAGAAAATGACAGGTGGCTGGAAAAGGATGCCAAGTACAACTGATCAGATCTTAATGAAAGAGAGCAATAGAAACATCAATGCCTCCCTTTGCTAGACAATGTCAGAGTAGCATAAACCAATGCCAAGTGTAGAGCTGTAAAAAAATGGTGCCACTTCTCCAACAACTATGCCTTAGATCATAAATGCCATTATCTATCAGAAATTTTCAAATTTGACAAAAAAATGCCTTAACAAAGCTCTAGATTTTAATGAAAGCTATAGCAAAATAGACAACCAGTTACCAGGGTGGCTCTGATACCATATCAAAGGATTCACTAAGGTCTGAATAATGAGGATGCACGAGTCATGGTTTCAAGGGATGAAGCAAGTGAATACCACAAAATGCTAAAGTAAATGAAATCAAACAAGAGACAATTGCATAGACAATTTAGAGAAAAGCCAATATTCCATTAACATGAGATGGCCATAATGAAAAATACATATAGGAGAGCTAGTAAGTAACTCCTCCACAAATGGTGGTCAAAGCACCCCAAGAATAGACTATAACTCCTCCATGAAAGGTGGTGACAAGGTGCTAAGAATAGAGAAGTAACTCCCATACCCAGAATAACTGGTCAAAGGAGTTACTTATGACATTCTTATGACACCTATGACACATCTATGACACACATCTCCACATAAGCTAGCCTATCCCACGAATGTAGGAAAAATCCATGTAAGCACAAATATATAATATTCCCTAATTAAATAATAGGGAAAAATAAAAACCTACACTAATAGGAGAAAGCAAGAAAAAAATCCCAGTCATATTTTTTAGGCAAATACCTAGCAAGGTTGGTTCTGCAAGTTATATTTCTATGTGTAATATGGATATGGGTTTATATTCTTTGTGATATTTTTTTATGTTGAGAAATAAATTGAAATGTCGTTTAAGTTTTAGAAATCTTAGTTGCAATTCTAGATTACAAATAAGACCATTTGGACTGAGAAATTTGTATAGAAATATAGTGAATTGTTAAAGATTTTATTTTGACATCTTATCTTTATTTCAGAAACATATTTTATATGGACAACATCCCTTCTTATATTTTAATAGGAAAGAGACTAAGGTTTAGTACATATACTGGCAATGTCTAAATTATAGACTATGTTTTAATCAACACGTGGGCAACATCTAAATTATAAACTGATTATATATATACATACGACTAAGTATTACTATATATGAGCAATGCTTAACTATAGGATTGCATCATACCTAAATTGAACAATGCTTTATATTATTTACTACGTCTTGTTTATACTTTGGAAAACATTTTATTTTATCTTTGAAACATATTATATTTGTATAACATCCTATATATATAAATAATAGTGTCCTTTCTTATATTATTATTAGGACTAATATTGATTGATTGTTAATATAGATACGAAAACATTCAAAAATTGGAAACTGAATTTTAATAAATATATGGATAGGATTTTAAATAAATAGATTGCATTTTAACATATATATGAGCAATGCTAAAAACAATAGAATTTAGTTGAATACATGAAATAGGGTAGCATCTTTCTGTGTATAATTTAGAAATACATATTAGATGGTATCTTTTACACACACACACACACACACACACACACACACACACACACACACACATTCAATGAGTATACTTTTAACCTATTTAAAAGACTACTCTGTAGTCTAGATAAATGATTTTTAGGAGTTCATTTGAGCCCTAATGACAAACTAAAAAATATTTTAAGTATATTAATATGATAATTAATATCTAAATCATAGTTTGTATTTGGTCCAAATTTCAATTGGAGGGATTGTGTTCAAATTACCCTATTAGTTTAGCTAAGAAGGTCTGCTACAAACAAAGATAAAAAATAATTCTTGTTATATTTGGTATAATTTGACTAAGTACATAATATTGAATTAGATTATTAAAAAGTTTAAAGTATAGGCTTGAGTGTTTATGATCTATTTTAGGTATGAAAATTGAGATCCTAGCATAATAGAGATTCTTATTTGTCTGAGGATTTCATATGCTAAGATGAATTAATAAACTTGAACTTAGTTGAATAAAACTAGTACTATTTATTATTTTGAGTATTGAGTTTACCTGTATGTAGTATGTTTAAAGGATGATATTATGGTAAGGTACACATGCGCACATGTGCATGTACGCACACGCACGCACGCACGCGCACGCGCGCACACACATACACACACACACACACACACACACACACACACACACACACACACACACACACACACACACACACACACACACACACACACACACACACACACACACACACACACACACACAAAGTACTTATACCACAAATGGATTATTTCGAATAATTTGGACTTATACCTACTAAAGTAGAGTGGCAAAAATTTTCTTTGAAAATAATTTTCTTATATTTCAAATAAATTAGACTATTTCAAACCATTTGGGCATATATCATTTTGAATTAATTGGACTATTTTGAATATCTGGACTTATACCCACTAAAGTGGAGTGGATAAAATTTTCTCTAAAAAATAAATTTCCTATATTCTAAATAAATTAGAGTGTTTCAAACCATTTGGGCATAGATCATTTTGAATAAATTGGGCTATTTTAAATAATATGGATTTATACCCACTAAAGTGGAGTGAAAAGAATATTATCCAAACATAAATTTGTTATATTCAAAATAAATTGGATTTTTTTAAAGCATTTGCGTATAGATCATTTTGAATAAGTAGGGCTATTTTGAATAATTTAGACTTATACCTATAAAATGTAGTGAAGAAGATTTTCTCAAAAAATAAATTTTGTTCATTCCAAATAAATTAGACTCTTTCAAACCATTTGAGAATAAATCATTTTGATTAAATTGATCTATTTTAATTGATTTGAAATTATACCCACTAAAGTGGATTGGAGAATATTTTCTCCATAAATATGTTTTCTATATTCCAAATAAATTAAATTATTTCAAACCATTTGGGAGCAGATTATTTTGAATAGATTGGACTATTTCAAACTTGTGGCACCCTTCTGAGCCTTCATATTGATCATTGATCCTTTGAAGTACCTTCTATTACTAGGACACATGGCACCATTTGACTGGCCAAATTATGGATGAAAAGATATTAAACAATCTAGTTCATCTACATAATAAAACATCTTGACAATTATTTGTTGTTCATTGGGAAGAATTTCATGAGAAAGTGTCAATATACTAATGGATCAATTTGGATAAATCAATGGATTATCCACTTACACTTAACTAGATCAAAGTAATTCTAAATTAGAATCGATTAATCTGAAATTAATTGAACTATATTTGAGATAATTTAGAATTGATTTGTATGAAATTGATGATAATTTTTATTACTAGAATTATAGTTTATAATCAATAAATACACTTGAAAGAATCATAATATGGAAAAGTTACATCTTTCTAAACATTGGTTCACAGTTGCTAGCATGGCTTTTTTGCTTTCTCCCAAGAATATGATGATAGACATCATTTTGATTCTCCAATCCTTTTCATCTTTCTGAATTCCATTCCAGTATATCTACTTGATGTAACATAACTCACTTTTAATTTTTTTGATTTATAACATAATTCTAAGAATTAAAATCAATGAACAATGTGTTGGTAGTTGAAAAATCATTTCCAAAGGTCCCTTTAAAAATAACTTCATCAATTTATTTATATTTATATTGAATGAATTAGAATATCTTTTCCCCCAAACAAACATGAAATTTGAACTTATGTAACCCATGACTTGAATGAGTATCCTCAAATGATTGTCCTTCATCATTGACCAAATGATAATGTGAGGAAAAAGACTGCAATGCCACCTTAAAAACTTCTTTGTAATGATCTTGAATGCAGTATGAAATATTTTCTATTTTCTATTCTTCTTTTTTTCATGTATCATGAATTTTCATAGCTTTTGTTTTGTGAACAACAAATAATAAGTAATTCAACCCCAAAATCAATAGTTTTTTAGAAGTTGGTTTTATCTCCTCCTTTGAAATGTCTATAATTTGTTAAATAAAAAATGGATCATTTATTAAAAAATATTATATTATAATAAATATAACATGTTAATTTATAAAAAATGTTTTACATGTTACTAGATTGGTTGTTGATATGATTTTAATTTTCATTTCTTAATATAACATAAAAACATAATGCATTTCATTTGATTCATTTTTTTTACATTTCCTTAAATCTTATAAAGATTCATATAAACACATAAAAATAAATACATGCTCAGGCACATTATACTAATTATACACAGATGTACCTTTTCTATTGCCAAATTTGTAACATACATATGCATATAAGGTAGGAATTGACATACCACTTAGAGTGGCAAACACTTACAATGCCAAATGATAGAACCACTTGTAGTATTGAAATAGTTGGGAAAATAAATAGTGACAGTAGAATGCACATATATAGATAGAAATATCAAACCACTTAGCATTGAAACACTTAGATATCCATTCAAACACATATTAAAGAACAATGATAAGAACTGACAACTTATTTTATCATTCATATTAACTCATTCAGGAATTACAGTCAACATTCATTAACTAGATTTTAGATGAACAATGATGAGCTGCCATTCTTAATTAGACAACATAACATCCATGGCTATTCTAAGGCCCATGCCAAATACATATCCTTCATAAATAATCAATCATTCCTACCATAGCTTCATTGCTACTGGCTATCATTGATGGCATATTTCTCTCATAGTCTACTTGCTTTAGCTAGGATGCTCCTAGTCATGAAAATAACATTGTAGGTACATGTATGTATAAAATCCATTGGAAAAGTCTATATATAGATAGAAGTTGATGGGGGATATAGGAATAACTCCTAAGAGCTATTAATGCATTAAATTATAGCAGTCTAAAGATATATCTTTCATAGATAGCAAGATCTCAAAAATTAAAAGAAAATAAAGTGAAGTAAATGATGATAGACAACTAGGACACTAATTGTATAAGTAGGAAATTTAGATTACATCATCAAAATATAAATATTCATATTGAATCCTTATAACTTAACCATGACTTTATAGGAATTTCATAATTTGTTTCTCCTAGACATTGATAAGAATTTAACATTGATCAACTGACATCTATATTCTTATAGTATTGAAAGCACTAGTTGTTCTTATGTATACCAATACATATTTATATGTTTATACATCCCATAAGAGTAAAAAAAATAAGATTTACTCTTCTAATCCATGGTTCACTATCACTAAATTTAAATGAATATACACCTTAATAGTTGAACCACTTCATATACTTCTAATAAGACGCATAAAATTAAAAAAATGTATAAATAAATAGAAATATAATTATTTCTAGCACAATACACTTTAGTATTTTTTATTGATAAAGAACACATGGATACTCTGCATCAAAATTTATTGTATTTAAGACATAGTATAACACATATTGTGTTATTTTAAATTGGGTAAATGAAACATGTAAACAATATTTTAATGGGTAAATACAACCACATTTGAGTCTACACAACAATAAATTGAACCCACACTTCCAAATCCAAAGCTAATGCAAGTCTATATTTTATTGTCTTATACAATATCCTATCCATGAATAAAAATTCAATTGTAATGTATCTAAATAAATAAAGATAATTAATATATTCTAGACTTGTATAAAATTGTATAATTACACATTTATTGAAAGGGATTTTCACCTTTTTTTTTCCTTTTTTTAGTTTGTATAGATGCACTCTTTCATTAAAACTTTGTATTTTAAAAATGTATCTTGTTGTATATTTTTACCTTATGTTGTTTTCATGGAGGCGCCAACCTGTAGAGCTATGCCATGTGTTGTTGTGTTGGAGACACAAAGTTCTAGAGTTGTGTTGTGAATTGTTTTAATTAAGACACAAATAGACGAAGAACTATTCTATCAGTATTATGAATCATTGATAAATAAAAAATTATATAATTGAAAAATATACATGATATTATCTTACCTTCTTCAACTTGTAATGTGTCATTTTTGTTGATATGATATTTTGTTATAATTGTTTATTCACTTGCATGCAATGACATTAGTGTTAGAAATTAAAAGATTTCTAAGTTGTTAGGTTCGAAAAATAAAGCATACACACCAAAAGATTGTTAAGATGTTATATTTGGAAAATGAAGCATGATTATAAAATAAATTAAAAATGTTATGCACCTAGTACTGATCAAAGTGGTTTTTCTTGTATTGGTTTCTATGAATTTATCAAATAATTTTGAAATTAAAAATTGTTTTCTCTTTAGTTTCTATAATGCAAGATAAATTTCTTTGTAATTTTATACAAACACACACCAATCCAGCTCCTGTATATACCCCTAACACATCACATGCATCTGAATCATTGAATGTAGAGATAAGTTTCTCTTAAAAGATGTTATCTAATTAATTTTTGAATGTCATTATTTTATGTGAACCATCATTTGAAATGTTTTTACATCTTTGTAGATGTTAAAACCTTCTTCTAATCTACTTTGTTATGAATGGAGGCTGAAACCTTGTAGCTAAAAATGAGCGAGATCCTGAAAAAAATTGAGACCTATAATATATGTCCAATCAAATTCATTACTATATGGACCCCATAGTATGACACCCATATATTTCATGGATTGGAAATCACCAACAGGTAGATTATTGAGAAAGGTCTAAATGGTAGAATAATGTTCTAGTTTATAGATGATGAATAAATTGAAGGCCTCAACAATAAATTTATCAATCAATACCTAAATAAATAGGTGAAGATGTTCTTATTTAAAAACATCATTGAAATTTAAAAGATCAATAATTATCAAATTGATGTTTAGATAAATAATGAATATTTCACTAAAATATTCTAAAATGGATGGTGAAAGACATGGGGGCCTGTAATGGAAACTGAATCTTTTTGTATCTATCCCAGGAAGCTGACCTCCATCATTATCTAGATAGTTTTTGAACATGATTAATGAATCTTGAGATAATACATCCCAACATTTTTTATTTTTTAAAATACTTTCATTCAGGACACACAAATCGTCAAACCTTCTCCACAAAAATTGTATAATGCTCCATTACCTCTTCAAATGTGATTATTTTGTCTAATTATAGTATCATATCATGTTTGTTGAAATAATCTATATTTTTTTGATAATATGTTACTTTATAGCTTCACCTTTTTGCACTAAGTATCCATGTTGTTGTACCCAGGAGTTGTTAAGAAGAAAATATACCCTTTTTCCAATAAATCTGCTAGTTCTATTTGAAAGCCCTTGAATATTTCTAAGTACTGTTGTATCAATCTGATTTAAATCTTGTTTATCTAAACTAGGTAAAGTACCAATTTTAAACAAATCAAATGACTTATCAAAACAATTCCAAATAGGTTGTTCCATGAAAAGAAGGTATTTTCTCTCCTGTAATTGTGTTAAATAGTTCATTTGTGTGAATAAGTGTCTATCTCGTTCATGTATTTTTTCCATATTTTTTCCCTGTTTCAAGATGCTTCCAACCTCTCAGTTTGATAAGATCACATGTAAATCGAACTCTTTTTAAAAATGAAGACTTATAAATTATTTCGTTGGCTTCATTATATTGATTACATATTTTGTGCACAATATGGAATAGAGGACAAGTTTTCATAAATCTTGCCCTTATAACAATACATTTATTTCTCAATGATAGTGAATTGTATTCCTACTCTAAAAGAATTATCTGTTGTGTGGTAGTTATGTGTTGGTCATCTGCAATTTTGAACCTTAAAATTTTTTCTCCATCATATCTTTTAGGACTTATTTTGATTCAATAAAACATTGAGGGTTGTTTGGATCAAAAGGAATTAACAAAGCACCCTTCATCAGAACCAAAATATGTTTTAAAAATTAATGAATTTTATAATTCACCCCTATTTCATTCAGATTTATTATTTTGATATTAGCATCCCCCAATTCACATATCTCTACAGGAATGTTCAAGGCATAATTTCTAGAGGAAATATACCATGTAGAAAATTCATTATGTGTCTAATTAGAATTTTGTGTTAACAAAAGTGTTCCAATCTTTTTTTCAATCTTATTTTTCTCCACTAGTGTGAGTAATTATATGACCTATTTCAAATATACATACAAATATGTTTCCCTTGCTTATCTTGTTTTCTTCAATGTTTTTCTATCATGACTATAGCATATCTTAAATACATGTTTGCATGATGGCAAGTAGAAGAAGTTGTTTCCCCTAGTTCATGTTTTTATTTCAACATATTTTGTACTATAATGACCAAATTATCCTTTTTTTATCAAAATAGACATTTGAAGGTTGTCACAACTATTCAAATGAAACCCAAATATTTCACAAGAATGATAAAAATTATTTTCTATCAATCCCATTTTACTGGGTGTAAATTTATTGAAATTAGTTGTAGATCGATGGAGAATTACCTCTTATGCATTCCATACTTCCAGTTGGAATTTAAGGGCATCTTCAAGTTCATCCTTATCCTAGGAAATGATTATTCCAATTAGAGAAGATTTTTTTTTGATGTAGTGCTAAACAATTATATATTTGCATGCATGTTTGGCAGATTAAATAATTCAAAATACCAATCAGCAAGAGGAATTTTTTTTCCATGATAAAATGGAAGATGTTGATGTGTATTTAATTTTAATTTTGGTATTTTAAATGGTACTCTATCCAAATTCTCTTGGAGTGAGGCCTTCTTCTACCTTTTATCCAAATTCTCTTCAAGTGAGGCCTTCTTCTAACTTTTAAAAGTGTGAATTCCTTTTTCACTTGAAGACATTCTACAAAGCAATTGAAATGATTTAAATATTGATTTTTTAAAAATGCAAGTTGCAAATTGTAATGGTTTATGAATTTTTTTTGTAAGCAATGATTAAATGTATATCAACAAATGTTAATTCTAAACTATAATAAAAAATACATATTAAATATTCATAATATATACATTAAATTACATTTACACTAATAAGGTATGACCAAAATAAAAATAAATTGTGTACACTAGCCACTATAATCTGATGGGCAAAGCAATTTGTAATCATACTTCTTGTAACCCTACTCCTCCCTATGATTACACATCAACTCAAATGCAAACTACCAACCATATTAATACTAATTTGAGACATCTACCACCTAATTAGACTTCTCTTGCATCAAGTTTTTACCCTCCTTACATCCCTAGTCCATATCGGTTCTTTTGCACATAAGATAGGCCTTTTTGAGACCTCTCAAGGCCTTTTGAGAGCCTGTTGCCTAGCCTTAGACCCTATTTGACTTAGGCCATGGATTGTGTGAAGGAAACCCATGGCCTAGGATGCATGTTTCCTTCAAAAAATGTATGGCCTAAGTAAAACATGTTTAAAAGGGCCGAAATGAAGTCAAATAGTCAAAAATTGCTAGTTTTAGGTCATTTAGTAGATTAGGGTTAGGATATATGCCTCTTTCTCATTAATTTTGAGCCTCTTATATTCTCATTTCACAACTTTATCTTGATTCTTCTTCCATCTCTTGACTCTCAATCCTTCTTGAATCTCTCTTGGTTCATTTTTGGCACTCTTGAGTTTGATTGGTGATAGAGGATCCCATATGCTGCTACACACTTTCTTGGATACTCCATTACTACCTTCAGTTCCTGATTCCTTATGGCTTGTTACCAAACTTATACATTTGGAATTACACCTAAATTATGAACTTGGTTGGATATATTATACCTATAAGTTTTCACTTAGCCTCCTCTTTTGCTCTTGGCTATTGGTTTGGACTTCAGGTTGCACATAGCTTGGTCTTCCTCTTACATTGCTTCCTAACTTGGATTTATGGTTGGTAGAATATTTGCACATATTATATGATCTTGATTTGAGGGAACTTTGCTATGCAAAGTGAAAATCCTTTGTTTTGTGTAGTGTATATGCTAGGGTTTGAACTATTTTAGTGAAATAGTTATTTTGTGCATTGCTTAGAGTAGTTTCCAAAGTTTATTGCATTTTTATATGAGTAAAGAGTACTTTCATTTCTTGAAATATTCCTTTGTTACATATCATTGTTCTCTTAATAGATAATCCTCATTGCATATTAGAGATATACATGCTCAAAACAAACTAGAAAACTTGCTTAAACATTCCCTCTTTCTAGCTAAACTAGAACATTGCATTATTAGAAAACAACAATATTGATTTGGAAAGATAGCTCAAATATAAAATAAACATGATCTTAAACCCTTTCTTAGAAATGTATTTATTTATTAAACCATATTTCATTTGGAGTCAAATTACCTTAGCTTCTAGATTTACATTTTATTTGTTATCTCTCTCTAATTGGTATTATTATTCTCACTTTATTTATGCAAATAGTAGTCTAGTCTTCGCTACTTGCTTTACTATAGTTGGAACTATTAGAGTAACTTGCATATTTTATGTTACTATTCATGCTAGCCCCAACCTAGTTTACAAGTTTGTATATATATTGGTGCAATCTGGAAAACTAGATAGCCATTATAGATCTCCTTTAGCCCTCAAAACCCTTGAGCCATCTACCCTCTTAGTGGTTTACTTTATCACCTTGCCAAACATTGGTGGTTACATTTAGATTATTGGAGCTACATTTTGGCATGCCTAATGAGACCTCACATATAATTTCACATTAGTTCTATCACATTTAGATATCTCTTAACCAATTCCCCTTTATTAGTTGCTAGACTTTATTTTCAGTTATGTTTTAACTCTCACCTTGGTTATTTTATCATACTTTGGTTTTGTGTCTTTCTCCCAGTTGGTTCTCCATCACTTTGCCATTTCTATTGTCTTATTTGTTGTTTATGCTTCATTGCATACATGGATAATATCCCACCTTTGGGAGACCAATCTCAGTAGATTTAGGGTCTCATCCTTGAGCTCACCATTAAGCAATCCATTCTTGCAATGGAGTGCCATAGATACCATAGGACCTAGGATCTTCCCTCAACTCAGCATGGTATTCTACACCCTCTCATGTTCAAAATGGAAAAAGATTAGTAAGAATATCATGAGTGGACTCAGTTTCCTTTTTACTAGTCCAAGATTTATTTGTCTGAGGATGTTTCATCTTAACCTCATGTCACACCTCATTCACTTGTTCAAGGTGATGAAAATCTCCTCACAAAGTTAAGGCCTGAGGAGTTATGGGAAATAATTATTGATTGCCATAAACATCTTCATGTGAATTAATTGTTTCCTTCTCCCCCTAGGAGTTGATAGTGTGCTTCCTCTAGAAATAGAGCCCATACCCACTTAATGTCAAGTGCCTCGACTAGTTCTCACATGATTTCCTTGCCTATTTCCTGACTCAAGAATCTAGAGAAAAAACACCCTCATATCCATGATGTGGATCATAGGTATTCTAACTAGATGAGGTATCCCCAGCCTGGGGGTTCCTCCCATCCTCCTAGTCCTTCTTTTAGATTTATCGATGATCATGCTAATTTCAATCACCAATTACAAACTAGAGATATATGGGATGCCTATCAAGAGCATTTATGGCCACTGATTAACCCTCATGTGATGGCACATGACTAGCACCATGGATATCTTGGTCATCATGACCATTTTCATGAGTATGCCACATCTTCCCATCATACCCATGGGGAATGGCACATTTCTTTTGGCCATTCTACAACCCATAGAAGAGATGATTTTCATTATGAGCATCCTCCTGGTCAAGAGCCACCTTGGTGTCATCTTGCTCATGGTCATAGTCATGGTGATGCCTATGGGCATAAACAACATCAACACCATCACAAACCCCCTCTTAAAGTTTATCACTAGCTTGCTATCAACCATTCTTATGAGGATCTTCATTGGAACCATTTATCCTATTAGGTGCATGTTATTCCCATTCCTAATCCTATCCCTAAACTATCTAAGTTCAATGGGACATGGAATTCTAGTCCCATGGAACATATCATAACATTAATGATGATGTGTATGGATTAGGAATAGGATGAAGGTATGATGTTGAGGTTATTTTCTCATTATTTGCATGCTAAAGCTCTTGTCTAGTTTCGAAATCTACCACTAAATTCTCTCTCTAGTTTCCAACTTTTTCTGGATGACTTCCTCTAATATTTGTATATTTCCATACCCTTTAACCTCAACATCTAATCACTAACTTCCATGGTACAGGCCAATGGTGCATCAAACTTTGATTTTGTATGTAGATGGTGCTTAGTTATTCATATGTGTAGGACTAGGTTCTCAGATGACCAAATTTATGATATATTCACATGAGAATTAAGGCAGGTGGTTCACCTTAAGGTCCTCAAGAGTGAACCTACCTCTTATGATGAAGCTGTTAATGATTGTGTGAAGATCAAAGTGTTTGAGGTACATGTGGGTATGCATCCCATCCCATCCCAAAATTCATCCTCTTCATGTGATCATAACTATAATTCAACCAATGATGGTGTCACTAATTCTCCTTCCAAAAAGAAGGATAAGAAGGATAGTTGTGAGGTAAATGCATTGAGTAAGGAATGAGCTAAAAATAAGGTTTTTAAATCAAGCATAATAAAACAATGGATGATGTTTCCTTATGAACCTATCAAGTTTTTCAATTTCTATCAGATGAGGGGGAATGATGATAATAATTTTGCCACTCATAAGTCTAGTGTGCAAGCCTCACCTCCATCTCAGAGTTCACCTCTTGTAGAACCCAACCACAAGTTTAATGTGTTCAAGGAGCCTCTGCCTAACCATGACAAGGAGAAAAAGAAGAAGAAGAAGAAGAAGAAGAAGAAGAAGAAATCAAAGGCTAAGGCCCCATGTTCCCCTTCTTGCTCTTCCACCTCTTCTGACTTCTCTTCCCAATTTGACCTGAGAGGGAAAGCCAAGCATGAGAGTAGCAAGGTTATTGTTGTTATCAACATAGCATCTACTATCTACATGTAATTTATCAACATGCACTTTGGTTAGGACATCGAACCTATTAGAGAGATTAATGGTACTAGGCCCCCAACCCATGGGGGTAGGAAATCCTAAGGTTAGATTTAAATTTAGGTGTAACATCCTTCCCTAGGATAGACAACATCCTTAATCCATCATTGAAGAGTTGTAAGGCATCTCAGCTTGGATCTCCATTTGGGACCTTCTTTGCCTTTGCCCTAAGCAAAGGGGCCTCATCTTCGATGAGCTTGGTCTTTCTCATGAGGCTGCACTACATGATGATTCTTAAGTGTTGTTCAAATCTGATGCACATGAGAACCCTCATCCTCCCACCTTATCTTTTAACCCAACTTCTTTGTTAGATGATTTAGTTCTTATAAAGAGGGCTCATTTCCCTCTTTATATCAATACTTCTATTAATGACTTCCACATCAAGCAGTACAATATTGATAGAGCTATGTTGAGTATCATGCCCTTGCATGTCTTCAATGAATTTAGGATCAGGTGGAAGAAGCTCCTTGATTCTCTCCATAACTATGTTAGTTTCAATAATGACATGGTTATGTCAGTGGGGAACATGAAGCTCTGGGTCAAGTTTGGCCTTAAGATAGTCAAAATTGAGCTTTGTGGGTTAGACCTTGATCTTTCATACAACATGATTCTTGGCCATCCTTGGATCACTACCATACAATATGTCACATTAGGCATGTTTCACATGGTGTAGTTTGTGCATGAAGGTGAGATTCACACCTTGAAGGCTAACCTAAATCCCTGGGTATTGATCTATGTAAGGATAAATCCCTCAGCTAAGGCTTTGGTTATCTCCTCATGAGGGTATGAAGGTTATCATACACCCCCATTTTTTGAGTCTCATTTATTCAAGGATGACATTTCAATCCAACTAAGTATTGATTAACATTCATTCCTTTGGAGTCTGGCACATGTTAGTTGACTCTCTCTTCTAATCTATAACAAAAAGCCTACCCATATCTTTTAGAATATCTCTTCCAAGATATTTCTCAAGATGTTGATCTCCCCCTTGTGCTACATTTTTCCCATGAGAGTGTAGGCTTTCTCCATGCATCTCCCATTGAGGTCACTAGAGTGGCTAAGTTTGATCTTGAGTGTTGTTGTATTCATGTTATGACATGCAACCTAATCAAGGAGAGAAATGCTTACACCAAGCTCATGTGGGATTACCATAACTATCATTATCCCCTTGATCACCTTGGTTTGGATATTTATCTCATAGATGGACTAACCCTAGGCCTTGCTACAGTGAATGCCCTAGAAATTGACCCTAAAGTGTTAAATGAGTCACTCCCTCCCATGCTTGAGTGTTTTGAGGAAGGTGATGTTATGGACATTGAAGGATCCATAGATGCCAACCTTGGCACTTCAATAAGGCCTAAGATCATCAAGATTAGTGCCAAATTTATTCAAGAGGAACAAGATGTGTTTGTCACCATATTGCATTAATTTTTAGATGTATTCTCTCATGATCATGATGATATGAAGGGAATGGATCCTAACATAGTCATCTATAACCTTG
Source organism: Torreya grandis (assembly GCA_037957365.1). Taxonomy (NCBI): domain Eukaryota; kingdom Viridiplantae; phylum Streptophyta; class Pinopsida; order Cupressales; family Taxaceae; genus Torreya; species Torreya grandis. The sequence continues at coordinate 243,482 of JARHVA010009330.1, read as the reverse complement.
TTATGGATAACATGAACCATCCCATTTACTAAAAGTAATGGCCCATCACTCTTAAAGTCTCTTAATTGGTTAAAGTAGAGATCAAGAAACTCATCTGAGTTGGTTTTATCCAAGCTCTTGACTATCCTTGATGGATTTCCAACATTGTCCCCACTATCAAAGAAAATGGGGATATTTAGATTTGCATCAAATTTTGGGATATCAATATGGCCTACCCAAAGGATAACTTACCTACCTATTTGATAAAATAGATTATGGTTTCCACCACTAGTTTTGAAATCATATCCCTCATGGATGGTTTCTCTGGTATAACTAAATCTAGATTGTACCTAAAGACCAACAAAACATGATGTTCACTACCCCATAGGGTACCTTCTACTGCACCATCATGCCTTTTGTTCTAAATAATTCTAGGGACATGTATCAACATGCCATGACCCATGCTTTTCATGACCTTATATACAACATTGTTGAGTGATATATTAAAGATCTCTTAATAAAATCCCATAGGTGTGATGAGTATGTGTGAGACCTTAGATTCATCTTTGATTGTCTTTGAGAGTTTCACATCAATCTCAACCTTGAGAAATGCATTTTTGGCATTTCAATTAGAAAGCTTCTTGACTTCCTCATCTCATAGAGGGGCATTGAGGTAGATCCCACCAAGATCAAGGTGATCCTTAATATGCATCCCCACATAACTTCATCTAGTTTTAGTCCTTATTAGGAGGACTCAAATTTCTCAGACATTTCTTTGAGGAGTATACTCACAAATAGATACCCCTCACACATCTCCTATGCAAGGAAACTCCATTCTTATGGTCTTCTAAATTCCAAGTGGATTTTGAGGAATTTAAGTGAATGCTTCATAATCCTCCCATCTTAATGGCACCTATTGAGGGGTATGAGTTCATATTATACACCTTTGTCATTGATATTTCCATTGAGGGCATGTTGTTCCAAAAGGACAACACCGATAAGGAAATAACTATATACTACATCTCTTGCACACTAGTTGGCCCTAAACTCAAGTATTCTCTTGTTGAGTGTTAGTGCCTCTCTCTTGTATTCATTATGAAAAAGTTATGACATTATATGTTGGGATAAACTACCAATATGATTGTCTAGTCTGATCCACTTCACTACTTGTTTAACAAGACACATATTATCAGTAAGACTACAAGGTGGATCATGCTTCTTCAATAATTTGACCTTTGTATCATTAACCAAAATTACACCAAGGGCTTGACTATGGATGACCAACTCATTGAGTGCCCACTACCCAACCCTAACATGGAGCTGGTTGATGATGTGTTTTCAAATGAGATTGTCTACTTAGTTAAATGTATTGAGGTCTTCGACTGTGATTGGTATCAGGGCATTATCCATTGCCTTGAAGACCAATCTTATCCCACCACTACTTTTTCATAAGAATTTTATTAGATTCATAAGATTTATATTTGCTATGTCATAATTGGTGGTGTTTTATTCAAGAGGGGTCTTGATGGTGTGTTGATGCAATACCTCTCTACTAAGGACATACCTCTCATGCTATAGGAGTCTCATAGAAGCATTTATGGTGGCAACCTAGGATGATAGGCCACTACTCAATGTATTATCAAGATAGGCTACTACTAGCCTACTCTTGTTAAGGATGCAGTCCAATACACTAAGAAGTGTAAGATGTATCAAGTCATAAGGGATAATATCAATGCCCTAATTGACCTATTACACTTTGTTTTTACCACTTTGCCCTTCTTGGTGTGGGCTATCAACTTTTTTGGTGAATTCAAACCTACCTCTTCTGATGGCCATCGCTAGTTCATCACTACCATTAAATATTTCATTAAGTTGGTTGAGGCTATGCCTCTCAATAGCATGTGTGGGAATATCATTACCAAGTTCATCCTAAACTAAATTATTTGTAGGTTAGGGGTTCTTAATGTGATTATGGATGATAATGGCCCAGGCTTCCAAAGCCCTGAGATGTGTGAGCTCACTAAACTCTTTGGGTTCAAGCTCTGCTTCTCCTCTACCCATTACACCTAGGGAAATAGATAAGTAGAGTATTTAAATAAAACTTCGAATAAGATGATTCTTCATATCATTTCCTAGTCTACGAGAGAATGACATCTCATTCTCTATCCTATCCTTTGGGCCTATTGGACTAGATTTCAAATGGCCATAGGGGCAAATCCCATACTCTCTCATGTATAGGTTTGAGGTTATTATCCACTTAGAGGTCTTAATCCATTCACTACAAGTTAAGATGTTTAGTTCCCTTTTTGATGAGGAAGAACATGATGCTTGCCTCATCAAGCTTAAATAGTTAGATGAGTGATGCCTAGCTATTCTTGAGTACAACCATGCTTACCAACATTGTCAACACCACTAATTCAAAAAATTGGTGAACCCTTATTAGTTCAAAGTATGTGATACATTATTTATTTTTGATAAGGAGCACCATAAGAAGGGAAAAATTATACACAAGTGGTTTGACCCTTTTATCATCCTTGCCTCTCTAGAAAATGGGGCCTTTCATCTCTTTACCCTTGACGATGAGCCCTTATGGTACCTGATCAATGGGTTCTGCCTTAATAAATTACATGTCTAAGACCTATGTGTCCCTCCAAGAAAGTATTATATGGTGGTAAGGTGAAAATTTCCTCTCTTCTATCACCACTAACCTCCATGCCACTAGTATATGTGTGTACATGTGGGGGGTTATTTATTAGTAGTTGCTACTATCTAATCACATGTATCTAGTAGACTATATTAGATGAAACATACACATCAAACACAAAACAATATACAAATATGTGCTAATAATGATAAAACCATTTTATATATATCATAATAAATACATGTTTTTCTCTAGGTACATTACATGGACTCATAGTACCCAAAAACACTATCATATGCATGGATACATACAAATGCCCAATCAACTTATGACTAGGTAATATCTATGTTAGTATAATATAGGTGGAGACCTTGATCTCTACCTCTCAACCAGTCAAGCTACAGTCTCCTCTAGTGTAACTAGTCAATCTCCCTTCACTCTAGGTGGCTCAGCTCCTTTGGTCTACTCTTGGGCTACCTTAGCCCATAGTTGATCAATCTTGGCCTTTTTTCTTGATAGTCTTACCTTGGTATTCATTACAACCACCCCATGGTTTACCATAGATGCATTGTTTCATACTATATTGGCCTATAAATATGGAATCATGCATCATGCCCTCACTAGCTCGAGTAAGGAACATGCACCCACCTGCTAAAATCGAGTATGTGGCTCTGCCCTTATTGGTAGATGCAACACCCACTCTATCAATGATGTAATTACCATGTAAAGGAATATTTAACTCAGTAAAAGGTCCACCTAAGGCCCAATCTAGCTAGGTTGGTATCCTACACACACAATATATACATATGTTAGTCACATATCAACTCTCACTAAGGATGAGTACCAAAATGAAGTGATATATAAAAAATGCACTTATCTTACCTAGTAATGCTAATGACCTATGTGTCCCTCTTGTAGGTCATGATCCTCTTGGTGGTGGTGGTCCTAATCATGGTGGCCTTTCTCCACCATCACCCACCTCGATCCACTTTGTCTTCCTACTAGGCTCATCCCTAGGTGGTCTGGTCTGTGCCCATCTCCCTCACCCCACCAGAGCCTATCTCCCTAGATGATGGTATGATTCTTATGGACCTAAAATATCCTCTCATTCTAAGTAGGAATCTACCTTGACATCATTTTATAATGTAATATACCTGTAGGGATCTCAGATGTAGCTTGATAATGTCTAGATCCAAGGTGGTTTAAATAGGGCCCATCCTATTTAAAAACCATGCAACTATTAGCATGCCCTCATCTAGTGTAAGGTACACCTCACTACCATATTAAATAATCATCCATGTTAGTGGGATAATCTCATAAGCCAAGGACATGAATAGACTAGGTTGTGTCAATTTACCTGCCCCTGTGTGATGGGTGTGATCCAACTATTGGTACAATCCACCTAGGCCATACTAACCCTAGGTAAATATCTATCCTTCCTTAACACATTGGATAACTCATATCCATGAAAATGGTATTCATCTTATACTTTGGTTGGCATAGTGCCTCCCAACCATAGTCCCTAATATCACTATTTAGAGAGTGGGTACCCCTGGTGACAATTGTGTGATCTAGAATCCATGGTTATTCTACTGCAGGTGGGGTCCCACCAGGTAGAGCTCTATTGCTATTATGTCCTACATCGATGGTAGATCTATCTCTCTACCCATTATATCTATCTCATAAAGTTATTAAACATATTCAATGTTGAGGATGGCCTCTAGCTCGAGCCCTAACTAGAACACATACTTCTCAGGTACCCACATGATCACCAATGCATTCACTAGGTCTCTTGAGTAATATAGTGAGGGTACATCTATTAACCACATAAGTATTATAATATATAATAAATCCTTATCTTCCACTATTAGAGCATCTACCTCCTTGACCAACCATATTGGAACTCTCTCCTAGTTGGTCAGCTCACATGACTCATTTCACTATGTTTACCTCTTTCTCACCTGTGAAGGTCTTCCCTCCTCTAGTAGGCTAACTCTTCCACATCTTTGCATAAGTAAAAAAACAAGAAAATGGATTAGTCTACTAGAAAAAAATGAGTAAGAGTAAGTATAAAACCATGTTTTTATCTATCCATATTATTTTTTCTCTCTCCTTCCTCTTCCATCCCCTTCCAAGACCTCTTGGGCTCTGTTGAGCACTTGGGGGCCTATTTTGTGCCCTTTCTACCCAAGGCCATGGATTTATAGGCAAATCTATTGCTTGGGCAGGCCAAACCATGGCCTAGACCTACTCAGGCTATAGTCTACATTAGGATGCCCAAGGGAGCATTTGGGCTCCTTTGTTTTTACGCTCGAAAGCCCCATTTTTTTTGTCTGTCTTACCAAGCCCATAATTTTGCCTCCTTATTTTTCTTGATTCATCTACCAAATCATTATGAACAAGTCAAAACGTATTTAAGGCCTCCCAAACCCCCCAAAAATGAATAAAATTGACAAAATTCATTCATAGGACTTACTCAAACCATCATATGCATCTCTGATGCTCTCCTGTGTCCTTATTTACTCTGCTTAGGATTTGTTTTCTCATGGGATATCCTTTGGCTCTCTTAGAGTGAAAATAAAAGTGAAAATGACCTCTTTTATCTCTTTTTTCCTAGTTTTATCCCCTTTTTCTTGCTTTTTATGGGCCTTTTTTGCGTGTTTTACCCATTTTTACATTTTTGATCACAAAACCTCTATCTTAGAGGTTTTGGCACATTGAAAATGCATTGGTGGCCTTCATTTTTTAACCAAAGGATTCATTAGGCCTACTATGGCCCTATTTTGGTTCCCAAGACCCCTTTTAGGTCCCCATTGACTTGATAGGATGCTGTCCCATCTCGTGGCCACCTAGGGATAGAGGTTACTTGTTATGCTTATTTTAGTTAGTCATTTCTCTAATTTTTTGTAGTCGATCTATTCTAACTCCCTCTATTTCTTATTCTTCATGGTTGAAGGTAGGTTTTTTAGCTAGCTATAATGGTTCAAAACTTACTTTAGTCTCGATAATTAGTCTTTGTTTTCTCTAAAATTCACCCTACTTTCCCTTATTATTTTATTACCATGGCTAGTGTTAGTCAATAATTATGATTGTGGCTTGATTTCATTATTTATTTTCCTCATACAACTCACTTACACCACCTCACTTTGAGATTGCCTTTCTGTTGTCATTAGTCTTACATTCTTAACCCCCATTATGGTGCACCTCTTAGTGGTGATTCACACTAATGGTAGAAGTTGGGGCAACCCAAGACTTGAAGCTATGGCTTGGGTTATCAATGATCAATGGGGCCATGAGCTTGTTATAGCTAGTTTCTTCCTTACCAACAAGATGAATAATGCCATCAATTATCATGCAATCATTGGTATCTTTACCAATGCCTTTGAGTTAGGCATATGCTATTTGTAGATATTATCTAACTCAATCTTAACCATGTCTGAACTCATTAGTGTCTAGGCCATCCTTAGCTCTAAGATACTCCACCTTTTGAAGGTGGTGCATGATTTACTCTCTTCCTTCGAGGACATCCAGTTCACCCATATCCCTTATAGGGAGAACACTAGGGATAACACCCTAGTGAATGCATTTATAGATAGTATGATTTTATTTGATGTCACTTGTGTCCCTTCTTTACAGGAGTTAGAGCTAGAGCTGGAGCTAAAGCTAGTGTTAGATTTTAGATTACATAGCATTTGCACTCTCACCCATGGATCATGTAATCAACTTCTTCCACCACCACTCTTATCTAACAAGTGCAGGTACTATTTCCTTTTATCTTTTTAATTATTTATTTCCTTTACTTTGGTGTGGATTCTAGGTACTACACAACACTCATTCTTTCAAACACTATCTGCTTGTAGCTAGGGGCATATGTAATCATACTTCTCATGACCCTACTCCTCCATATGATCACACATTGACTCATGTGTAGACTACCAACTATACTCATCTTACTTTGAGACATCCACCACCTAATTGGAACTCTCTTGCAAAATTTTCTTACCCCTTTACATCCCTAGTCCATATTAGCTCTTTTGCACACAAGATAGGCCTTTTAGAGACCCTTAGGGGCCTCTCGAGAGCCTATTGACCCACTCTGAACCTTGTTTGACTTAGGTTATGGCTTGTGTAAAGGAAAATTTTGGACTAAGATGCATTTTTCCTTTATCAAAGCCATGGCCTAGGTTGTGGCCTAGGAAAAATGTGTCTAAAAGGGCCAAAAGGAAGTTAAATAATAAAAATGGCTACTTTTAGGTCATTTGGTGGATTGGGTTTAGGATATATACCTCTTTCTCAATAATTTTGATCCTCTTCTCTTCTCATTCCACACTTTATCTTGATTCTTCTTCCCTCTCTTGACTCTCATGCTTTCTTGAATCTCTCTTGGTTCATTCTTGGCACTCTTGAGCTTGATTGGTGACAAAGGATCCCATATGCTATTACACACTTACTTGGAGACTCCATTACTACTCTTAGTTGTTCTTTCTTCCTTATGTTTTGTTCCCAAACTTAAACATTTATAATTGCACCTAATTAATGCACTTGGATGGATATATTATACCTAAAGTTCTCACTTCACCTCTTCCTTTGCTCTTGTCTTTTGGTTTGGACTTCAACTTGCACATAGCTTGGTCTTCCTCCTACATTGCTTCCTAGCTTGGATTCCTGGTTAGTATAAAATCTACACATATTCTTTTATATTGGTCTAAGGGTAATTTTATATGTAAAGTAAAACTCCATTGTTTTGTGTAGTGTATATGCTAGGATTTGAACTATTTTAGTGAAATAGTTATTTTATGCATTAGTTAGAGTAGTTTCCAAAGTTTATTGTATTTGTATATGAGTAAATAGTAATTTCATTGATTGAATTATTCCTTTATTTCATATAAGTACTCTCTTTGGAGAAATTTCTCATTGCATAGTAGGGATATACATACTAAAAAAAACTAGAAAAGTTGCTTAAACATTCTCTCTCTCTTGCTAAACTAGAACATTGCATTGTTAGAAAACAATAGTATTGATTTGGAAAGATAACTCAAATCTAGAATAAGCATACTCTTGAACCCTTTCTTGGAAATATATTTATTTCTTAAAAATTCTTTCATTCAGCCTTAAAGTGACTTAGCTTCTAGATTTACATTTCATTTGTTACCTTTCTCCATATGGTATTATTTTTCTTGTTTTATTTATGCAATCAATAGTCTAGTCTTGGCTACTTGCGTTATTGTGGTTGGACCCATTAGAGTAACTTGCATACTTAGTGTGCCTATTCATGCTAGTCCCAATCTATTTTTTAAGTATATCTATATCTTGGTGTAATCCATCAAATTGAATAGCCATTATAGATCTCCTGTAGCCCATAAAACCCCTGATCCTTATATCCTCTTATTGGTTTTCTTTAGCACCTTACCAAACATTGGTGGTTCCATTTATATTCTTGGAGATATAGAATCTAAAAAAATTTATTTCAAAGGATAAGTATTAGGGTAAGTATGTTTCTAATATGTGTCAAAACACCCATCAACATGTACCTTCAAGGTATCTCCTAGAAGATACTTTTCAATCATGCACAAGAGTGATTTTTTTTACAAGACATTTCTTTGGAGATAACTTCAAGTTAACCATGATGGTATTACAAGTTTACTTAAAGACCCTTGAAGGAATATCCTAGTAGACACCTCAAAGGATAGTGTCACACATTCAAAGGGACATTAAATGTATCTCCCAATAGAACTTACCTTAACCTTGAAATCACTATTGGTTGATAACTTGATGACTTTAAGGGCCTCTTATCTAGTCTTTGCTTAGAATTTTTTGGGATTTTTGCATGAACACAATGTCTTATGGAAATAGGTCTTTGATATTTTTAACTTGGTCAAATCTACTAAAGTTTTATTTCTGCCAGATATTTTTTCCACTAAAAAAAGTCTAAAGGAATTTAATGTCTTGGCCAAATCCTACTTGCATTGAACTAAGTGTTTCATAAAAAATATGAAGGGTTATTTCTTTCAAACATTTTGTCCACTTTAGAAATTATGAAGGGAACTTTCCCTTTGAGAATATTTCCTTGGGAAAAATGTCCAAAAAAATTGCATATTATTGGGAAAATGTAAATTCCTTATTTTTTTTAGACTTTTTTTCCCATCACAAAAGGTCCGAAGGGTGCTTACCCTTCATCAAAAGTGCAAAGGTCCAATTTATTCGACACAAGATATAACTCCAATTCATTTACAAAAAGTGTAAGGTACATTTATTTTGAACTTTTTGTCCATGGCAAAATTTTTGAAGGGCACTTTCCCTTCAGGAATTTTTCTCATGACAAAAAAACCCAAAAGAAAAGTTTGAATTCTCTATTAAAAAATACCTTCAATGTATCTTCAATACAAAAGGCACTAATAGGTGATATTTTGAAGGCCCCTATAGTACCTTCAATGTATCTCCTAAGAGATACCTTTCAAACATGGACAATATTGAATTTATTCTTCAAGGTATCTCCTAAGATATACATTTCAAATAGGGACAAGATTGGATTTTTCCTTCAAGGAACAAGTGCAATTTTCCTTTAGATGGAAGACACTACTAGGTGATATTTTGAATGACCTTGTAATCCATTCAAGGTATATCCTAGGAAATACCTTTTAAACGTGCACAAGAGTGGATTTACCCTTCAAGATATCTCATAGCTGATACCTTTCAAATAGACATAAGATTGGATTTCTCCTTCAAGGCACAAATGGAATTTTAATTTACATGGAAGGCACTAACAAGTGATATTTTGAAGGCCCCTGTAGTACCTTAAATTTATCTCATAGGAGATACCTTTTAAACATGAAAAAGGGTGGATTTCCCCTTCAAGGTATCTCCTAGGAGATACATTTAAAATAGGGATAGGAGAGGATTTTTCCTTCAAGGAACAAGTGCAATTTTCTTTTACATGGAAAGAACTACTAGGTGGTATTTTGAAGGTCATTGTAATACCTTTAAGGTATCTCCTAGGAGATACCTTTTAAAAATGCACAAGCATGGATTTACCCTTCAAGGTATCTCCTAGGAGATACCTTTAAACAAGGCACAAGAGTAGATTTCTCCTTCAAGGAAAAAGTGGAATTTTCCTTTACATGGAAGGCACTATTGGGTGATACCCTCATTAATAAAAAATGGGGACCCATGTGTCAAATTATGCAAATTTGTACCTTTAAATTTAAGATTCACTTGATCAGAGTGTCATTTATATGTTTTCACATTATCTATATTTGAAAATCATCCACATATTTACTTGGTTGGATTATTTATTCATGACTCTAGTTTAACCTTGTCTAAGTTTACTAACATTTGTTCTTCATCTTTCAGGTTGTAGGTTTGATGAATCCCTTATTGAATGAGTTGTGTCTAAATTTTATGGTTTATTCATAATTTGGCCTTTTACTAGCCTTTTATCTGTACAAAGTCAAGTTAAATCCATATCTTAAACTTATTGAAACCCTTGCTCAATAAATCTTAGTGTAGGTTCTTTCAGACCAAATTTAAAATGGGTGGGAACAAATTACATGGGAACACTTTAAAAATGCTATGGACACAATATAATTTTTATACTAAGGCTTGGTTATGTTTTCAACATGACCAAACCTTAGACTAAAATTATATGTTAGGTCTCCTTTATGTCCCAAGTCCACTTTTCCCCATTTATCTTAAGCATGTACCAAATTTATTATATGCATGGTCCCTTTGTTAAAAACTTAGGCTAAAATATTAATCCCAAATTCTTGTTCATATTTATTAATATAAATGAGAACTTAGACTTTAGGATTTATCCTAAGTTCTATATATCTCCAAGTCTTAACTTAAACATTGTGTTTATTCACATGACCAACAACCCATGTTTAATTAGGAAAATTTAATTAGACTATGTGAGATGGGCCAAATGAGCTAAGGATGCCAATCCCTAGGACCAATCTTGCTCAAACCCACTTAGGAAAGGCATGTGAGAAGAGACTGGGACCATAAAAGAAAGTTTGTATCTTTATTATTTAATGGTATGGTGGATCCCTTCCTTTTTTGACTGGCAATTAATGTAGCTCCAAAGCTTGATAGAAAAAGACCACTCATGGATAAGTGTGAAGATGACACATGTTGAGTTGGTGCTTCTAATAAAATGGGCACTTATTTGGAAAAGTGTTAGGTTGTGGAGCTAAAAGCTTCACCAAGATGCAAACAGGAGAAGTTATGGAGGATGCAGAGTTGCGGGGAGTTGCAGAATCAGTTACAGGGAAATCAGCGTCAGTCTGATCAGTCGACGTCAGTTAGATGGCAGTGAGGAAGCAATCGACATCGATTACCATTCGGCTGACATCGGTCATTGAGGAGCCGACATCGGTAGCCTGTGCGTGAACAGGCAGTTCGCATGTTGATTCTGGAGAGTCTTTGGACTGTTTGTTTGCATGTCAAAGGCTAGTCTTAGTCTTGAGTTGCATGTCTAATTATTGTAATTATGATAGTCTAATTATTGTAAGCATGAGATCTATATATGGACTCATGGGCTATATTGTAAAAGTGTGTTAGAAAGCCATAGAGTTTTTAGAGAGAGCTAGTGTAGCTCCTCCTAGTTCCAAAGGGGTGCTGAGTGTGTATGATCAGGGAGAGTTGTAAGGTCTGCAAGGTCTAGGAGCTGATCCACTGGGGTACTGGTTGAAGAATCATAAGGACTTGGTGAGGCAAGGACAAGGGTTCTTCAGGGGTGTAGAGATATCTACATGGTGAGTAAGGTCTAGTGATTTGCAGGTAGCAATAGAGAGTAGGAGATCTACTTGGAGTACGGTTGTGTACTTGGTGAACTAGCAGCGTGTTACTGACTGGTTGGAGAGGTGAACATAAATTCTATATTGGAGTTGATTGTTGTGACCGAGAGAGAGAGGGAAGAAGGTCTTGAGGCGTGGTGAACCTTTGAGGTGGAGGAAGAAGTGGCATCTTCCTTATTGTATATTCTTTTGAGTGATTATTAATACAATTGTGTATTGTCTCTCAATTCCTGTGTTGTTTCATATTTATAGTTACTTATTGATTCTGGTATAATTCCATGTTTAGTTGCTAATACAAGAAGTAATTATATGTGTTCTAATTGGTAGAGCAAGATCTTGACTAAGTAGGCATCGGAGCATGTTTATTGTTCTAGGTTCCTGATAGTTTGTATCAGAGCTTTTGGTTGGGTTACTAACAGGGGGTTTCAGATCTGGTAGTGTTTGTTGATTACAGGTTACTCACAGGGTTTTTTGATTGAGTGGGAGTATAGAAATGGTAGAAGGAAGTAAGCTACGAATGGAGAAACTGAATAGCATGAATGGTCTGATTGATGGAAAGAAAGAGCAGGTAAATAAAGATTGTTGGTTGGTTGCAGATCAACAGGGAGGAACAGATGTTGCAGGGGATGTTGCACAAGATGTTCTGGATAAAGTGGAATCTTGGTTCACAGATTCTTTTGCCTCTTTCCATGCAGTTTGAAATAGAGCATCTTTTCATGGGTATGTCTTTGGAGACTTTGGAGAGATTTATTTAGGAGCTGGAGAGCCTTGTCAGATAATTGGCAAAGGAGAAGTGATGCTGAAATTACAAATGGATGACACACAGTGGTTGAAGGAAGTCATGTAGGTACCAGTCTTGGAGATGAGTCTAATTTCTTCAGGAAATTTGGGTGATGAGAGATGCACTGTAACTCTCACAGTGGATACACTTTAATTAGATGGTGGTAAGAAAGTAGGTATCCTTTATCTATCTACTTATATTGCTGATTCACCTTCTGTTGCAGAGATGTGGCTTCATAGGCTTAGTCACATATGTAGAAGGAGAATGCAGGTTTTGAAGCGGAAGTCAGATGTCTTTGACAAGCTAAAGAATTGGAAAGCCTTGGTGTTCATGGAGGAGATGATAGACAGAGATTAGGTGAGAGAACTGAATTATTTTGAGCAGAGCAGGGTTGATTTGAATAGGTTTTTGATCCACAGAGAGCTCACGGGTAAAAAGTTATCACTCACAGATGAACATAGGTACCGACATCGGTTAGATAGTAACTGACGTCGATAATAGGAATATTGATGTCGGTCATGAAGAAACCGATGTTGGCAGAAAGGATACTGGCGTTGGCTAAGGAGATGACATCGGCAGTCAGGGTCAGTGCAGGAAACTGACATCGATCGGGAGCAGACTGGGAGATGGCCGAGATCGGTCACTAGAACGGATATTGGGTGGACAACAAGCTGTCAACAAGTCTCAAACTCTCATGTGGAGGTTAGAAAGGGTAAGTAAACCTCATATTCATTGTTCACCTTCTTTATATTGCTTACTGATGGTCTAGAACCAGGAAGATGTGAAGAGGCAATGCAGGTAGAATCCAGATACAATGGGAGCTTGGCATGGATGAGGAGTGTGAGTCCTTGGAGAAGAACCAAATAGGTATTTGTTGGTAGAGTTGTCAGCTGGAAGAAAGCACTGAGAGATGGATTGGATTCCCATTTTAAAGAAGAGAGTGGATGGATACATGAGATGGAAGGCCAAGGCATATGGTCTTGAAGTAGCTGCAGGACAGTGGTACAGGTTTGACAGGGGAATGACTAAGCATGGCTTCAGTCAATGTCAGTGTAACTATTGTGATTTTATTCTTACTAGGTGGATGATGAGTCGCGACATTATCCAGTTACTATATGTGGATGGTTTGCTAGCAGGTTTGTACATACAGGGTTTTGCTGAGCTAAAGGTAAGGTTAGTTCAGAGGCGTGTCATGAAGAATTTGGAGCAGTGAAATTCTTTGGCATAAGAGACATGGAGATTTTATCTCTAGTGGGAGCTGATGTGAATCAAGTGTTGGAGAAGTTTGTTATGCAAGATGCAGAATCAAAAATCACACCAAGGGCTGGACAGTTCAAGCTTAGCTTGAAACAGGGTTCGAAATCACATGAGGTCTAGTGTAGACCTGAGTTTTCCCAATCAGTGGGGGTTGTCAAAAAGTATGGATCCAATTCGGGGAAGGAGTACTGGAGGGTAGTTCAGTGGGACTAGCAGCAGGGATTCTTGTTATGCAGGGTCAAGTTCTTCACTAGATGGATATGTAGGTTCGGATGTGGCAGGTTACTTGAATGACAAGTATAGCATCACAGGTTGTGTGGTGGTTGGTCTTCAGGATGGATCTTGAAGAGGGATACAAGCCAGGGAATAATTTAGATGGTGTATAGGTATAGGTACAGGTGCAACTATTTATCTCCAAGTGGGAGATTGTTAGGTTGTGGAGCTAAAAGCTTCACCAAGATGCAAATAGGAGAAGTTATGGAGGATTCAGAGTTGTGGGGAGTTGCAGAATCAATTATAGGGAAACCGGCATCAGTCTGATCAGTCGATGTCGATTAGATGGTAGTGAGGAAGCAACCAGCATCAGTTACCAGTCATCTGACATCAGTCATTGAGGAGCTGACATCAGCAGCTTGTGCGTGAACAGGTAGTTCGCATGTTGATTCCAGAGAGTCTATTTTTGGACTGTTTGTTTGCATGTCAAAGGCTAGTCTTAGTCTTGAGTTGTGTGTCTAATTATTGTAAGCATGAGATCTATATATGGACTCATGGACTGTATTGTAAAAGTGTGCTAGAAAGCCATAGTGCTTTTAGAGAGAGCTAGTGTAGCTCCCCCTAGTTCCAAAGGGGTGCTGAGTGTGTATGATCAGGGAGAGTTGCAAGGTCTGCAAGGTCTAGGAGCTGATCCACCGGGGTACTGGTTGAAGAATCATAAGGACTTGGTGAGGCAAGGACAAGGGTTCTTCAGGGGTGTAGAGATATCTACATGGTGAGTAAGGTCTAGTGATTTGTAGGTAGCAGCAGAGAGCAGGAGATCTACTTGGAGTACAGTTGTGTACTTGGTGAACTGGCAGCGTGTTACTAACTGGTTGGAGAGGTGAACATCAATTCTATATTGGAGTTGATTGTTGTGACTGAGAGAGAGAGGGAAGATGGTCTTGAGGCGTGGCAAACCTTTGAGGTGGAGGAAGAAGTGGCATCTTCCTTATTGTATATTCTTCTGAGTGATTATTAATACAATTATGTATTGTCTCTCAATTCTTGTGTTGTTTCATATTTATAGTTACTTATTGATTCTAGTATAATTTCATGTTTAGTTGCTAATACAAGAAGTAATTATATGTGCTCTAATTGGTAGAGCAAGATCCTGACTAAGTAGGCATCGGAGCATGTTTATTGTTCTAGGTTCCTGACAAAAATTTGAGCATGGGGATACCATGTGTAAAGTAGATACTCCTCCTAGGGGAAGTCAGGCATTTCATTCCAAAATTGAGTGTAAGGGAACCACATGTTGAAACTATAATCACCAAGTAAATGGATTGGTGGGCTCTGTTTATTTATCGACTAGCCAATAACATTGCTTGGAGGTCAACCCATAAGGAAATGGAATTGAAGAGTGTGGGGATGCCACATGTTGATATGGCACTACATCAAAGTGAAATGAGAGCCTCTTCAATTGGGATGAGAGTTATGATGCTAGTGGGAAAAGTGGATGGAGGCTGATGCTTAGGTAGAATTTCAAAAAGGGGCCCTAATAAAGGAAGAGGTCAAAAGGGATATTAATAGAATGTGCCAAGGAACTACTAGTTCCACTGAGCAAGTCTAAAGCCAAGGATGAACTACTCTAAAATAAAAAAATGTGGATTTTGATCCATAATTCTTAGTGACTCATAAGGGCATACACCTATAGATGAGAGAACCATAAACTCTTTTTCATAGACCAGTCAAGGTAAAATTTCAAAATAGGAGGAAGGCTCAATAACCTACAATTTTTGAAGAGCCACTTGCAAAGGCACCCATTCTTCCTCCTTAGGTTGGGTCTTCCAATAAGTGAAGATATTTAAATCAATTTTACTTTAATTTCATAAAATATATCAAACCCTTAAATACTACAAACCATAAAGGAGCATAAATAATGAATTAAGATCTATAATTAAAGCAAAGATTAATAATATAGAATTAGAAGAAAAGAGATAATAGACAAAGATAGTTTCCCATGTAAATTAACATATAATATCACATTATCTTCATTATTATATGGAGAAATTAATACATAAGGCCTCAAGGGCACCACAAAAAATGTCTAGTCACACCTATGAGGGGCACCTATTAAGGTCGAAGAATGATAAAATACTAACCGTTATTACTTCTATTCTATTACAAATGGTGGTATACTGGGTGATATTTTGAAGGCCCTTGTAATAACTTCAAGGTATCTCCAATCAGATTTATTTTGAAAATTAAAAAGAGTGGATTTCCCCTTCAATGTATCTCCTAGGAGATACCTTTCAAACAAATACAAGAGTAGATTTATCTTTCAAGGAACAAGTGGATTTTTCCTTTACACAGAAGGCACTATCATGAGATATTTTGAAGGCCCCTATAATACCTTCAATGCATCTCCTATGAAATACCTTTCAAACATGGAAAATAGTTTATTTCCCCTTCAAGGTATCTCTTAGGAGATACATTTCAAAAAGGGATAAGGGTGGATTTCTCCTTCAAAGAACAAGTGCAATTTTCCTTCACATGTAAGAAATTACTAGGTGATATTTTTAAGGCCCTTGTAATACCTTCAATGTATCTCCTAAGAGATACATTTCAAATAAGGACAATAGTGGATTTCTTAAATCAAGGAACAAATGGAATTTTACTTTACATAAAAGGCACTACTAGGTGATATTTTAAAGGCCAATGTAGTACCTTCAATGTAATTCCTAGGAGATAACCTTCAAACATGGACAAGAGTGGATGTCCACTTCAAGATATTTACTAGGAGATGCATTTCAAATAAGGATGAATGGATTTTTCCTTCAAGGAACAAGTACAAATTTTCTTTACATGGAAGGTACTACTAGGTGATATTTTCAAGGCCCTTGTAATACCTAAAGGTATCTCCTAGGAGATACCTTTCAAACATGCACATGAGTGGATTTCCACTTCAATATATCTCTTAGGAGATACATTTCAAATAGGTACAAGAGTGGATTTATCCTTCAAATAATAAGAGGAATTTTACTTTACATGGAAGACACTACTTGGTGATATTTTAAAGGCATTTTTAATACCTTAAAGGTATCTCTAAGGAGATACATTTCAAACATGCACAAGAGTGGATTCCCCTTCACGGTATCTCCTAGGAAATACCTTTCAAATAGGCACAATATTGGATTTCTCCCTCAAGGAACAAGTGGAATTTCCTTTATATGGAAGGCACTACTGGGTGATATTTTGAAGTCCCTTCTAATACCTTCAATGTATCTCCTAGGAGATATGTTTCAAACATGCACAATAGTATATTTACCCTTCAAGTTATCTCCTAGGAGATACATTTCAAACATGGACAAGAGTGGACTTTTCTTTCAAAGAACAAGTTTAATTTTCCTTTACACGGAAGGGACTAATGGGTGATATTTTGAAGGCCTGTATAATACCTTCAAGGTATCTCATATGAGATACTTTCAAACATGCACACAATTATAATACTCCTTAAAATGATGGTTGTCCATATGCCAAATTTAATATAACAAAGACCCCCACAAACATGTTTAAAGTTGGCAGTCATACATCCATCAATGACATTCATGTGGACATCAAATGATGGCCACATGGAAATAAGAATTAATACATAGAATAAACATCTAGATGCATTTAAAATTGATAATCACACAACTGTCAATGACATTCATGTGAATGTCAAATGACAGTTATGAGGACGTTAATTTTAAGATAAATAAATGGATCCAAATAAGTTGAATATCTACGGCCCACATTGATTTATACCCACTATATCTAACATTGTGAGATCAAAAAAGACTTTTCAATAGAACTCAAATGACCTGTAAGACTACCAAGTGGTATAAACTTGGGGCCATGTATAAACAATGGCCTTTGGCGCTTGACTCTAAAGATCAATATCAATGAACAACATTGATCTAGGCAAACATAATTTGATAATGCAAAGTAAAAGTAGATTTTCAAAGGGAAAAGGTCATGTTTTCAAACATTGATGGATTAAGTGTTGTGAAAGTGACACATAGATGACATAGGGATGCCACATAAATAGAAATGACAAAACCAATGATCTTATGGGCATAAAAAGGCAAAGGTGTAAATACATGATTTGAATGAAAATATAAGGCATGAAACTCACTTAAGTGCAAATAGATGCCACCATTAAAGATGAATAAAATCCCTAACATATACAAAATACCTAACACAATCTTGAATTAATCATAATTGAGTTTGGGAGATCAAATCATAATTTGAACAAGTGCAATTGAGTCTAGGATCAAACTATGCATCGCTAGTGAGTAATTTAAACAAAATTACAACCATGGTATCCATAAAACAAGATAGATAAGGTGTGGAGATCTATTTCACATCAAAGATAGAGAGGAGAATCTTCAAAGACATAGAATTCAATGCAGTAGATTTAAACACAAGAGACAATAATTGGTCCAAGCATTTTTAGATGATTGAGGAACAACCTGCCATTACCAAGGAAGATGAGAATAATGTATCAATTAAGAGGAGGTACTATGACTTGGTTGTCATTAAAATGACATGCCTTCATCATGTTGGACCTAGTTATCATTCAAATGACATGCCTTGATCATGTTTTAGTAAACCCAAAGGTACTTCACTACGTAGATAATCTCTCCCCTATTTTCAAAGAATGCAATATTGAAAAGGAAATGTTGGTCAATGAACATACTCACAATATTATAGCTTATATTTATCCCATTGATTTTGAGAACTAATATAAGTTTCCCAAGCCCCAAGTAGATATAGCCATAATCAATAATTTGGATAAGGAAAATGACCTAAAGACTATCCTCACCCCATGGCTGTATTCTGGGAGTCAAGTATTCTTAAACTTCAAAGTTAAAATTCCAATCAACCAGTTTAGGGTAGGGATCAAGATGATTATGACTTTAATGAATAGGCTATGTGGGAATCCACCACCACTTATGTTGACAAAATATAGGTTCCTTTGGTATAGTTTATGGTTGAGAAGGAACTCACTCCTCTAATTGGTGAGGTTGTTAGAACATGTTTGTGTAGGAAGATTTTTGTAGTCAAGAAAAGGACTAGGAACTAATTCTATATGATGTCCTACCTATTAGATTCCCTCCTTGCCACTACCAAGATCCCTAAATTTAAAGGATGGTCACCTGAGGGGACACAAATAGTGTCCCAATTTTACTCCAAGTTGCACATATTCAAGTATAATGACCACTTTCATTTATTCTATGATTGTGTCTTTCCAACCTTGACTGAGGCCATAACTAAAATCCCAATGGAAAGAACAAGTCCTTTGGTCAAAAATTTAATTGAATTCATTAGTGACATATGGTTTTACCTAGATTACATAATCATTAGGATTAAGAGGACCAAATACGACCCTCTTATGTTAACAGTCCATGTGCCAAACAAGTTAGTTGAACAAGAGGTAGCATACTAAATATGCAATGGTATAGATGGTGTGTGTAAAAGCAAGAGAAAGGGACTGTTGCATACCCTACCTATGATCATTGGTAGGATTGTATTTCTGCAATGGGATAATATTTAAGCTAGTTTAAGACATAAAGCCTCTTTAAAACTACAACATGATGAACAAAGATAGTGTGATCCCTAAGGAAGGAAAATGGGGTGCTTGAAATAGAAAATGATAAGTATGACATATGAACATCTGCTTAGTGTCTATGACTTAATATACACAAAGGCATCATCCCTCATCAAAGTGCTAGCAAGATTAAAAAACCATAACGTTAAGCCAAAGGTTAGGTTATTGAGAGAGCATAAGCTAAATAAGGATATATGGTATATGGGACCTAGGTTGTACCATTTAATTCAAGGTATATCTTCTAGACCCCCTCTAACATATCCATAAATAAAAACACAAAGGCCTAAAGGACAAATTGAATAGAGATTTAAAGAAAGGATACCTAGTGAGGTGACATCATCTTTAACTCAACCTGAAGAATCAAGATCACCAATTAAATTCATTAACAAAGTGGCATTGGATCTTAAAGAAATAGTGGAAGATTCCCTAAAGATACTAGCTAGTCCCTATGAATTAGATGAAGAAGAAGCTCAAGCTGAAGAGACAAAGAAAGAGAAGGGGAAAGAAGTATCATTGGACTTAGTTCCTATTACTTCCCCACCAAAGAGAAAAGTTGAGATATATTTAGTTCTAGTAGGAGGCAAGAAGCCTAAGTTGACCTTCACTCATCCTTTGAGTGAGGTCAACCTTTTCAATGATGAAAACCCAATTCATCATCTAACCATTGTTTAATGGTTTATATATGGAAAGTTTCAAAATATTCCTACCATGCACCATCCTTTGAATATTGTAAAATATGTTAACATACATGTGTGTGATGAGATTAAGTAGTGGATTATAGCTATGTAAAAAGGAAGAATAAAATAGGATGACTTCTTCTAGCGAATCAAATGGGGCATAGATGGGGATTCTAGATCCAAGGTTAATTAAATATTTTATTGGACTCAAGTTCGACCCAACCATGGTTGGACTATAAAGAGTCAATAAGAAGAAAGCCATGGTTGGGGGAGAAGAATTCACTTTTATAAAAGTGGAACCATTTGTTGGTTTGACACCTATTGAAGTGTAGAGACTGGGTGAAAACCCCATCTTTGAGGAAAATGTGCTTGAATTGGTTCAATCACAATCTTCTCAATTATAGGCTACCATCAAAGGCTTTTAGTAGCAATGGGAGAGCTTTTAACAGAAAAATGAAAATTTAAAGAAGCAAGCTATAATATTCATTCTTGATGCCATGATTAAGATGTTTGAAGCATCCTTTTATGACATGTTTTACTCCTTAAATTGAACAAATTATAGAAAAAATGTATTAAGCCAATATGATGTAGAGTAAAAAGGGTTAGTCACCTATGGAAGAATTCAAATAATAAAATAAAGGAATTAGTCAACATCTTGGTATAGGATAAAATACTTGATTTTATCCTAGCTCACTTGAATACAACCATGGGATTGTTTATAGACAAGACCAAGGGTTTGAGTACATGGTCCAACATCTTGGAAAGACTCCTTAGAGATGACAAGAAGCTATTAGATATGATAGAAAAATTCCTAGGGACCATGATTGCTAAACCAAAAATGCTCAACCCCATGGGACTAATAATAAATAAATAATTCAAGAACAAGACCACCTTGGTCATGTAACAAGTAAGGAGCAAAATCCAAAGCAAATCTGGGATAAACAATAGTAGGGTCATGGATATGATACAAATAATAGAAAAAAATATTGTTGATGCAAGGA
>JARHVA010009330.1:170000-217500 GCA_037957365.1 Torreya grandis | reverse complement strand
CTAATATTTGGAGATGAGTTCGACCCCAAAATGGTATTTAAAATAAGTGACAAAAAATCATACCTAGTAACTCAAAGACCTCATGGGAAAGGATTTTTTGTGCTTATCTAAATTAATATAGTTATGTGAGGGCATAAGCAGTCTACCTCAGAACACTTACTAAATATAGTATTTCTATATATAGACTTTGATCCATTTATAGATTGTATCTAAATGTAGATTTGTATAATTTAGGGAATTTCATTCCAATAAAATAGAAACAGACTTGTCACAACAAATTACACTTGATGGGTCTCCTACCATGGGTTTTGGGTCACATCCAAGAGATCATTAGAATTAGAAAATGTTTAATAATCCACTATAAGACCATAGTACAATGAAAATTGTAGAAGTTCAAATATGGAATTAGAAGTAAAATTATCATCACGGAGCTTTGGAATTGATGGTAATGATTTATAAATAATAGGCTCTTGCATAATAAGTGGAGTTTCATCCACATTTTTTGAAGATGTAACATTATTAATTATTGGGACAAACTGTCAAGTGGACCTAGTGTTATAATAGTAGGCATAGACATTGGAATAGATGGTGTCTTTTGAACATATATTCCCACTTCAAATTTTTATTATATTTTTAAATTTGAAATTCTTCTTGGTCACTTCTAATACTTTTAGTGCCATTGTAACAAAAGTAATTTCTCCATTGAAATCACCAAGATAAAACCTGATCACCTAAAATTGAGCTCTTTATCAAATGAATACAAATGCCCCATGATCAAAACCAAGTGAGATGCAATTTTGATGTAGAGATTGTGCTAATGATTTTGAAATAATAGGATCTTGCATACTAAGTGGAGTTTCTTCCACATTTTTTGAAGATGTAACATAAGTAAATTACTTAATAAGGATTTGAATCCTAAATTTTTAGCCTCCCAAAGGAATACCTTTGAGATAATTTAATTCACCAATTCAAATACTTGGGAGGGTGAGTCACCTTTCTTGAACTTACAAACTAATATTTGGAGGTGAATTCAACCCCAAAATGGTAATTAAAATAAGTGACACAAAATCATACCTAATAACTTAAAGACCTCTTGGGAAGGAATTTTGTCTACTTATCTAAATTATGGTTATGTGAGGGAATAGGTAATCTACCTCAAAACACTTAAGTATATATATGGTATTTCTATATATATAATTTACATGTATACATTTTATCTAAATGTAGATTTGTATAATTTAGGGAATTTCATTCTAATAAAATAGCAACAGTCTCATCAAAATAAATTACACTTGATGGGTTTCCTACCATGGGTTTTGGATCACATCCAGGGGATCATCAGATTTAGAAAATGTTTAATAATCCACTATAAGACCATATTACAATGAAAATTATAGAAGTTCAAATATAGAAATAGAAGTAAAATTATTATCGTGACACTTTAGAACTAATGATAATGATTTATAAATAATTATTAGGCTCTTGCATAATAAGTGGAGTTTCATCCACATTTTTTGAAGATGTGACATTATTAATTATAGGAGAAACAAGTGGTTGTGGTATAATAGTAGGAATACACATTGGAATAAATGGTGTCTTTCAAACATATATGCCCACTTCAAATTTTTATCATATTTCTAGACCCAAAATTCTTTTTGGTAACTTCTATTTTTTTAGCACCATTGTAACAAAAACAACTTATACATTGCAATCACCAAGACAAAACCTGATCACCAAAAAATGTGCTTCTTAGCCAATTAATACAAATGCCCCCTGATTGAAACCAAGGGAGTTACAATTTTGACGTAGTGATTATGCTAAGAGGCTATCTCTTTACACAAATAATACAATCTACTATTGACTAAATAATTGCATGGTGATTTAGATCTCGATAGGTTTGGACCCATAATTATTTTATATGAACTTATTTTCACATTGTCATGCATTTCAAGTAACTATAAGGCTTAATTGATGATTTACACTCTTTCGATTCACATAAACACTCTTCCCCCCTCCCCCCACACACACATAAATATAATTGACATCTAATATATATAGTAATATTTTTATATGTATACTTGGCATAGTAGGTTGAGAATATTTAGAAGTGAGAATCTAACATAATTGATAGGATGTATTCTCAATTAATTATCAAGGATATTGATAGACATGATATAAAATTATTAGAAGAAGTGAATAAAGGTCTCTAGGCCTATATATTTATGCAGTTAGATTGTATTTTAATTTTTAAAACCTATCAATAAAGGGAAGGACATTATGAATTTAAGAACCTCATAGATCTCATGAAGAATGATTGAGTCTAGTATAATGAGGAAAAATCTGATTTTATTTTCATGAAAGGTAAGAGACTAGAATGAAGATAAGAGACAACTATTTATTATGCATTTGATGAAATATTTTCACCATTATTACCTTCTCATGGTTAATAAAAACAATAAAATCAATTACAATCATGCATAGAGGTATGATATTACGTACATGTTTATGATAATAGGTCGAAGGAACATTTTTCTAATTCTATTTGATCTTGACGTAATTTTATTAACTATGTTGCAAAGTTTAAACCTATGGATATTGTGATTGTATGTTGACACAAAACTTAATTATAATATTAGAAATTATGGTAATTATATAATTAGGATTCACATTCCATTGGCCACTGAGAAATCTAAATCAAGTTTGAATTTTTTGAACAGATCCTGGAGTGTAACAAATGACTCATTTTATTATGTAGGAAGTCAATACCCAATTTGGCCTTGTAAAAATGAACACGACATTATATATTACTTGAAGAAAGATCTTGCATAGGTATTTTTTTTAATATGAATCAAATTATTTGTTTCTAAGTACTCATGACCAATACTGATCTATATGACCCTCTATCTAAGATTTAATAATTCAAGTTTCTATAACTTGAGTGATCTCAAACTTCGTATCAGAATGTCTAAGAAAATATTTGAGAAGTGTTGAATGTGATTTCATGGTATAGAATGTTTAGGAGAAAGAAATAATTTATGTTCTCAATATCTATTTCTTATTGTCATAATTCCATGTTGAAACCTAGTTGATGAAATAAGATCTAAGTTATTAGATTGTGTATGTTGATAATGCTGATCAGTATTAAAGGTGATTTAAAATAAAGGAAGATAGGGATAAAGGTTTCATCAATTAAGAAAACTGGATGAAGGTAAGGAAAATTTGTATATTCAAGGTGAGTCTACCTTAAAGACCCATCAAAATTGTATATATGATGTAAATGCATGGATTCAAAGTAAGTACTCAACATATTATAGAACTATAGTTAAAAAGAAAGTTGATGGATAGGTTTCTATAGAAGAGAATGGAAAGGATTTGATGTTCACATGAACATAATTAATGGGTGTGTGAGTGTTAATTTTAAACATGTCCACAAGGTTCTCTATTGAGTTTATCACTTGTCATTCCCATGTTCATCCTATTTCCTATGTGTGCCATGTGGTAACTACTTGGTGATTATGTGCTCTTTGTACTAGGCTCCCATGCATCATTTAATCTCTATATTTCACTCCCATGATGGTGACACTTTTCACCCCCATGAATATCCATAGAACCTTTGACAATTCAACATTACACACATTATTTGATCATCTGTGTCAAGCTCACATGGATCATAGATCTCAGGATCATGCTCATTATTTAACTCTTTGGTCAGGTTTTGACTTTTCAATACTTGTCACATACCTTTAATTCAACTTGACTACTCTCAAAGTGCATTTGCATTTATAAATAAGTGGGAGCCCCCAATGAATTTGAAATTCAAATTTACTTTATAAAATTTGGTCCATATAATTTTCACACATTTTAAAGAGGAATAAAAACCACCAAATTTTTGAGCAAATATATTCCTATTCCTACATATTCTTAGTTTTTTCTAAACATACACTTTAGACCACTGACAGATCTGAATAGAGTAAGTTGTAGAGTGTTTGAAGTGTTGACCATATATATTAATGTCATTTCTATAGATCCTTATTTTTAGGTTTTTATCCTTAATAGTGTTTAATATATTTTTATACTCTATCTTAAATGTGTGATTTATTACATGGGAACACTTTAAAAATGCTATGGACTTAATATAATTTTTATACTAAGGCGTTGTTGTGTTTTCAACATGACCAAACCTTAGATTAAAATTATATGCTAGGTCTCCTTTATGTCCCAAGTCCACTTTTGCCCATTTATCTTAAGCATGTACCAAATTTATTATATGTATGGTCCCTTTGTTAAAAACTTAGGCTAAAATCTTAATCCCAAATTCTTGTTCATATTTATTATTATAAATGAGACCTTAGACTTAAGGCTTTATCCTAAGTTCTATATATCTCCAAGTCTTAACTTAAACATTATGTTTATTCACATGATGAAAAACCCATGTTTAATTAGTAAAAGTTAATTAGATTATGTGAGATGGGCCAAATGAGCTAAGGATCCCAATCCTTGGGACCAATCTTGCTCAAAACTACTTAGGAAAAGCATGCGGGAAGAGACTGGGACCATAAAAGAAAGTTTGTATCTTTATTATTTAATGGTATGGTGGGTCCCTTCCTTTTTTTGACTAGCTAATGATGCAGATCCAAGGTTTGATAGAAAAAACCACTCATGGATAAGTGTGAAGATGACACATGTTGAGTTGGTGCTTCTCCTAATAAAATGGGCACTTATTTGGCAAGGTTGAGTATGGGGCTACCATGTGTAAAGTAGATGCTCCTCCTAGGGGAATTTAGATGTTTATTTCCAAAATTTAGTGTAAGGGAACCACATGTTGAAACTATATTCACCAAGTAAATGGGTTGGTGAGATCTGTTTATTTATCGACTAGCCAATAACATTGCTTAGAGGTCTAACCCATAAGGAAATGACATTGAAGAGTGTGGGGATGCCACATGTTGACATGACACTACATTAGAGTGAAATGAGAGCCTCTTAAATCAAGATTAGAGTTAGGATGCCAATGGAAAAAGTGGATGGAGGTTGATACTTAGGTAAAACTTGAAAAAGGAGCCCCTAATAAAGGAAGAGGCCAAAAGGGATATTAATAGAAGTGCCAAGGAACTACTAGCTCCACCGAGAAAGTCTAAAGCCAAAGATGAACTGCTCTAAAATAAAAAAATGTGGATTTTGATCCATAATTCTTGGTGACTCATAAGGGCATACACATATAGATGAGAAAACCATAAACTCTATTGCATAGACCAGTCGAGGTAAAATTTCAAAATAGGAGGAAGGCTCAATAACCTACAATTTTTGAAGAGCCACTTAAAAAGGCACCCATTCTTCCTCCTTAGGTTGGGTCTTCCAATGTGTGAAGATATTTAAATCAATTTTACTTTAATTTCATTAACTATATTAAACCCTTAAATACTACAAACCATAAAGGAGCATAAATAATGAATTAAGATCTATAATTAAAGCAAAGATTAATACTATAGAATTAGAAGAAAAGAGATAAAGACAAAGATAGTTTCCCATGAAAATTAACATATAATATCACATTATATTCATTATTATATGGAGAAATGAATACATAAGGCCTCAAGGGCACACAAAAAATGTCTAGTCACACCTATGAGGGGCAACTATTAAGGTCAAAGAATGATAAAATACTAACTATTATTACTTCTATTCTATTATAATTAGGGGATATTTTGAAGGCCCCTATAATACCTTCAATACATTTCCTAGGAAATAAATTTCAAACATGGAAAAGATTTTATTTCCCCTTTAAGGTATCTCTTGGGAGATACATTTCAAATAGGGACAAGGGTGGAATTCTCCTTAAAAAAACAAGTGCAATTTTCCTTTACATGGAAGACAATACTAGGTGATATTTTTAAGGCCCTTGTAATACCTTCAATGTATCTCCTAGGATATACCTTTCAAATAAGGACAAGAGTGGATTTCTCAAATCAAGGAATAGATGGAATTTTACTTTACATGAAAGGCACTATTAGATGACATTTTAAAGGCCAATGTAGTACCTTAAATGTAACTCCTAGGAGATAAATTCTAAACATGGACAAGAGTGGATGTCCCCTTCAAGATATTTCCTAGGAGATACATTTCAAATAAGGATGAGAATGGATTTTTCCTTCAAGAAACAAGTACAAATTTTCTTTACATGGAAGGTACTATTGGGTGATATTTTCAAGGCCCTTGTAATACCTTAAAGGTATCTCCTAGGAGATACCTTTAAAACATGCACATGAGTAGATTTCCACTTCAATATATCTCTTAGGAGATACATTTCAAATAGGTACAAGAGTGGATTTATCCTTCAAAGAATAAGAGGAATTTTACTTTACATGGAAGACACTACTTGGTGATATTTTGAAGGCATCTGCAATACCTTAAATATATCTCTAAGGAGATACATTTCAAACATGCACAATAGTAGATTCCCCTTTAAGGTATCTCCTAGGAGATACCTTTCAAACATGCACAATATTGGATTTCTCCCTCAAGGAACAAGTGGAGTTTCCTTTACATGGAAGGCACTATTGGGTGATAGTTTTAAGTCCCTTCTAATACCTTCAATGTATCTCCTAGGAGATATGTTTCAAACATGCATAATAGTATATTTCCCCTTCAAGGTATCTCCTAGGAGATACATTTCAAACATGGACAATATTGGACTTTTATTTTAAGGAATAAGTGCAATTTTCCTTTACATGGAAGGGACTAATGGGTTATATTTTGAAGGCCTATATAATACCTTCAAGGTATCTCCCATGAGATAGTTTCAAACATGCACAATATTAGAATACTCCTTCAAATGATGGTTGTGAAGATGTGAAATTTAATATAACAATACCCCCAAAAACATGTTTAAAGTTGGTAGTCATACATCCATCAATGACATTCATGTGGACATCAAATGATGGCCACATGGAAGTAAAAATTAATACATAGAATAAACCTCTAGTTTCATTTAAAATTGATAATCGCACACCCATCAATGACATTCATGTGAATGTCAAATGAAGGTTGTGAGGATGTTAATTTTAAGATAATTAAATGGATCCAGATAAGTTGAATATCTACGGTCCACATTGATTTATACCCACTAGATCTGACATTCTGAGATCAAAAAAGACTTTTCAACAGAACTCAAAAGACTTGTAAGACTACCAAGTGGCATAAACTTGGGGCCATGTATAAACAATGGGTTTTGGCGCTTCACTCTCAAGATCAATATCAATGAACAACATTGATCTGGGCAAACATAATTTGATAATGTAAAGTAAAAGTAGATTTTCAAAGGGAAATGGTCATGTTTTCAAACATTAATGGATGAAATGTTGTGAAATTGACACATAGATGACATAGGGATGCCACATAAATAGAAATGACAAAACTAATGAACTTATGGGCATAAAAAGGCAAAGGTATAAATACTTGATTTGAATGAAAATATAAGGCATGAAACTCACTTAAGTGCAAATAGATGCCACCATTAAAGATGAAGAAATTCCATAACATATACGAAATCCCTAATACAATATTGAATTAATCATAATTGATTTTTGGAGATCAAATCATCATATGAGCAAGTGCAATTGAGTCTAGGATCAAACTATGCACCACTAGTGAGTAATTTGAACAAAATTACAACCATGGTAGCCATAAAACAAGATAGATAAGGTGTGGAGCTCTTTTTGACATCAAACATAGAGATGAGAATCTTCAAGGACATAGAATTCAATGAAGTAGATTTAAACACAAGAGACAATAATTGGTCCAAGCATTTTTGGATGATTGAGGAACAACCTGCCATCACCAAGGAAGATGAGAATAATGTATCAAGTAAGAGGAGGTACTATGACTTGGTTGTCATTCAAATGACATGCATTCATCATGTTGGACCTAGTTATCATTCAAATGACATGCCTTGATCATGTTGTAGTAAACCCAAAGGTACTTCACTACGTAGATAATCTCTCCCCTATTTTCAAAGAATGCAATATTGAAAAGGGAATTTTGGTCAATGAACATACTCACAATAGTATAACTTATATTTCTCCCATTGCTTTTGAGAACTACTATAAGTTTTCCAAGCCCTAAGTAGATATAGCCATAATCAATAATTTGGATAAGGAAAATGACCTAAAGACCATCCTCACCCCATGGCTATATTTTGGGAGTCAAGTATTCTTAGACTTCAATGGCAAAATTACAATCAACCAATTTAGGGTAGGGATCAAGATGATTATGAGTTTAATGAACACGTTATGTGGGAATCCACCACCACTTATGTTGACAAAATCTAGGTTCCCTTGGTATATTTTATGGTTGAGAATGAACTCACTTCTTCCATTGGTGAGGTTGTTAGAACATGTTTGTGTAGGAAGATTTTTGTAGTCAAAAAAAGTACTAGGAACTAATTCTATATGATGTCCTACCTATTAGATTCCCTCCTTGCCACTACCAAGATCCCTAACTTTAAAGGATGGTAACCTGAGGGGACACAAATAGTGTTCATATTTTACTCCAAGTTGCACATATTCAATTATAATGACCACTTTCATTTCATATATGATTGTGTCTATCCAACCTTTACTAAGGCCATAACTAAAACCCCAATGGAAATAATTATTCCTTTGGTCAAAAATTTAATTGAATTCATTAGTGACATATGGTTTTACCTAGATTACATAATCATTAGGATTAAGGGGACCTAATGTAGCCCTCTTATGTTACCAATCCATGTGAAAAACAAGTTAGTTGAACAAGATGTAGCATACTAGATATGCAATGGTATAGATGGTGTGTGTAAAAGCAAGTGAAAGGGACTATTACATACCCTACCTATGACCATTGGTAGGATTGTATTTTAGAAATGGGACAATATTTAGGCTACTTTAAGACATAAAGCCTCTTTAAAACTACAACATGATGAACAAAGATAGTTTGATCCCTAAGGAAGGATAGTGGGGCTCTTGAAAGAAAAAAGGATAAGTATGACATATGAACATCTACTTAGTGTCTATGACTTAATATACACAAAGGCATCATCCTTCATCGAAGTGCTAGCAAGATTAGAAAAATATAACGTTAAGCCAAAGGCTAGGTTATTGAGAGAGCATAAGCTAAGTAAGGATATATGGTATATGGGACCCAAGTAGTGCCCTTTAATTCCAGGTATATCTTCTAGACCCCCTCTAACATAGCCATAAATAAAAACACAAAGGCCTAAAGTACAAATTGAATAGAGACTTAAAGAAAGGATACCTAGTGAGGTGACATCATCTTTAACTCAGCCTAAAGAATCAAGATCACCAATTAAATTCATTAACAAAGTGGCATTGGATCTTAAAGAAATAGTGGAAGATGCCCTAAAGATACTAGCTAGTGCCTATGAATTAGATGAAGAAGAAGCTCAAACTGAAGAGACAAAGAAAGAGAAGGGAAAAGAAGTAGCATTGGACTTAGTTCCTATTACTTCCCCACCAAAGAGAAAAGTTGAGATATCTTTAGTTCTAGTAGGAGGGAAGAATCCTAAGTTGACCTTCACTCATCATTTAAGTGAGGTCAACATTTTCAATGATGAAAACCCAATTCATGGTCTAACCATTGTTTAATGGTTTATATATGGAAAGTTTCAAAATATTCCTACCATGCACCATCCTTTGAATATTATAAAATATGTTAAAATCAATGTGTGTGATGAGATTAAGTAGTGGATTATAGATATGTACAAAGGAAGAATAAAATAGGATGGCTTCGCTTAGCGAATCAAGTGGGGCATAGATGGGGATTCTAGATCCAAAGTTAATTAAATCTTTTATTGGTGTCAAGTTTGACCCAACCATGGCTAGAATATAAAGAGTCACTAAGAAAAAAGCCATGGTTGGGGGAGAATAATTCACTTTTAAAAAAGTGGCACCATTTGTTGGCTTGAATCCTATTGAAGGGTAGAGATTGGGTGAAAACCCCATCTTTGAGGAAAATGTGCTTGAATTGGCTCAATCACAATCTTCTCAGCTATAGGCTACCATCAAAGGCTTTTAGTAGAAAAGGGAGAATATTCAACAAAAAAAACAAAATTTAAAGAAGCAAGATATATTCTTCATTCTTGATGCCATGATTAAGATGTTTGAAGCATCCTTTTATGACATGTTTTACTCCTTAAATTCAATAAAGTTTAGAGAAAATGTATTAAGCCAATAGGATGTAGAGTAAAAAGTCTTAGTAACCTATGGAAGAATTCAAATAATAACATAAAGGAATTAGTCAAAATCTTGGTATAGGATAAAATACTTGATTTTATCCTAGCTCACTTGAATACAACCATGGGATTGTTTATAGACAAGACCAAGGGTTTGAGTACATGGTCCAACATCTTGGAAAGACTCCTTAGAGATGACAAGAAGCTATTAGATATGATAGAAAAATTCCTAGGGACCATGATTGCTAAACCAAAAATGCTCAACCCCATGGGACTAATAATAAATAAATAATTCAAGAACAAGACCATCTTGGTCATGTAATAAGTAAGGAGCAAAATCCAAAGCAAATCTGGGATAAACAATAGTAGGGTCATGGATATGATACAAATAATAGAAAAAAATATTGTTGATGCAAGGAACATTAAGGAGGCCTTAGGAGGAAATGATAAGGACCTTAGAGACCTAGATGATTAGGAAAATGAGATTTTCCTAGATTCAGTGGTTAATTTGAGGCTTATTGATGAACAACATCAGAAGGTAGTAGAGATACTACAACAAAAACATGGGACTTCATTATCACAAGGATCCCAAGGGAAAGTGAGCTAAGGATATTATTATCATAGAAGCTTTGTAATACTTCAAAAAATAGAATATTATTTTTGTAAAGGCATGTGCAGTTTGTAAGCACATTGCCTATAGGTCAGTCCACTTGGGAAAGTTTAGTGTAATGCAATATGCTTCATTACTATAGAAACATTTTAGAAACGAAATCCTAAGACTCAAGTTTTCATGAAATTTTAATGATTTTATTTTTAATTTTTATACTTTAATATTCATTTCACTTTAAAATTTCCCTTTATACATTTATAATTGATCATGTCAATCTCCACCACCTCCAAGTTAACTCAAACAAGCTCCTAGTTTGGCATCATTTAACTCTAAGTCACAACTTACTATTATTATTTTAAAGTATTTCAATTTTATTTGAGTTTTGAATACAAAAATAAAATTATATATTAAATATTAAAATATTTCATAGATCTGCAATCAACCTTCTATTATTTTGAAGACTTAGCTTCAATTTGTATTAATCTTTTGTTAATTTGCACAAGTTGGAGAAAGGAGCTCATGAGTGTGAAATGAGTAATTTGTTGTTCATGATCAAAAAAACATAGTTAAACTATATTATTACTCTTAATTTTGTTTATTCTTACATTTTATTTTAATCCCCTCTTGATGAAGAGTTTTAAGGTCATCATTGAGTGACATATCAAGTAGCTAGTTACCTGAGAATTCAACATTTTCCTCAACTAATTCTCCTTCACTTGATATCATCTTTGGTCATGTTGAGGATTATTTTATTATTTATTTAATATATCAGATTATATTTTTTTATTATTTATTAGAATAAGTTTTCATTTGAAATTTGATTCACAAAAACTTTGAAAAAAAATGTTTCTTCTTTGTTTCCTTGCATTAAAAAACTTGTTTCATCTTACTTTCATTCACACATTATAAATATTAAAGAGCAGTAGGATTTACATTAGATATATGATATATATTTTAATATTAAAATTATATACAGCCAATCAACACCATTTTATTTTAGTTTTCATAGCACAGATTCACATACATGAAAAACACTAACAAATTTACATGCACAAAACTAGGAAACCAACAAAAAGTTTACACAGAATTTTTTTTTGCTTTTTTCGATAGAAAACAAAGTAATTATAATTTATAAATAATAATTTTATATTTTCATTAGTATATTCACATATAATTATTTACATACAAACCAAACAAAATACCAAATAACTAGCATACTAGCTTGCATAAATAGACTAGATCTTGAAAACTTAAAGATTGTATTTGCACACATAAAATATGAATTTTAGATCTAGGTTCACATTTTTATAGTGAAGATTAAAAGTGTAATTATGTTTTAATTTTAATTGAATTGAAAATAAAAATAAATGAAAACATCCATTGTAGTGCATGTAGGTGTAAGTTTACATTCTCAAAAACAAAGGAAAAATTAAAAATCAACAGCTCCATTGTTAGTTGAATTTTTAGTATTAAATTGTATTGCATTTATAAAATATCAATAAAATAATTAAAAATAAAATTATATTTCATTTAATTTATTTTCAAGAACTTTTATTTTAGTAAGTAGTGTAGTTTTTTTCAAATTTCAAAGCCTTATCAAAAACTCAAGACAAGCAAAACTTAAAAGTCTTATCCAAACAAAATCAAGTCTAAGATTTGATTTCAACCTTCAAAATAGAAATTAAATTTTCATAAACCAAATTTAAACAAGAAAACACACTTAAAAATACTAACAAGGTTACCTCACTCTTGGATGATGATTTTTGAATAAGCTAATCTCCATAGAGTAGGATATTTCCCTAGAGTACATGTTCCCATGCCATCAAACAACATGCAGTGTGACATTAAATCAAAACTTAGAAAATAAATTTTCCATTTTGATCCCATCTAAAACCTTATCATTGAAAGTCTTATCATTATTTACAAGTAAAAATACCCAATATAATCCTCAACACTGAGACCCATTTGCATTGTAGCATGCCAAACATATAACTTCCATACATCTAGGTCTGAGCCTCCCCCTTTCTATTCTTTATCTTTGAGTCTAGCCTCATCATATCTCATTTTATTTATGGATGAAATAAACTATTCATATCTAACCCAATAGATTCAACCAAATCTCAAGGTTTTTCAATCCAACCTTTTCAATTTTTCTAAGCCTAGTAATAACCAAGAACTTTTTTAGCTTATCTTTATCCATTCTGAGGGTTATTATAACTCCATATCTTCCTAGTTCACTGGTTCAAATGAGCAGTATGATGTAGGTAAGATTTTTTTGTATCATCATGAGCACCCTCTTCCATCTGTCACTTAATAGCTTACTATTATACCTCAACCTAACCAGCTAGCTATTCCATCCCTTGCCATTCAAATCCCTTATTTTCATCATCCTAACCAACTAAATCATTATACCACTCATCCCATTATCTTTACAATGGTTGTCTTGTCTAGGCCTCAAGAAGTCATATGCATAAAGTATAAGTATATTCATTATACTAGTAATATTAAACATAACCTTTTCATTATACTAGTAATAAAACTAACGAGATGCTAAATATATTTCATTATATCTACTATTAAATCTATTGAGATACTAAATATATAGTAAAATAATACATTACATAGATTAAATACTTGACAAAAAACACTTGTATAAATGACAGTGAAAAATGGGGTTAATGCTTCCACCACTAACACCATATTTCAGGTAAGTTCAGTCAATAAAATAATGTTTTTCGGCCTTCAAAAGGGAGAGAGAAAAACTAATAGAAAATAAAAGAAAGAGAAAAAGATAAACTTTACCCTAATTTCAAAGTTTGGAAATTTTTAATTCTATAATAATTTAAAAGTTTATAGAAGTAAAATTATCATCCTGGAACTTTGGAAATGATGGTAATGATTTAGAAATAATAGTCTCTTGCATAATAAGTAGAGTTTCATCTACATTTTTTAAAGATTTAACATAAAAAAATTGTATTTAAATAGGGATTTGGCTTCTTAATTTTTATCCCAACCCCTAGAATACCTTTGAGATAATTTAATTCATTAATTCAAATACCTGTGAGGGTGAGTCAACTTTCTTGAATTTACAAACTAATATTTGGAGATGAATTCGACCCCAAAATGGTATTTAAAATAAGTGACAAAAAATCATACCTAGTAACTCAAAGACCTCTTGGGAAAGGATTTTGTGTGCTTATCTAAATTAATATAGTTATGTGAGGGCATAAGCAGTCTACCTCAGAACACTTACTAAATATAGTATTTCTATATATAGACTTTGATCCATTTATAGATTGTATCTAAATGTAGATTTGTATAATTTAGGGAATTTTATTCCAATAAAATAGAAACAGAATTGTCACAAAAAATTACACTTGATGGGTCTCCTACCATGGGTTTTGGGTCACATCCAAGAGATCATTAGAATTAGAAAATGTTTACTAATCCACTATAAGACCATAGTACAATGAAAATTGTAGAAGTTCAAATATGGAATTAGAAGTAAAATTATCATCACAGAGCTTTGGAACTGATGGTAATGATTTATAAATAATAGGCTCTTGCATAATAAGTGGAGTTTCATCCACATTTTTTGAAGATGTAACATTTTTAATTATTACGACAAACTATCAAGTGGACCTAGTGTTATAATAGTAGGCATAGACATTGGAATAGATGGTGTATTTTGAACATATATGCCCACTTCAAATTTTTATTATATTTTTAAATCTGAAATTCTTCTTGGTCACTTCTAATTTTTTTAGTACCATTGTAACAAAAGTAATTTCTCCATTGCAATCACCAAGATAAAACCTAATCACCCAAAATTGAGCTCCTTATCAAATGAATACAAATTCCCCATGATCAAAACCAAGTGAGATGCAATTTTGATGTAGAGATTGTGCTAATGATTTTGAAATAAAAGGCTCTTGCATAATAAGTGGAGTTTCTTCCACATTTTTTGAGGATGTAACGTAAGTAAATTACCTAATAAGGATTTGAATCCTTAATTTTTAGCCCCCACAAGGAATACCTTTGAGATAATTTAATTCACCAATTCAAATACTTGGGAGGGTGAGTCACCTTTCTTGAACTTACAAACTATTATTTGGAGGTGAATTCAACCCCAAAATGGTAATTAAAATAAGTGACACAAAATCATACCTAATAACTTAAAGACCTCTTGGGAAAGGATTTTCTCTGCTTATCTAAATTATGGTTATGTGAGGGAATAAGTAATCTACCTCAAAACACTTAAGTATATATATGGTATTTCTATATATATAATTTACATGTATACATTTTATCTAAATGTAGATTTGTATAAGTTATGGTATTTCATTCCAATAAAATAACAACAGTCTCATCGTAATAAATTACACTTGATGGGTCTCCTACCATGGGTTTTGGATCACATCCAGTGGATCATCAAATTTAGAAAATATTCAATAATCTGCTACAAGACCATATTACAATGAAAATTATAGAAGTTACAATACAAAAATAGAAGTAAAATTATTATCATGAAACTTTAGAACTGATGATAATGATTTAGAAATATTTATTAGGCTCTTGCATAATAAGTGGAGTTTCATCCACATTTTTTTGAAGATGTGACATTATTAATTATAGGAGAAACAAGTGGTTATGGTATAATAGTATGAATACACATTGGAATAAATGGTGTCTTTCAAACATATATGTCCACTTCAAAATTTTATCATATTTCTAGACCCAAAATTATTTTTGGTAACTTCTATTTTCTTAGCACCATTGTAACAAAAACAATTTATCCATTCCAATCACCAAGACAAACCCTGATCACCCAAAATTGTGCTTCTTATCCAATTAATACAAATTCCCCCTGATTGAAACCAAGGGAGTTATAATTTTGACATAGTGATTATGCTAAGAGGCTATCTCTTTACACAAATAATACAATCTACTATAGACTAAATAATTGCATGGTGATTCAGATCTTGATAGGTTTGGACCCATAATTAGTTTATATGAACTTATTTTGACATTGTCATGGGTTTGGAGTAATTAGAAGGTTTAATTATTGATTTACACTCTTTCGCTTCACATAAACACTCTTCCCCCCTCCCCCCGCACACACAAAAATTATATTAGTTATTAAATAAATATAATTGACATATAATATATATAATACTATTTTTATATGTATACTTGACATAATAGGTTGAGAATATTTAGAAGTGAGAATCCAACATAATTGATAGGATGTATTCTCAATTAATTATCAAGGATATTGATAGACATGATATAAAATTATTAGAAGAAGTGAATAAAGGTCTTTAGGCCTATATATGTATGCAGTTAGATTGTATGTTAATTTTTAAAACCTATCAATAAAGGGAAGGACATTATGAATTCAAGAACTTCATAGATCTCATGAAGAATGATTGATTCTAGTATAATGAGGAGGAATGTGATTTGATTTCCATGAAGGGTAAGAGACTAGAATGAAGATTAGATAAAACTATTTATTATGCATTTGATGAAATATTTTCACCATTATTAGCTTCTCATGGTTAATAAAAATAATATAGTCATTTACAATCATGCATAGAGGTATGATATTACATATGGGTCTATGATAATAGGTTGAAGGAACATTTTTATAATTCCATTTGATCTTGACGTAATTTTATTAACTATGTTACAAAGTTTAAACCTATGGATATTGTGATTGTATGTTGACACAAAACTTCATTCTAATATTGGAAATTGTGGTAATTGTATTCTTAGGAGTCACATTCCATGGGAAACTGAGAAATTTAAATTAAGGTTGAATTTTTTGAATAGATCCTAGAGCATAACAAATGACTCAATTTATTATGTAGGAAGTCAATACCCAATTTGGCCTTGTAAAATGAACACGACATTCTATATTACTTGAAGATAGATCTTGCATAGTTATTTTTTTAAATATGAATCAAATTATTTGTTTTTAAGTACTCACGACCAATACCAATATGTATGAACCTCTATCTAAGATTTAAGAATACAAGTTTCTATAACTTAAGTGATCTCAAACTTCGTATTAGAATGTCTAAGAAAATATTTGAGAAGTGTTGAATGTGATTACATGGTATGGAATGTTTAGGAGAAAGAAATAATTTACATTCTCAATATCTATTTCTTATTGTCATAATTCCATGTTTAAACCTAGTTGATGAAATAAGATCTGAGTTATTAGATTGTGTATGTTGATAATGATGATCAACATTAAAGGTGATTTAAAATAAAGGAAGATAGGGATAAAGGTTTCATCAATTAAGAAAACTAGATGAAGGTAAGGAAAATTTATATATTCAAGGTGAGTCTACCTTAAAGACCCATCAAGATTGTATATATGATGTAAATGCATGGCTTCAAAGTAAGGACTCAACATATTATAGAACTGTAGTTAAAAAGAAAGTTGATGGATAGGTTTCTATAGAAGAGGATGGAAAGGATTTGATGTTCACATGAACATAATTAATGGTTGTGTGAATGTTAATTTTAAACATGTCCATAAGGTTCTATATTGAGTTTATCACTTGTCATTCCTAGGTTCATCCTTTTTCCTATGTGTGCCATGTGGTAACTACTTGGTGATTATGTGCTCTTTGTACTAGGATCCCATTTATCATTTTATCTCTATATTGCACTCCCATGATGGTGACACTTGTCACCCCCATGAAGATCCATATAACCTTTGATAATTCAACATTACACACATTATTCAATCATCTGTGTCAAGCTCACATGGATCATAGATCTCAGGATCATGCTTATGATTTAACTCTTTGGTCAGGTTTTGAATTTTCGATAGTTGTCACTTACCTTTAATTCAACTTGACTACTCTCAAAGTGTATTTTCATTCATAAATAGGTGGGAGCCCCCAATGAATTTGAAATTCAAATTTACTTTACAAAATAGGGTCCATATAATTTTCACACATTTTTAAGAGGAATAAAAACCACCAAATTTTTGACCAAATATATTCCTATTCCTACATATTCTTAGTTTTTTTTAAACATACACTTTAGACCACTGATAGATATAAATAGAGTAAGTTGTAGAGTGTTTGAAGTGTTGACCATATCTATTAATGTCATTTCTATAGATCTGTATTTTTTGGTTTTTATTCTTAATAGTGTTCAATATATTTTTTACTCTATCTTAAATGTGTGATTTATTTGTGTTGAATTGGACCTTTTATTCGTTGTTTATCGCTTTATGTTATGAAATTTCTAAGATTCATATGATTGTAATATTTTTGGCCCTAATGGAGCACACCTAACTGTGATGTCAGTGAGCCTTTTGTTGAATGAGTGCACACATGACTATTCTTCAGGCAAGCAAGGTTTTCAAATTATAACACTAAAATTTTATAAAAAAATACAATAAATTAATTCCAAATACTCTACCTATACTTCAATCAATTTTTAATAAAAACTATTACAATTTTTAAGAATGTGTGTCAAGCTCAAGGAGGCCCTAGGTTGGCCTAGGTAGTAGTGAGCCCTGATGTAAAGCCAGATACAAAAGGAAAATAGGTCAATAGATTCATGTGGGTATATAAGATAAAAAGGAGTAGATTCCACTAGTTGTAATTCAATATGGGTAGACTCCTTGTTTGGTTTAAATTCTATGGAAAAGAGTCACATAATAATTACTTTGCACCTTTTTTGATCATCTTCATCTTCTAGTGAAAACTAACCAATTATCTCAAAATGCATCTCAATTATGCATAAAGAGGTGAGCCATTATAATCCAAAAAAAATGATAACCCCATCCATGATAATAGAAAACATAAGATATTATAAAATGATGGTAGAAATAATGAAATGATGGAGATTACTAGGGTTGTTTAGTGCTTACTGTTATTGATTATTATTTATTTCCTTGTGTGTGAAAAACCAATAAGGACCCAAATGAAAAATGTTAAGATGATTCAAGCTGATATTTTTAAATAATTATAATTAAATAATCTTAATAACTAATATATTTAATAGTTTCAATTTAAAAAATTACAAATAATCACCTAGACCAACCAAAAGGACCAACTTATAACCTGATAAGGACCTATTGATGTCTAAATGCTCTTTCCACTTGGAATATGGTGAGATTAAGGACTAGATAATTTAAATAGAGGAATTATAACATCGTTTATTAATTAAATATATATGTTTAATGCATGAGATTAAATTAGATACGGTGAGATTCACTTGACATCATTTACATTTTCAACAAAAATAAAACTTTAGGATAATTAATATATTTTATATTCCTGTTGGATGTTAAAATCCTATTTGAGTAACCTCATTGGTGGAAACAATCTGTTGTAGTCACACCAT
This sequence comes from Torreya grandis, assembly GCA_037957365.1. Lineage (NCBI taxonomy): Eukaryota > Viridiplantae > Streptophyta > Pinopsida > Cupressales > Taxaceae > Torreya > Torreya grandis. Next base: position 198,292 of record JARHVA010009330.1, on the reverse strand, counting down.
AATAAATAAATCCTTTTTTAATTACTCTCCATGCATGTGAAATTAATGTGAGATTAATATGGTGATATTTGAGCAATTAATCTTGTTCTTAGGTTAATATCAAATATCAAGATCATGTTAAATTAATGTGATGGAGATTAAAATGGTGACATTTGAATGATTCACATTATGCCAAGGTGTCAATGATAGTATGTTTTAGAAATTAATAAGGGTTCATTCTTGACTAGAATATCATCATTTAGGAGTGACCTATTTTTTAACATATAAATAGACTGTATATTGTTTAACATGTTTCAAAATTAGTATTATTATCCAATTGTAAAATAAAAAAACATTAAATAAAATGACAATCGACTTTGAACTAAATTTGGCTTATTCAGGGATTGATATCAAAATACACGTGAATATCACCCTGCCATAATGGTAGGGTTCTTTTGGATGCAATGAACCTTCAATCGATGGGTTTAATGGTGAGTTTATTATTTTGAGGGATTGTATTTTATATATAGTAATTACTCTTTCAAGAAGTATATTTTTTCTCATATGAAAGTGTCTTAATTTTAAGGAAATTGTGATAACAGTCATGACATCATTGTGAAACTAAAGATTCTACTATCGTAAAATTAGATGCTAAAAATTTTGATGATGAAAATTAGATTTTGAAGCCTAGAATGGAAAATATGAAGCCTAACATAGAAAATTTGAAGCCCATCATTAAAAATTTGAAGCCCAACATGGAAAATTTAATGCATAGAAAATGGAAATTTTGCTATTGTGAGTCTTGTGAACAGCTATAGCTATACAAGTTTTCTAATGTAAAATTAGATGCTAAAATTTTTGATGATGAAAATCAGATTTTGAAGCCCTACATGGAAAATTTGAAGCCTGACATGGAAAATTTGAAGCATGGAAAATAAAAATTCTACTATTGTGAGTTTTGTGAATAGTTGTAGCTATACAAGTTTGCTATTGTAAAATCAAATGCTAAAAATTTTGATTATGAAAATCATATTTTTTATCCCAACATGGAAAATTTGAAGCTTGACATGGAAAATGAAAATTTTGCTATTGTGAGTCTTTTGAACAACTGTAGTTATACAAGTTTATGCATTGTAAACAAGTTGTAATAGTATTTTAGGTGAAATTAATATATGCAAATTCTATGTTTTATTTCTATAACTTTGAATTACTCTATTTCATATATTATTTCATGTTTATTTAGAGCATTTGTAGTAATATTGTTTGGTATGGACTATCTCCATAGTCTCAATATTTTGTTTTACTTAGTCTTGTTGGTTTCTGCCCACTTGGGCCTGCACATTCTATTTTTTATTCCATAGAGAGAAATAAAACTTGGGAATTAGTTGAACTTACAAAAGGAAAAGAGGTAAAAGGAGTCAAGTGGGTGTATAAGACAAAAATAGGTAGACTCCACCAATTGTAATTTAATATGGGTAAACTCCTTGTTTAGTTTAAATTTTATGGAAAGTAGTCACACAATAATTACTTTGCACATTTTTTGATCATCTTAATCATCTATTGAAAACTAACTAATTGTGTAGATTTAGAAATTAAACCATGCAGTTCAAATGCCATTCCTTCTAAATAAAGGAACATGAATAGTTTCTCAAAATTCATCTCAATTGTGCATAAAGTGTTAAGCCATTACAATCCAAAAAAATGTTAGCCCCATTCATGACAATAGAAAACATAATATAATATGTAGTCTCCCATAGCTTTCTACTATGGCATTTACCAAAACAACTGAATATACCCCCACTTGTAATTAAGACTTGAAATTCTAGAGCGGGGTAAATAAAATAGTTTAATTGAGTAGCCAACTTACTATTGATAAATTTATGTGTACTCCCAGAGTAAATAAATATAGTCAACTTATATTTCTTGAGGAAACTGACCACCTTAATATTTGGAGGAGTACTAATACCTAAAAGTGCATGACATGAAATAGTAGGTTGAGAATATTTAAATTCATCCTCAGGTCATTCCAGACTGTTGATGTGTGTCTATGTCAAGGATGTAATGCAAATAACAAAATAGCTTTTCTTAGATTATAGGGACAACAAGAATATGGTAGTGAAACCTTGGGGCTTCAATCAATTTTGCTAGAGATATTATGTGGTTATAACTTAGCAACTTCTAGTTTGAAATTAGACCTTATTGTAGGGACAATAGGAATATGGTAGTGATACAATCTACCTAAATTTTTTATGATTTAAATTAGTTTGTATTTGACAATACAAGCTCAAAATCTTAAAAAAAAATGGATATACATAATGAGTATTAATCGAAAGTGATTCATGTTAAAAAATTTCAAAAGGAAGGAGTAAGCTAAGGCAGAAAGGAAAGTTCCCTTACAATAAAAAATACCAACAAAACTCCTTTGATTTATATTATCAACCCAAATATAACCCATTTGAAATTAGACTGCTCATATTTGATTCATATATCGACTAACATTGGAATGATTTAAGGTTGTGGGATACCTGTATCTAGACCAAACCTCTAATTATGAGGCTAGCTCCTTTGAATATGTGAATTTAGGATCAATTACTAAACCTATTACATGTTGGGATGAAAAGAGTAAGGAATAAATTGAAATTATTCTTCAAACATAACAAGATCATGTGAACTTCAAAAATATGCAAGACTTTATTGCTTCAATGTCTTGACTATCAACATATTTTATGAGTCGCTTAAGCAACTGTAGGTGAACATTTCATGGAATTGAATATTCAAATGAGTTTGGCTCCCTGAGGTCTCATCCAAATTCCATAACATAATTCATTCCTTTTAGACTGTTATCTTCTTCACCTGTTCATCATTCTTTCATTATGAAAACAAACCTCTCCTATATAGACCATTGTGCATGATGTGATGTCTTTTGTATAGATTGTGACATGGTATAAAGATGATCTGGGATTTTTGATAATACTCAAAGCACCCATGAGTTTATATATATATGATGATCTATTAACAATCTTATTACCCTACTTGAAAGTTTATACCCTTGAAGTCTCCATTAAGCATGGTTTACCCACTTGACTATAGCAGTGCTCTTGAAGCTAGATGTAGATGTACATTTATGTTTCTTTATCCATATTTAACCGCATATGTATCCTTATTGAGCTCTCTATTGAGGTTATTCATCTCAATAGTTCATGCATTTGATGGTTAAACCAACCTTCATAAGCCTAGAAAAGTTCTTAAGATTGCCATACCCCTGACTATAACATATTTTGACTTGAAACCAATCCTGTAAGTGTCTCAAGAACACTTGATTGATTACTAAATGGATAATTTATTGGGATTGTTTATGCACTTATTATGCTCCCTCTATCACCATGGAACAAGGGGAAAGTAAGAAACTAAAATTTAAGTCCTAGAAGTCTTGGGGCTTGAGTTGTTTATAAAAATACTACTATAAATGACACAAATAACATAGATATGATCACCACTTTAAAATTATACTAGCATAACCTACTATAGGGACATCAGATGTTTATGCACTGAAACTTATTCTTGATAATATTTGTAAAATTGTTTCAACCTTTGCTAATTATTTCCCAAAATGTAAATGAACAATGAATATTTATAGCATGACCTATGCTAAAGTGATTCATGTATGGATCCAAGAGTGATTAGGGTAGGGAAGAAATTAGATTATTCTCAAGATGATCAAAGATACCCATTTTGCTAACTTTTGAGGTAAAAACACATGAAACTAGCATCTACCAATTCTAGCATAATGCTCAAAGATAAATAAATGTAGTTTAAACTTCAGAGGAAGGAAATGCATATGTCTAACAAAATCCTTTACATGAAAACTAGTCATTCATAGTAACTCTCATGGCACATTCGATTGTAAATGAGAAGAAAATAGAACAAGTATACTATAAAACTAGTTAGCCTAGTCTTAAACTCAAGCTAAAAAATGCATATAATGTGTATTATTACCAAATTACCTTGTATAAAAGAAACATTAGACATCCAAAAGCATGATAATTAGAAATCATAGAACACACACAAGAAAACACTATAGACAAACTCTCAAATTCTTTGGATCCTTGTATTAATTATGGTAACAACTATTTTCTAGTTATAAATGAGGGGGAAAACCCTATTTATAGGCTCCTTGAGAGGGGCTAGGTTGGCTGTTAGCTTCTCCTTGCTCAGAGTTTAGAGGTAGGATTTGTTCACTTGGAGTAGCCTATAGTGGAGGTCTGCATGGCCTATTACTAATGATAGGAACATTGTCTTATTCCTCCTCTTCTTATGCTTCCTCATAGTTGGAATTGAACATGCTTGCATGAGTTGGTGGGAGATGGGGCTTCACAATATCCTCTTTATTCTTCTCCCTATCAAGCCTCATTTCCATCTTGATATTCTTCTTTGCAGAATTTTTGAGGACTACCTCATCATTCATTGCATCCATGTAAATCCATTCATGCACCTATTATTTTTTCTTATATTACATATCCACATCCTTTTTGAATTTGAATAAGTGCCTTTCAATTACATTATTTTTTCTTATATGGATGAGTTTCTATGCCTTGTAGTTACTACAATGTTCTGCCACTTTGTGAATTTAGTTCTACCTAGATTTTAAGGATTTTTGTGGGGTAATATCTTTGATCTATTTATTTTAAATTTCATTATAAAAATTTAATCATTGAGTTTCCTTTGATTTTTCATCAATTTTAGCTTTAAAGCTAAAGTTTGCAACCTTTTAACCTGTGGCACCCTTTGATTGTTCTCAAGGGCTCTCAAAATGCATCTTAGTGTGATGGATATTTTTACTATTCCAAATGGCATCTTTATACTAATGGTGATTTATTTTATGGGGACCTGTAATTTTTTTTGGTTGTGGGAGTGCTATGCATTGTTCTCGTAGGCAATCAGAGCTGGCATCAGGGTTCTTGCTAAATAAAAAAAGTGTCATGGTTATATAAAATCCCTTATAAGGACATTTAAAATTAAAATTAAAGGTATTATAAGTCCCTTAAAGGTAGATATAAGGAGATACCTTGAAATAAAATTTAAATAATGTGCATGTTCAAGGTATCTCTTAGGAAAGAAAATTCTAATAGTGTGCATCAGGGTTCTTACCAAATAAAAAGTTTTCATGATTATATAAAATCCTTTATAAGGAAATTTTAAATAAAGATGGAATGTATTATAAGGCCCTTAAATTTATCTCCTAGGATATATCTTGAAATAAAATTCCAATCATGTTCATGTTCAAGGTATCTCCTAGGAGATATCTTGAAAGAAATTTCCAATAGTGTGCATCAAGGTTCTTGCCAAATAAAAAGTTGTCACAGTTATATAAAATACTTTGAAAGGAAATTTTAAATAAAAATGGAAGGTATTAAAATGACCTTTTAGGCATATCCAAGGATGTACCATGAAATAAAATTCCAATCATATGCATGTTCAAGGTATCTTCTAGGAGATATCTTGAAATAAAATTCCAATAGTGTGCATCAAGGTTCTTACCAAATAAAAAGTTGTCATGGTTATATAAAATACCTTATAATAAAATTTAAAATAAACATGGAAGGTATTACAAGGCCATTTTAGGTATCTCCTAGGAGATACCTTTAAATAAAATTCCAATCATGTGCATGTTTAAGGTATCTCCTAGGAGATATCTCGATAAAACATTCCAATAGTGTGCATCAGTGTTCTTGCCAAATAAAAAGTTATCATAGTTATATATAACCCCTTGAAAGGACATTTGAAATAAACATATAAGGTATTATAATTACCTTCTAGGTATCTCCTAGGAGATACCTTGAAAAAAAATTCCAATCGTGTTCATGTTCAAGGTATCTCTTAGGAGATATCTTGAAAGAAAATTCTAATAGTGTGCACCAGGGTTCTTGCCAAATAAAAAGTTGTCATGGTTATATAAAATTATTTTCAAGAAAATTTTAAATCAAAATGGAATATATTATAAGGAAATTATAGGTATCTCCTATGAGATGCCTTGAAATAAAATTCCAATCACGTGCATGTTCAAGGTATCTCCTAGGAGATACCTTGATAGAAAATTTCAATAGTGTGCATCAAGGTTCTTTCCAAATAAAAAATTGTCATGGTTATATTAAATACATTTTAAGGACATTTTAAATAAAAATTTAATGTATTAAAATTAACTTTTAGGTATCTACTAGGAGACACCTATAAATAAAATTCCAATTGTGTGCATGTTCAAGGTATCTCTTAGGAGATATCTTCAAATAAAATTCCAATAGTGTGCATCAGTGTTTTTGCCAAATAAAAAGTTATCATGGTTATATATAATCCCTTAAAAGGAAATTTTAAATAAAAATGTATGGTATTCTAAGAACCTTTTATGTATCTCCTAGGAGATACCTTTAAATAAAATTCCAATTATGTGCATTTTCAAGGTTATATCCTAGGAGATATCTCGAAAGAAAATTCTAATAGTGTGCATCAAGGTTCTTACCAAATAAAAAGTTTTCACTGTTATATCAAATCCATTGAAAAGACATTTTAAATTAACATGGAATTTATTCCAAGGCCCTCTAAGGTATCTCCTAGGAGATACCTTGAAATAAAATTCCAATTGTGTGCATGTTTATGGTATCTCCTAGGACATATCTCGAAAGAAAATTACAATAGTGTGCATCAATGTTCTGGACAAATTAAAAGTTGTCATGGTTATATCTAATATCTTTAAAGGAAATTTTAAATAAATATGGAATATATTCTAAGGCCCTTCAAGGTATATCATAGGAGATGCCTTGAAATAAAATTGTAATTGTGTGCATGTTCAAGGTATCTCCTAAAAGATACCTCACCGCAGTTACAAGTCCTACAAATTATGCTCATTCAAACCTTTTGATTGATTTGGGTCACTTCAAGTGGTTGTAAAATTTCATTATTACCTCCTTGATCTTCTCAAATGGTTACAATAATTGGATTAATTTGATTCAAGTTGGATTCTTGCATCAATGTGGTTAGAATAATCAGATCAATCTGTTACATCCTTGTCCTAGTGTTAATTGCTCTTCATTGATTCATTGTGGCATGCAACAGTGGAGAGAAGGGTCCCTTTCATGTAATTGATCATAGAGATGAAATTTTTGAAGTTTACATGTTCACCTCAGTGTCACCCTTTAAAATATTGGCTCTAGTCTAAATTGGACCATGATCAAACTTGGTTTCATGCCTTTTATTTACCTTGCCCTATCAAAATTAATTTGTTGACCTTCATCTAAGTCACCTAGGCTCACCTTAATTTGGTTGGTTATTGAAAAGTAGTTTATATCATTAATCTCTTGACTCATATCTCTCCATTGACTTGCCTGATATGAATGAATGTGATCCATAGATCCTCTACCAAGATTCATGCACTTGTGCCACTTGTCAATCATGCCTTTACACTCAAGGTTCATTAACTCCTTGATCAAATACCATTGATTTTGAATCTATGATTAAATTCAATCCATTGATCTATCTATGACCATTAACTCATCAATCACTATTAATCATTGGATATTATATATGGATGAATGAGGACTATTAGATTTTCCTACATCGACTATTTGGAAACAAACAACTACTTTATGAGATCAAATTTGACATCTATGTAATTATATTTGATGCATGAACAAACATATTTGACATCTGCATGATCATTAATAGGATATTTGAACTTCAAATGTCATTTTTCATGACTTTAATTTGATGTTCATGCACCCATCAATTGATGTGTGCAACTATCAATCTATGGATCACAAATTTCCTAGGCTATTTATTTTGGACCTTTTGCTAGAAATTTTTTGTAGGCTTTATGTCTTGTCCAATTTTTCTAAAGGAATTTGTTTGTGGATATTTTTCATTGGAAAAAATATCTATGGAAATTGTCATGGGATAATTACCCAAAATAATTAAGTCTGCTTTTTGCCTTGGATAATTCATTGTAGACAAAATGTCCAAAAGAATTCATGCCTTTATAGGATTTTTGCTCGACCACTTTCACCAAAATAATTTGTACTTAGTATTTTAACTCAAAATAAATTCTCTAAAAAATTTTCCTTTAGGAGGATTGTCCCCCTTTTACCTTTTGTCAAAACATTTGTCTTCAAGATTTTTTCTTTTGAATGACATTTGTGACCCTTCAGGACTTTTGTTTTGGATCACTTTCCCAAGTAAATCTCCCTTCAAGATTTTTTTTGTGGTACTTTCCTAAAATAAATAACCCTTAAATAAAATAATATTGGCCCTCTTATAAAGAAATGACCCTTTGGGACTTTGTCTTGAGATAATTTCCTAAAAAATGACCCTTCAGTAAAATGGTATAGCACACTTTGCTTGAAAAATATGATTTGAGATTTTTGTTTGGTGCACTTTGTCAAAGAATGATCCTTTGAGAAAAGTGTTTTAGAATCTTGTCTAACTAAAATGACCTTTAGACTTTACTACATACAAAACCTTTACTACAGATAAAATGTTCACAAGAATTTGTGTCTTTGGGACTTTTTGTTTGGAAAAAATGTCTGAAATAATTCTGAACACTAAGCCAAAAACTCAAAACTAATTTCTTGAAATAATTCCAACACTTAGCCAAATAAAGTGGAATAATTTCTCCAAGGGAATTATGCCTTGTACTTTTATTATGGACAATGTGTGGAATAATTTCTGTGAGAGAACTTTGAATGCAAAATTATGATTTTTTAAACCTATTTTTTCAACTACTCATCACCATGAAAACATACCACTTACATGTATGATTCTAAAATGACCCATAAAACACTAAATGATACAAGGAATGAGATGTGACATACCCTATGACATTGTAAAAATATCCTATACAAGATTCTAACTATAGGGGGTTGATCCATTTTGTCTTGTGGGAAAAAATGGTCAACATGTTTGGCAATTTCCCAAGGGTGGCATGCTTATTGTGCCATGACCAATTGCATAATCCTAACCACTGGGATATGGATTCTCAATATATAGTATTGACATAAAAAATTCCTCTGAAACACACTAAATAATAGAATAGACAAAGAAGAATCAACACACAAGACAAGAAACTAAGCAAACACACACTTATGCTTCAAGAGCATTTATTTGAACACAAAATGACAAGAAAGGAAACACACACCTAACCTAATATTTATAAAATATACCTTTATATCTCAATATCAAGGTATAAAATGTATCCCATTCATAGGGATATGCATTTCTTCTCCATTCATGCTTGCTAACTAAAAGGAGTTACTTTGCTTGCACTTGGTGATGACATATGGTCCCCTCTATAGGGTATCAAATTTGGTATGCCTCCCTAGTTTTTCTCTATCTTCATACCATTTCAATAATATGTCACCTTCCTAAAATTATCTTAGAGTTTAATTCTTATCAACAGACCTCTTCATCAGTACCTAGTGATGTTCCATGGCCTAATGAGCTTTACCTCTAGTTTCTTCCAACTCCATTAATTTTGTCAATCTCACTTCCATTGGAGTGTTATCAAGAAACTCTAGTTGATGTGTTAAATATAAGGTATGTATCTCTTGAGATATTGATACCATGGCTTCCCTTCCATAGATAATAACAAAATGAGAATTCCTTGTTGACCTCCTAGGAGTTATCCTATGAGCCCACAAGGTTGTCTTTAATTTGGTGTGCCAAACTCTTTGGTTATGCTCCAAGGTTCTCTTGATGATTCTTATAATTTTATTGTTACTATATTTATCCAACCCATTACCTTAAGGGTAATATTTGGATGAAATTCTCAATAATATACCATGCTATTTGCCCAATCAATAGTCCTAACAACCATAAAAGTAAGAATATTATCTGAAATAATGATAGAAGGAATGCCAAACCTTGTTATGATGATCTCATAGAACTTAAAATGGAAGGTATTCCAAGGAACTTAAAGGTATTTCCTAGGATATACCTTGAAATAAAATTCCAATCATGTGCATGTTCAAGGTATCTCCTACGAGATATCTCAAAAGAAAATTCCAATAGTGTGCATCGGGGTTCTTACCAAATAAAAATATGTCATGGTTATATCAAATCCTTTACAAAGACATTTGTAATCAACATAGGAGTTATTATAAGGCCCTTATAGGTATCTCTTAGGAGATACATTTAAATAAAATTTGAATTGTGTGCATCTTTAAGGTATCTCCTAGGAGATATCTTAAAAGAAAATTTGAATAGTGTGCATCAGTGTTCTTTCAAAATAAAAAATTATCATGGTTATATCAAATCCTTTAAAAGGAAATTTTAAATAAAAATGGAATGTATTCAAAGGAATTTTGAGGTTTTTCCTAGGAGATATCTTGAAACAAAATTCCAATCATGTGTATGTTTATGGTATCTCTTTGGAGATACCTTGAAAGAAAATTCCAATCGTGTGCATTAGGGTTCTTATCAAATAAAAATGTGTCATTGTTATATAAAATACCTTGAAAGGACCTTTGAAATCAACATGGAAGGTATTCTAAGGCTCTTTGAGGTATATCCTAAGAGATACCTTGAAATAAAATTCCAATCGTGTGCATGTTCAAGGTATCTCTTATGAAATATCCCATAAGAAAATTACAATTATGTGCATGTTCAATGTATCTCTTAAGATAACCCTTGAAATAAAAATTTCAATCATGTGTATGTTCAAGATATCTCTTAGGAAGTACCTAGAAATAAATTTGCAATTTTGTGTATGTTTAAGGTATCTATGAGTAGACCCTTTGAAAGTAATACAAGGCCCTTCAAGGTAATCCCATAGGAGATAATTTGAAATAAAATTCCAATTATATGGGATGAGATGTAGGGGATGACAATTAAGGGTTAACAACCCTAATCCTTCACATAGGTTAACCATTGGTGCCACTACCTCCCTAAAACTATAATTTTATGTCATGTATCATTTATGTCCTATAAGTAAAACTTACAACTCATCCCCATACCTCCCCACAACTATAATTTTATATCATGTATCATTTATTTCCAATCAATACAACTTAAAACTCATCCCCATATAACTCATCCCCTAAAACTCACTCCCATACAAAACTATAATGATGTAGGGAATTCATAGGCCTCAGACAAAGTTTTCTCCTTTAAGAATAGTTATTGCACACTCTTATTTAGAAGATTATAGCTGAGTCATTTGGATCGATGCATGTACTTTCATTGGTGTGGAAGTTGAGGTATAAGTTGCATATGTCGATGTACCACCAAAAGTCCACTTCTTCTTGGCCTTATTCTCTTGATAAAATTTCTATGCTAAATCATGATACTTCCATATGATGTTCAAGTTTAGTAGTGGTAGTCAATGTATCCTCTTAACTTATCCAAGGAGTCTTGTATGCTCTTCCTTAGTCATCTGAAACTTATTCTTAAAAATATTGACATCTATGACTTTATTTTTGGCTACACTTAACTCAAATTCTATCTCTTCTAGTGCTAAGCCATGTGAACTTTGCTTGAAGTCATCTACCACTTCTTGAATGAGTTTATCAAAATTGATCCTACTAATCAATTTGTCTATGGTATACTTCACCTTTGACAGCTTCAAATCATGCATATTTGGAGGATTTGGGCCTCACACACCTGGTATTTTGGGATTAAAGCCCCAAATTCTTGTAACCATTCTTGTGCTTCCTCTTGTCTTATAACATCCAATTTTAAGGCATTAAATGACTCTAATATTGTCATTAAATCTAGATGACTATATAAAGAGTTGCTTATGTATGTAACTAGCATTTTCAACTCAGCACTATCATCTCTTAATGAATTATAGAATTGGTTTACACTATTTATATGAGGGGAAATTTTGGCCTTCATGAATTCCATTGCCTCCAAAGAGTTGTAGCATTTGGAATCTACTTCTTGTACCTCATCTTTTGTGCCTTCAAGGATAAGCATAGTCTTCACTTGCTCCCTTAATTATTCCACCTCATCCTCAAGTTCTTTAAATTCAACTTCAATTTCTTGTCAAGCCATCTTTGTTCCCTCATGAATAACTATAATAACATCCTTATGGGTTTGCACTAGGTATGCAATATTTTCAACGTAAGGAGACTGTCCAAGCTGTCTATTCTACCTCTTAATGAGGGAGAATACTTTGTGTCTTTCCTATATAATTATTGTTATGCCCTTGTCATACTCAATATTTTTCTTTTTCACTCTCTGTATATTTCCATATGGGGGGTCAAATAGAGTGCAGATAGAGGGAAGCTCAGTGATCTTGAAGATATACATTTGGGTTGCCTTTCTTCTCAATTCCATTTCACATGGAGGAATATATATTTAAGATGAATCTAAGGTTATAACCACAAGCTATTTATTTACCTCCTCCTAAACCTATTGATTCTTCTGAGCCTTGATAAAGACATCAAGCAGGGAAGTCTAAATAATCTTGGACCAATCCACTCCTCCAAATTGAGGTAGTGGATGGACTATAATCAATTGAGGCTTAGGCTTCCTTCCCTTACTAGGACTTGTCATAATGGTTTCCTCTATACAAGTGGTGGATGGTATGGGAAGGCAAGTTTGAATAGATTGGACATGAAATTATGGAGTGGTTAATGTAGTTTGTAGCTTTTTGGACACCTTCTTCTTATTTAAGGCTCTAATGGTAGAGGTGCTAGAAGGTAGAGAGGAGGTAGGTATGGTGAGTGGGATGGAAGTGGATTATGAAATGGCCATGGTGGTGGAAGAAACATATTTTTACACCTTGAGGGTGATAAGATGGAAATTAATGAATGTGGTAAGGGAAAAGGGATCAATAAAGGTGGAAGTAGGCACTTCCACTTGGGGTGTCCTCTACATACAAGAAATAGAAACACATCTAAAAATGGGAAAATAAGATAAATGAATACTCATGAAAGGTTGAGTACCTAAGGAACTTGGTGCTATAGACTCTAATTTAAGGATCATGGCCTTAGCTATTTCTAACTCAACTTCTTCATTAGAATCATCCTCAATGTCCTTAATTATCACAACCTCTCCCCATATTAGTTTTGAATGTGGAGGTGCAATAGGAAAGCCTTGTGATGATTCAACTATGGGAATCCCTATTAGATTCATAAACTTTCTTGTATAAACATGAAGGGTCTTAAACTATGTAGGGGAACCTTGTCAAGTTGACATCATTGCCTCTTGTGTTTCTATCCCAACATATTTGGAAATATAAGTTTGGGTCATAAGAGTAGTCACTTGAATGGTGATGACAATTATCTATTCTTGTGTCCTCTCCTCCTCATCAAAATTTAAATTGATAGGGTCCCCTGCTTGTGTTGCCGTGCTTATTCTGGGTTTAGATAACCTGAGCTCTCTCTTCATAGTCTTCAAATTCAATTTCAAATTGAGGGTTTGAGATGAAGGACCCACATAATCTTTTGATTGTTCCTCAAAATATCCTTTCCATAAGTTAGAATGTTCAAATCCTTTGTATAGATACTTCTTGATGTCTAATTCCCTTACTATGACTGAAGGATCATCTTAGATCATTATTAAATGATCTTCTTGAAGTCTAGAAATCCTTCATCTTTTCAATATATCTTCATCATATTTTACATTAAGAGACACAAAATCATATTAATAGGGAACATGGCTATAGGGTATGTTAAATCCCTATATGTGCTTCTGAATAATCCCATATGGATACCAATCTTTATGTGGAAGCACGGGGAAAGGATAACTCTTTCACTTGTTGATGACTTCTCTAAAATTCTTCCTCATTATGTTAACCATTATTCTAATTTTTATATGGTGACCAAAGAACAAATCCTTCTTCTTCCTAGATAGGTCCTCTTCAACACTCCACCATAGTTGGAAAAAAAAATTCTTGCTTTACCAACTTATCTGGGACATAATTTGGGAGACATAAAGGATTAAACTTGTTTACCCAAATCATTATAATTATGAAGCTCAGATAGAGGAAATAATCCCCTTTACCTTCTAGGGTTTTTACAATATTTTGTCTAATTCTGGGCATGGGTGAGCCATGAATGGCTTGCCAAACCTATGGATATACATCTTTTGGTATCCTCATAATGTTTTTGGAGTAGGAATATATGTGCATAAATTGGTAATGATCATAAATTATGTTTTTTATGTAGTCTATGGATGGGCTCCACAATTCTCTGAGGTCTCTATAACAATAATAACATCCAATAAATACATCATATATAAAGTACCCAAAGGTGTGGGATACTTATCTTTGTGAATTATTTGCTCCCTTAAATGAAATATGATTATCTCTCCCATGGCATATATAACATCATGGGTGAGTATCATGTAAAGCAATGGAACATAATCTAAATTGAAAAAATGAATACTTGACATATCATAGAGTAAATTCAATAGAGCCATGTCGATGTGAATCCCCATTCTAAACTTGTCTATAGAAATAGGCCCATTTGGATTCTTCCATTTCCATGTAATGGTTTGGCTTAGGAGTAACCATAAAGATAATTCCCTCTCAATTGATCTCTCTACACTAAATTGTGATAATGTATGCTTGTCTTAGTGTGAATTAGGTATGTTCAAAGATAGGTATCTTTGGAAGTTGGCTCCCAAAATGAATGTGACCACTGTGTTATTTCTAGAATGTTGTAGGAAGGCATCCTATGATATCTTTCTTGAGAAGAATAAATCCTGTAGGAGGTCGATGCATGACATCACCTCTAGCTTAGTGGAAACACAATGTAAGATTTGGATTTTGATAGCCAACAATTCTTTGACAAACAACCTATCAACAAGTGTCATCTCATCCTTTAATGAAAATACATCCATCAAATCCACTACATCCCATAGCTTTGAATATTTTTACTATTCTCAAATATGGTGGTGTCAAACAATGTATCTATGAAATCTATAAAGTCCTTGATTGAGTATGGTGATGGTGGATTTATTCCCCTGAATGTCTTAGATGAATAAACCATTTTAGTATAGAATCTATATTGTATGTAGTTTCCTTCTAGGTGTTATGTATGCTTTATGATCCACTTAGCTCTAGCTTAATCATTATTTTACTCACAATTCTCTTCGAGATAGTAACTAGGAATCTCTGTTGCTATAAGATAGTAGGAGACTTTGAATACAAGTTTGATTGAAAGCAATAAATTCTTCCAATGGATGCATATCACACATATAGAATTTTACATTGAATAGTAGTTCATGTGACATAAATGCCCAACATTCACCTTACTTTTATATTCTTGTATAATTCAATTTTTTTTAGTTTAAGTTGGTGGGGGTCTTTAGTATATATCAATGAAAGACATTGACTTTATTTTAGCCAAGTATGGCAAAGGGCTAATATTGTTCTTGGCAGTAAGATATTCAAGTTTATGTTGGGGATTGATATTTTACAAAAGACCCATAACAAAAAGCTCACCATTTGGCAATTTTATCAGGAAAATTGTTTCAATAAAAATGTCCAATGAAATTATCCTAAAGGGTCATTTAAAAAAGTCTGAAGGGTCATTTACATTGAACAACATTCTAAAGGATCTACTTCATAGGGTAAATTGCCCGTGAAAAATGTCTTGAAGGGTCTACTTTTTAGGATAAAAGCCCAGGGCAATGTCCCAAAGGATAAGTCCTAGACGGCAAAGGGCCTAGGATAAAATTATCAAAGGGTAAAGTGGCAATGACAAAAACCCTAAAGGTTCTTTATAAAAATATTGAAGGGAACTTTTAAAAATCTGAAGGGAGGTTCTAGAGGGAAAAGGGACATGCCCATTATCCTGAAGGGTAAGTGAAAAAAGGTTCAAAGGGTCTACTTGATGGCAAAAAATGGCCAAAGGGTCTACTTCATAGCATATAATGGTCTAGGATAAAAGTCCTAAAGGGTACGTTAGGGCGAGGAAAGGGCCATTTCAAAAAACTAAAGGGAAATTAAAAAAGGGTGAAAGGCAATTACGACAAGTCAACATGGCCACAAAAAAAAGGATAAAGGGTAGGTTAGTTAGGTAAAGGGATGTGGGATAAAAGTGATCATTTTATAAAGGCCAAAGTGTAGGTTCATAAGGCAAAGGAATTTTTTTAGGGGATTCATGTTAAAATTTTGTGGGTTCATGGGTGCATGCTACATGTCCTTGACTATTGAAAAATTAAGTCTTAAGTTTAATTTTTAAGGTACCATTGAAGGTATTACAAGGCCCTTTAAACATTAAAAGGTACCCATATGAATTTTTGAAAGGTATCTCCTAAGAGATACCTTCAAAAATTTGGGTCGACAATAGAGGATAAAATCAAATACAAGATCTTAAAATATAAGAAGCTAATCATTTTTCATAATTTTTCTCAAAACCCCCATTTCTCATTATCATTTTATATTTTAATAAAATACATGGTTAAATATTGACTTAATTAGCTATTTTTCTCTATGTGGATATTATGCTCTGATGCATGTTTGAAATGTATCTCCTAATAGATACCTTCAAACTAGGATGAAGCAAGAATTGAAGTATGCAGTAAATGATAGTAAAAGATATTATTTTTTTGGATTGACATAAATCATGTCATTAAAAAAAATATTATACGTTACCTTTTTAACATTTTTAGGTTTTAACATACATCCATTCTTATGTTCTGGTATAAATATAGCTTTATCTCCTACACATAGGAATAAATTAGACTGATTTTATAAATAACCTAATTAACAACTCTTCTCATGTCTTTTGGAAATGTACAGGATAAAAAATCATACATCAGTGGCTTTCCATTGTGGAAACTATGTTTCTCTCATAAATAATGGTAAGGTCATTGGTGAAGGAAGAATACATAAAATAGTAAGTCCAGATGATGGATCTCTAGAACCCATAAATCTCACTTCCACATGTCATAATGAGGAAATACCTATTGAATGTGTAAGTGTTAATGTGGCTAAAGATTTTGATCTGACTCCACCACTTCCTTCTCTTGTAGCTTTTGTGGATAATTTGGAGGATGTAGTTGATAGTTTTACTTTATGGATCACAATAATGATGCAACACTTCATATATAAGTTTTATATAGACAATGACATGGAACAAAGACAAAATAATTTGAGCTTAGTTTTGCATACACAACCATTTCAACAAGAAAAAACTTGCTTGGATTCATTTGTTCAATATATCGATGATCCTACCACATTTCAAAGCCTAAGAAAAAAATTTCTTGGGAAAAGGGTACATTTGTTTCAAAAATGTATGACTCCTATAAATAATGAAAAAATTGCTTTTGGTTATGTTGAATTTGCACAACTAGGGAAGATTTTTCATTGCATTCATATCCCAATGTTAGAAAATGAATTAGGAATTTACATAAGGAAAGTTATAAAACATTATCATACTTGTAGTATAAAGGTAAATGAAATATCTATCTTTAGATGGCCTTTTAACAAAATAGTGGACATTGAGACTTGTAGAGCAATCAATTTACCATACATGACACCAAAGGAGAAAAAAATTGGAAGCATTTTAGATATAGTGGATAATGAAGTCAATCCTTTTATAACATTCCTAGTGCAAATGCATTAAAAAAAACTAACTTGTGCCTATAAATAATTGGGCTGAAAAAGAAATTAGCAAAATACTTCACTCAGCCAAGTGGAGTTTGATGAAAGCATAGATAGTGAGATTTTAACAATGTATGTAGATAAATGTTGGACCAAAAAATGTTTTTAGTCAGGATTATCAATTAAGATTCTAAAATATGAAAAGACGAAGTTTCTTGATTTCACCATAATAGTTAAGAGGAAACATGTCTTGGATGCCATTTCTGCTGATTTGT
Organism: Torreya grandis; assembly: GCA_037957365.1. Classification (NCBI taxonomy): domain Eukaryota; kingdom Viridiplantae; phylum Streptophyta; class Pinopsida; order Cupressales; family Taxaceae; genus Torreya; species Torreya grandis. The sequence goes on along the minus strand of JARHVA010009330.1, from coordinate 180,496 downwards.
TTAAGAAAAATAAAAACAAAACTAGTATCAATTTTTAGGGTAAAGAGATTTGTTTGGAAGCTTGGATTAAAATATATGGATTGAAGATAAGTAGATTTTTTGACATTCAAAATTTTTACAAAAATGGGGAATGAAATGCATTCCATACTAGTAGATTTTGACAAAATCAATAACAAAAGACAATGATAGCTAAAGATTTATTTGACCAATTGGTGGATGATTTTATATATGTTTCTCCATGACTAAAAATCTAGGTAGATATAGATGGATCATGAGAAAATGTTTGACATCTTCCAACATGTTCACTCAATAATTCATGAGGTGCCACATCAATGCAAAACTAGCAGATATGTATTATGAGCTAATATAGTATCCAAAATTAAATATGTGGAGAACTAATTTTCATGATATGACCATTGACACATATGATGAATTTTAAAGGTAAAAAACATGCATCTTGTTGACTCAAAAAAATACTATGGGTCCTTTTCTACAGATTAGGAAGAATGTATCAATCAAAAATTTATGATGCACTCAAAATCAAATGCTTTTTGTAAGACAAATGTATTACACACACAAATGAATGTCAAAGAAATACCCTAAAGAATGCCTTAGTGTCATTCATGACAAGGTGGAAATTCAAAAAAAATAAATGGTAAGGATAATGATAAAAAGCAAAGTAGTTATCGATAGAATATTAGAATTATTAGTGGTAGGGAATATAACACATGGTCATGATGTAGGTGGACATGAACAATTTTTTTTACCATATGTTCTTGGAGGGTCTAACTTTACTATCACCTCATTGAATAAGTGCTTCAAGGATATGGAAACAACAATGATAGATTCTTATGGATATTTAATATATACACCTAGATCTTCAAAATATCCATTATATGATGCACTTTTGTCTAACAAATGCTACCCTAAATGTAAGAAATATAGAGAAAAATAAAAATCAGTTGGTGCCTTCAAAAAATAGCCTTCTAGGATATACCTTCAACTAGACAATTGTTTTGGGGACAATAATAACATGTACTTGCATCCATAATTATATTTTAAAAATGTTAAACCTTATATAGAACTAATTTTGCATTTACAAATTCATAAAATCATGTTTTTTTTTAAGGTATGTATTGCAATATTTATCTTTCCTTGTCAACAAAGGTGTTTTTCTTGATGTTGAGGTCATATTTCTCTCTATAGGATATAACCATGAGGATATCGATGACACATTTGGAAACCTATTTGAATTTATAAAGAGGAAAGATGTATGGAGTGTGGTAGAGATGATGGACACTTATATGATGTGTGAAAATACAAGAAACTTCATACCATATTTGATTGAAGAGGTACCGGATTTCAAATAGTATGTTAATATTTACCAACTGAAGGGGAAAAAAATAGTAGGCTTGACAAAAGGTCAATACTTTATTCTATGCATAGAGCAGGGTCAACCCATTATGCATTGCAAAAACTCTATAAGAGATAGAAATTGGTCACCTCCAATTGCATTATGGGGAATAAAAGAAAATGGTGAGCCAAATGTTCTAAAAGGTGATCCAACAAAAATATATTTCAAAGACTTGAAAAATAGAGAAATGTCTCAAGATTCCATTGCTAAAAAATACTTAGAAAAAATTAAAAAACAGAGTGAGAAAGAAATATAATATAACTTGAATAAGTATGTACAATAATTTAATGAATTTGGTTTCACCAGAAATAGTAAGTGGAAGGATATAGCATATTACTTCCAAAACATTGATGAAATAATGAAAGAAGACATGTTCCCTTCCGAAGTTGAGTGCACAAGAGATTTTTTCCCTAGAAAACATCACAACATACCCCTTTATAGAGATTTGAATAAAATGGATCATGATAGGACCATTGATTTTGAAGAGGCATATACAAATACATATGTTGGTCCAAGAAGCAAAAGAACAAAAAATTCATTTAAACCAGGTCAAGATGTATAAATCAGAGATATGCTCTTTTATAGACTTGACGATTCTATAGGAGTGGACTACATAGTATGGGTTGTTAGAGCAAAAAGCAGTATTGAGATACAATAAACAAATAGGGATATATAATTAAGGGTTAATACAACTTGGTTCATCCTAGTTCATGTAAGGAAAAAATATGTAGAAGAAGCATAAATTTATTCAAGATGCTTGCATAAGAAATGGAAGCCAACCCAACTGACACATATTTACCATCCATACTCATATATAGTATCATCCACACTTGAAAACCAAATAAAAATTGGAGAGGTCACACACTTGTTCTCACTAATTTTTTGAAAGGCATTTTAACAGACTATTTGAATGCATCGTCCCATTAGGCATAAATAAAAATAGTGATAAAATAATTGAGAAATTTGAAATGGTGTTTCCTTAATTTTGGAATGAGACATATGAATGTTTTTTTCAAAATTTAGTCCATCTTTTGAGATTGTATATTTTTTTGGTTTTATTTTTTTATATTTATTTTTAGTGGCACTTCATATTTTGGGTCTTGGAAAATACACTTTGGCATTTGAGTTTTATATTTTCTACTATGACAATTCAATATTTTGGTAACTGTGCATCTATTTAATAACATTTGACTATTGGAACATCTACTTTGCATTTTTGTGATTCAAAATAGTCTTCAATTTTTGCATATTCAAAATAGCCAGATTGAATTTTGTGAATCACAAAAACCTTTTCAAATTTTTAGTTTTTCAAATTGAACTTCAGATTTTACATCCTTCAAAATGGTCTTCATAATTTGAACATCTGAGAATTTACAATTTGGATTTTATGTTTTATAAAATATACTTTGAGATTCTCATGTATGCAAAACATAATTTAAGGTTTATGCCTCAGAATGTCCAGCTTACGTGTCAAGATTTGTTATTTATAATTTGTGTATTGGCAAATGTTATTCAGTGTTTCAATTTCTCAAATTACACTTCATACAAGCATTTGAGATTGTGCCACATGGCAATGACTCGATTGTGTAGAAGAATGACCAGTCCAAACAAAATTCCCAAATAATGTGAGCACCTAATATTAAAACATGAATCAAAATCTCAATAACTCAACTATGTGAGAGATTATATTAATAATATAATAATAAAACACCCTAATCGACATGTGGTATGTACACAAATATGAGATAGTTCATTATAAGATTAAACATATAGTTTATGATCTAGTTAATTGATGAAACATGCCATCCCAATCATCTCAGGTGTTTTAAATCACATATCACCCAAGTTATTGATTGATGTATGAATTATTTTTCCTTAAGAAATAAAATTCCAAATCTTATTTTCTATAAATGCATAGTCTGTGAACTAGTGTGAATGACCACATTATTTGCACTTATTGAAAATATATAATATAGATGTTATTTATTTGTAATAAGTCCAAGTAATTCTATATGAAGTCCAATTTATTTATGATGGTTTTCAATTAATAATTATTTACGATCATTTTAAATGATTTGGACTTATCAAAAATACATTAGACAAATTTGATTTATTTGTAATAAATCCAACTTAATCTCGATACTCAAATTTAATCTTGATATGATCCTATTTATTTATGATAGTTTTTGAAAATTTGGACTGTTGTTAAGTCCATATTATCTAAAATAGTCCTTACGAGAAGTATGTAGGGAGATTCTTTAAGATCATTTGAGGTAAATTTAGCTTTAAATTATGATTGAATATGTGTCTATGAGAAATATGAAAATTGATTTACAAATTAAATGTTTTGATTTTTTATAAAACTTAGATAAGACAAATAATTATTTTGGCATACTTGTTATCATATTAAAAGAATACAAACTATAAACTTAGTTGTGATTAAAACCAAAACTATAGTTTGTGTAAACAAGTATGTCACCTATATTAAAAGAGGAATTGTGATCTTTGTTTGAAGCATACCTAGATAGTATGAGTATTGATTGGACTATGATTTGTTATATATTTTTATATATTTAATTATAATATGGTTTAGATTCATTATATGTACTTTATGGATAAAATGTATGGTTATGATTAATCCATTCCCAACATAGGGAAAAATATAAATGAATATTTATGTTTTATACTATGTTATATATGTTCATATTAGAATCCATATTTATTATGATAAGTAGGTATTGAGACAAACTTCACTAACCTATGTAACACTACCAATGCTGGATGTAGATAATTTGATCAAGTGGTATGTTATAAAATTGACCGACCTGTGTGATCATATGTTATTTGAAAACTTTGGCCAAAGTAATGCTAGATACATATTATAATTTTATATATTTGATTTACATGTGTGGTATATCATGTTATAAATGTTTTTTCTTTATGATACATGTCGTGTAGTAGAAATATTACATCACATGGGGTACTAGCATGTCTCTCTAGATTCTTGCACTATTCTATTTACCTATATATGAAGGGAAGGACATTTCCTGATAGGAGATTGCATGAAGGATTGATGGTTCATAGTTGGTATGGAAAAGTGATTACATGATTCTATCCCTCCCCATAGTAGTACTTATCTGGAGACTACACTTGAGATTATCAATTATACATGAGTTGGTTTGACTTGAGCTCCAGAGAGTTTGGTATCTATTTATAGTATTAAGGTTAAATTTTGTAACAAAATACAATTGTAATATATTTTTAATATGTAAACAACAATTATTGTATTATTAGACTAGACATGGCTGAGTCATAATGTATTTACTTTCCTTATAGTTGTAATAAGTTATATTGAATTTTTAATGTTGTTATAAGTTATAGATTGGATAAGTTGTAAAGTATTTTTGTGTGGAATGAATGTTAAGTAATTGGTTTTAAAAAAATTACTACATTATTCTAAGTACAACTTGAAGGGTTATAACATGTAGTATTAGAGTTTAGGCTCAAAATCTAGGACTTAATGAGTCTGATAATGTTTTCATATTATTCTATTTAGTTAGAAATAAGAATGGTGAAAAATAGAACATCAAGTGAGGGTCCTTAGAATTTTATTGACAATAATTCTCCAAATGATCCTAACCTAATTACTGCTAAGCATTCAACAAAGTTGGATCAAATTCTCATGGCCAAAAATGATACAATGGATCAAATCACAACCCTAGAATAAGAAGTTCACAACTAAGGTGAGGAAGAACATCAAGAATTACCTATTTAGCACCTTGCTAAGTAGGAAAACTAGTAAGATGTGAGAGCTCAGGTAACTGTAGAGTTGTCTAGGGACATGAAAAAGGTGTGTCCACCTAAGTTTGATGGAGCTATTCTAAATGATGGAGTTGAATCATGGTTGATTGAGATGGAGAATTATTTCAAAATTCAAAACTAATTCAAAGTGAATAAAGTAGTATGTGGAGCTTACGAGTTGAATGGTGAGGTAGCTACTTGGTGGGCCAATAAGAAGTTAGAAATGAACCTTAAATCAACCACCATATATTGAGAGAAATTTGTGACATTATTTAGGTCATAGTGGCTACCAAAACTTTATTGTGATCAAAAACTCAAATATTTCTAGAATTTGAAGTAGGGAGACTCATCAATGAATGAGTAATGATAATATTTCACCAAAATTTTGAAGTATGTACCTCAATACCAAGCTGATGAGAGGTTCAAAATTTGGAAGTTTATTATGGGATTAAAACCCTATATTGGCGGTGAGTTAGATGTTCATGGGATTTCTATAATGGGATAGGTCTTTGAGAAAGAGGTAAAGTAAGAGCATAACTTAAAGTCTCTTGTACAGGTCAGGGAAGATTTTAAGAAAATGTTTGGAAGTACTAAGCCAACTTTCAAGAAGAAAAACTAAAATCATATGAGTAGAGAGTCCAAGGGACATTACAAGAACTAGAATGTTGAATTTAATAGTGGATCTAGAAATAAAAAACCAAGCAATGGATTCAAGGGTAGTTTCAAGGGAAACCCACATAATGATAGGAAGGTCCACCTGGAGGCTATTTTAATTATGGAGGAAACCATTATTATCATGAATGCACTTAGGACAAGTCAAATAAAAAATGTCTTAATTCTTAGAAGGGAAATTTTTGATAGTGTACTCATGTAATAATTGATAATCAATAAGCCCAATTTTAAATCTCACCCATAGAGCTATCAGGTGTTTTGTTTAATCATCCAATTTATAGTTTTATAGATACAGGAGATACTAAATGTTTTCAAGCTCCTATAATGCTTAGCAAGTTTCCTAGAAAAGATGGATATATGGAAAATACATGGTTTTTACAATATAGGAATGACTCCAAAGCCATTATTGACAAGTTCCTAGTAGAAGTAGTGATTGGGTTGCCTAAATTTTCAACTATCATAGATTTATATGTAACACCACTAGGGTCATATGATGTGATCCTAGGAGTCAACTAGCTTGCTAAACACAAGGCCAAGGTTGACTAATATTTAAATAAGGTTGAGTATCTTGATGATTTTATAAATCAAACATAAATTCAAAGAGAAAAGAGAGGTTTGTTGCTAAGGCATATTTCTAAAATGCAACTCAATAGGGCTCAATCATAAGGGTTCCAAGCATTTATCATTAAGATAAATGAAATGAGGGAACCTAAGGAACCATCTCTCAAAGATTATCCTTTTATTATATATTTTCATGATGTTTTTCTACAAGAGTTACTAGGTTTACCTCCTAAACGTGAGTTTTATTTTTCTATCAAATTATACCTAGATTGGAACCATAGTCTAAGGTACCATATAGAATGACAACCATCGAGCTAGTTAAATTGAAGGATCAACTCTAAAAACTATTTTTTAAGGGATTTATTATGCCTAGTTTGTCACATAGGGTGCACTAGTAACTTTTGTGAAGAGGATGGGACTCTTCAACTCTACATTGATTATAAAATGTTGAACAAGGAAAGTATCAAAAAAAGTATCCACTACCTTATGTAGATGATCTTTTTAATAAAATTTAGGGAGCAACAATATTTTATAACATAGATATTACATCAATATATCACCAATTAGTGATTCAAGATGAGGATATTCAAAAAATATCTTTAAGAACACATTATGTACATTATGAGTTCATAATGTTACCCTTTGGGTTGACTAACACAAAAACATCATTCATGAATCCCATAGTGTGTTAAAAAATTATTTAGATCACTTTGTTTTGGTATCTCTAGATGACATTATCATATATTCTAAAAATTAAGAGGAACACCTACATCATCTAGAACTAGTTCTGTAATGGTTTTAGAAGCACAAGCTATATGGCAAGTTATCCAAGTGTGCATTTTTCCAAGAGTATAATATCTAGTGTATATTGCTTTTATAGATGGTATTTATATTGATCCATCTAAGATAAGAGCCATTATGGAGTGGCTAACACTAATAAATATGAATGAGATAAGGAGTTTCATGAGATTAATAGGCTATTATAGGAATTTCATTCTAAAATTTTTCAAGATTACTAATCCAATTACCTCTTTGCAATGAAAAAAACAAAAGTTTGTCATCAGATAAGTCTGAAATAGCTTTTTAGGAGTTGAAAAAAAGACTTATGTCAGCACTAGTGTTGAGAGTTTTTGATACCAATGGTCAATTTTTAGTGATCATAAATGCATCAAAAGAGGGTTTAGAAGGAGTTCTTATGCAAGATGGTGCAGTGGTTGCTTTTTAATCAAGGAAATTGAAAAATCATGAGGTGAATTATACCCCTCATGATCTTGAACTTAAAAAAATTATTCATGCTTTGTAATTTTGGTGACATTATTTGTTGGGAAACCCATTTGAACTCAAGATTGATAATTTAGGACTCAACTATATCTTCACCTAACCAATTTTGAATGCTCATCAGAGATTTTGATTAGAGTTTATTTATGACTATGACTTTGATATCAATTACATGAAAGATAAAGAAAACATAGTAGATGATGTGAGTCATAAAAGGTACAAAGCAATTATAAATACTATCAATAGTAATTTTAGGGATAACGTGGTTAAGTTATCACTAGGAGATGAATACTATGATAAGTTTAAAAAATCATTTTCTAATAATGCTCAGAATCCTTGATATAAAGGATTCATTTTTGAGAGTGATGATCTTTTACATTTTAATGGGAGGATGTATGTGCCAGATCAAGAGAATCTATGAAGCAAAGTATTGAAAGAGTTACATAATGCTCCATATTCAAGACATCTATGAGTAAATGAGATCATGGTAGATCTTAAACCTATTTATTTTTTGAAAGGATTAAAGAAATATGTGGCAGAGTTTGTGTCATGTTGTCTAAAAGGTTAGCAAGTGAAAGCTGAACATGTGCACCCAACTATATTATATCTACTTATTATACCAGAGTATAAGTGGTAGGTGATCAGTATGTACTTTTTCCAAGTTTTACTGCTATCATAAAGTAGACATGATATGATTTTGTTATTTGTTGAAAAACTAACCAAGGTGGCTCATTTCATACCAAAAAATTTGCCATATGATGCACTTACCTTTATGAAGAGGTTCATAAAGGAAGTGCATAGGTTACATAGATTATCAGAGAATATCATTTTATATCTTAATCCTAAGATGAATTCCAAGTTTTGGGTAACTATAAACTCAACTTTGGGTACATAACTAAATTTCAGCACCATTTATCACCTAGAGACTAATGGTCAAACTGAGTGAGTAAATCAGGTTTTAAAGGAACTTCTACATATATATATATTGCACTAATAATCAATACACATGGGAATATTATCTTTCATTGGTTGATTTTTCATACAAAAATGCATACCAGTGACCTTTGAATATGGTTCCATTTGAGGCACTACACAGAAGGAGGTGCAAGACACCAATCAGTTGGGACAAGTTAGAGGATAGGGTAGTCTTCAAAACTGATATTATTTTATAAATGGAGGATCAAGTTAGATTAATTAGGTAGAGATTAGCTAAGGAAAATGATAGATATAATATCTATGTGAATTTGAAGAGGACATATAGGTGACTTTTTGTTGGTGATAAAGTGTTCTTGTAGGTTAAGCTGTAGAAGAGTTCAATTAAATTTAAGAAGTTAGCAAAACTATCACCAAGATACGTGAGACCCTTAAAAGTGTTAGAAGTGGTAAATAATATAGTGTATAAGATTGAATTTACACTATCTCTAGCTATATTACATCACTTTTTTCATGTATCTTATCTTAGGAAGTATATAGCTAATCCTTCACATATTTTGGATTAGAATGCTTTGGAGGTTCTGGATCCCAAGGTGGTCATGGTAGAACCAATCAGAGTAATTAACTCTTGTAAAACTCATTTGCATAATAGAGATCTGTCATAGTGTAAGGTCTTTTGGGACCAATACTTTGAGAATAGTGCTACTTGGGAAGACTATGATGAGTTGTATAGGCTATTTTCACATCTATTTGCATGATTTAATACTTGATACTATGTTTTTAATTATGTTAAACTCTTTTGATATTCAAAATTATTGTTTGAATAAGTGTGATAGGGATGATGACAAATTTTAGGGGGGAAGGATGTTACATCTTAATTTCACCTTATGATTTATAACCTTTGAATCCATGGATTGGTATGGTTATTAACTAATTATTATTGCTTTGATTTGAGACTCATGACATATAATTACTATGGGATAGTGATATTTTTGATTATATTACATTATTTGATAGTTGTAATTTCTTATTCTATACATTTTGGATGTATATTTATTAATTTTTGCATCAATTTGAACTTTATAACATATACTAGTTATGACACAATGATATTGCTAATTAGATTACATGATGTGATAGTTGTAATTTATTATTCTATATATTGTAGATGCATATTTATTAGTTTTTGCATCATTGGTTTATATTTATGATGACATAGACTACCTACCTACTTATTGTGAGGTGGATGCAAGATTGATCCTACCCTCAAAGTTTGATGAGGGAGAGCATCATCAGAGAGGATGGAATATATGGGACAATTGGGGGGATGATAGAGGAATTGTTAAGACCCTACACATAATAGAATAACTTGTTAACTCTTTTTGTTTGATCTGGTTAACTAGTTGTATGGATTTGATTGTTTGAGTATTTTTTCAGTGATCATATTTCAATTTATGAGGAGTGATTTTATTATTCTATTATTTTTAAATAGATTCAAATATGAATGTTGTGATTATTATGTTTGTGAGATGTTATTCATAATAAAATAGTAATCCATTTTATCTAATACACATTTTTAAAGATAGTTGAAAACATGAACTAATCTCCATATCAGACTGAATAAATAAATTTATAGCTATAACATTAAAATGTTTGAAATATCAGTTTAGGTAATTATTATGTTAGTATTTAATATAATATCTATACTAATTCCCTATATGGACTATCCAAATTAAATACTAAAATATTTAGATAATAAAACTTTTTATTAATGACTTAAAAAGTAATTGTTAACATAGACATTGGTAATAATAGGCATAATTATCTAGTTTTGCAT
>JARHVA010009330.1:157500-165000 GCA_037957365.1 Torreya grandis | reverse complement strand
TCCAAGTAGACTTAAATTTGATATAATTATCCCTTTAGGGAAGGTCATATGAATGCAAATAGAATTTTTTATTATAATGATTGATAAGAAATTCCCTTAACCTTAAACAAATAATGTTTACTTGGACAAAGATAATGGTAATGTAATAGAATTTTATAAGGATTATTAACTCAGTAGATAGGTTCTTATGAAATCAATAATATAAGTGCCTTTGTAAGAGTGTGCTAGGTAAAAAGCCTAGGGTTTCAAGTGTGACCCTTGACATGCTTTTATATAGGAAAATTTTAAATGTTTCTAATAAATGACCTATTTACATGTGTGGTAAATATGTTAGGAAGCATGTAATTTTGACTAGGGGTTAGAGTGTGAGAGACAAGTCTGCACTAGTGCTCAAGTAAAAAATGCATCCCTATCTTCCTAGTATGCACTTGTATTAAATGGATATAAGTTTAAGAAATTGAAGTGATTGTGGAGTACCTAATGATTAGGGATGAATATGAATAAATTAGGGAAGTCTATAAGATGTTCTTAGTAATTTCAAGACTTTTAATTCTTTCATAGAGATAAATGGTTATCAAAATGGAAAATTATCTAAGCAAGGTAAATATGTCAAGGACAAGCATTATCAAACATTTATTGGTTAAATTTAAGCATGTACATTTGCTCCACCAACCCCCCTTTATTCTAGCGATTTATAAATTAATAGAGTAAAGGGAAAGTTAAACTTCAGTGTGTACACAGACTTTGTCTTTTTCATGGAGATTTACCTACCCCCTTATTGAAGCACATATATAAGCATTGAACATGTGGTGAATCAAGAGTGATCAAGTCTTAATTTAAATAATCAGTGAAGATGCTTGATTTAAAAATATTATATGATCCAACCCTCATATATTACTCTATAATGTGTGAAGATATGGGAACAAACAAATTGGTTTGAAAAAGTGCAACTAAAACATTTAGATGAGCATCACTAGGTTATCATGTGACCCACTTGATGAATTGAAAGAGAATTGATGGGAACCAATACAAATATTGTTAAAGTGAAACTAAGTCATAGAGTGTCACTAATATTAAACATGGTTCACTTTAAAAATATGATACACATCATTGTAGATAGATCTAGATTCAAACTACAAATTTTTTGAAACTTGATACCTGTAAAAGAGATAATTTGAATTTTTTAAAGTAGTAGCTTGGACATGAATGCATATCATTCCCCCTATATTATGTAGAGTATCAATCTTATATTTTGATTTTTTCTTGAATTCTTGTAATTATTTTCATAAAAGCGTGTCTATGCTCAAATAGTTGTAAGAGTTGAGTACATAAGCTATCCAAATGCCACCATAATCTAAAAACAAAATTATATTTTCATATTGTAAGCTATCAAATCTGAAATGTATTTCTTGTAAATCCCATTTTTATTCCCACATTTTGAGATGATGGATATTTATTTTAAATAATTTATCTCAAAAAAAAAAGAGTGAGAGCATTTGTAAAATAGATAAACATGTAATTAAATTTTACATATATTGAATTGTATTGAAATATTGGAGACATAACATCGAGGCATGTGAAAACTTATTATATTGCATTACATCATGTAAGTTTGATATAACATTTAAGTAGAATATGAATCATGTAAGGAACTTGTAATTATTTCATATGTATTGGGAACATAGATTTGAATTTGGAGATTAAAATTAGAAATTAAAATAATTTTGTTAGTAACATAAAAACTATGTTCCATTTCCTCATGATTAAAAAAGCATAATTTATCACTTTCTATATTTGAAAAAGAACATCAACACAAAAAATATACCAAAATCTATTGTATCTTGTAGGAAGCATGCCAGAGTCCCCCAAGATATCCATCTTTTGCATAAATAATTCAATCCTAAATTAATGAAAGATGGTATATATCTATTTTCATGCAGTCTGAGTATGGGAGTAGAACCAAAAAATATGTTTAATATTAAAATAGTATTTGAAACCCCCATGTCCTTAATTTAATCACCCAGTGGAAAATCCTAATAGAGAATAAACCAAATAAAGTGATCCTTCTTAGGCTCAATTAGATAAGCCCACATGGTGTGAAATCTTCTAGACTAGACCTTATGGCTGGAATGAAGGTTTCATTGGTGATTGAGAGTATCATATTGAACATGTTACGATGGGGATAAAATATTATACCCTAGATGAGGATAATAACAAGTAAATAGAGTGGATGTAGGGAAATCCCAATCTTTATACTAGGGAGTAAAGAAATTGAATCAAATCTTATAAAGATACTCTTAACGTATGGAGCCTTGAATTTATATAATAAACTCAACATCTACATTATTTAAGTTAAGTTTATTCTAAACATACTACCAAGGAAGCTAAGATCAACTTGATTTACAAAAAGTATCTCCAATGGTTTTCACCCCTTCCTTGAATAACCTTAAACCTTTGATATAAGGTACCAAAGCAAAGGGAATATTATGAAAATTTAGGCAAGGATACTACCAAAGGGAATGATAATTAAGAGAAAGGCCAATCCTAAAACCTTTCCCTATCTAGATGAAATGGGATTTGAGTTTCTCCCATGCTTTTCAAATGTTTTGAATGATAAAAGTACCATTAATTTTAACAAGAAAAAGGGTAATGAGTAGAGTATGTAGCCCAAGGCCTTACCAATCATTCTTTCCACAAGGAACCCCTTGAGGTATATAGCAATGAAGTAAGATATTATAGGCTTCATCACCTTCGAAGCCATAGATTACCAATTTAATGCTGAGATCTAGACATTGAAGTTTAATATTTAGGAGACCTAGACCAATTTCTTCTTTAAAACAACAACAAATATCCTAAGAAACTCTATGAAAGCCTTTATGCCATTCAGAATTAGCTTAGAATAAATCTCTTAAGAGATTTTATAGATTACCATAGCAAAAATTAAAAGGATCCCAATAGGAGGAATAATAAATATGCATGGATAACAAAACCTTGGAGTAAATTTTAAATTTACCCACTAAGAACAATGGTTTTGTGATCCAAAAATAATTTTTTTATCAACCCTTTGAACCACATAGTACCACACTCATCATGATAATCCAAAAAATAAAATGGAATGTTAAGGGGCTTAAAAATAACCCCTAGAATAAGACATTTCTATTGATATCCCTCTATCCAATGGGGTTTGGGAGAATGAGACTGGTGATAACACTATGTTTTTTCCATTAAATGGAGAATTTAGAGGCCAAACAAGAAATACGAAGACAATACATAACATTCTTAACTAACTCCTCTTCTTGAAGAGTGATAAAAGAGTCATCAACAAATTGACTATCTATTAATTAGTGGTCAAAATGAGTTAGAAATATGCCTTTCACCAAGCCTTTGGAGACATAATTAGCTAGAAAATAACTAAAACCTTTAGCTCCTAACACATAAAGTGAAGGGGATAAAATACAGCGTTTCGTGATATATATATATATATATATATATATATATATATATATATATATATATATATATAAATTTTAAATTGAGAGGACTAATTTTAATTGATAGTAATATATGCCCACACATCCTTGAAAACATATCAACCACTTGAACAAACCTAGGACCAAAATAAAAGACCATTAAATGCGATCATAATCCTTTTAAAAATCAATCTTAACAAATAGGGCCTTTTAATTGGAAACACGATCCCATTCCATGCCTTCCTAGATAAAGATGACATTTTCTAGGATGTATCTATGTTGGATAAATCCTATCTACTCACTTCTCACAATTAAAAAAATAAGATGCTTAATTTTGAGAGCTAACACCTTATAAATTATCTTATAGGAAACATTGAGAAGAGGAATATATCTCTAGTTAGTAATAACCTCATAATCACAATCCTTAGAGATAAAATTAATGTTACCTTGATTTATAAGAGGTCTCAAAGAATTCTTCAACACCACTTTAGAATAAACCTTGTGAATATCTATACCCATAGTATCCCATAAGGAATTATAGAAATCACAAGGGAAATGATCAATTCCTAGATCTTTATCAACATCCATATGCATAGCTACTTATTTAAGATCATTGAGAGTAAGAGGCCTATCACAGGTGACTCATTGAGCATTAAAAAATTTACAATGGAAAAATTAAATGCACTGGGAAAGAGCAACTTCATGCTCAATAGAATTGGGTTGGGATTAAAAAAAACCCCATGTTAATGATAAAAAAAATCTTGTAAAAAGTTAAGGAGTTTGGTAAATCAAACATGTCCTTCCTTGACAACTTTGATTCTATCAGTAACCCTTCTAGAATGCATGATAAAAAATAATCACTTTGTGACCTTATCCAAAAATTTCAGCCAATGCATCCAAGCCTGAATTTGAGCCTCTATGGCGTTGTGTAAAAATGTATTAAAGCTCATTATCTTCCATTTGATTTATAATTTTGGCTAGCATGGTCTTCTACCTTAGAAAATACTCACTAATGATCTCATTTGGACTTTGTTTTAGATTTAAAATTTGAGCATAAGATAGTTTCTCACCAATATTGATATAAAAATGTGCCAAAAAATGATTTTTCAAGGTGTTGAAAGTTGTAATTTATTGGA
Organism: Torreya grandis; assembly: GCA_037957365.1. Lineage (NCBI taxonomy): Eukaryota > Viridiplantae > Streptophyta > Pinopsida > Cupressales > Taxaceae > Torreya > Torreya grandis. The sequence goes on along the minus strand of JARHVA010009330.1, from coordinate 160,394 downwards.
TAGAAAGATCATAAAGCTATACAAGATAATAGACTTTAAGAATTCTTAGAAAAAAACTTGGTTAAAAAGTTAACATTATATACATAATCTAGACATGTTACATGGAAGGCATGCAAATGGTATTCAGGATCACCCTTTCATTCATAAATAGGAATATTAGGAGACATTAAACCAATTAGGAGAGGGTAGGATGCAATTTGAGGAACCAAAGGGTTATGCAACAAGATAAAATAATCTAATTAAGGACTAGCATGAGACATAGATTGCTCAATATTGGATATATTGGCTTGAAAGGTAAGGAAGGCTTGCTCAAAATAAGAATTGGATGTACTAATGGGAGCAGTATATGCATTATGAATAACCATATGCATGGATAAATAAGAGAGACCAAGAGAGGTTTTTTATCCATGAAAAGGAAGAGAGTTAAATAAGGGTGTAGAAAGAGGGATAGATGGAATGGTATACGCACTAGTAAGATCTTATTTCTTAAGTTCATATTGAGTAACATATATGAATGAATTAATAATTTTTAGGGTGTGCATGAACATAGTCTTAGATCTCATCATTATTGGTTTGAATATTAGATTCAAAAAAAAGGGCCAAGATATGCTCATCAAGAGTGTGAAGGGTGGGTGCTAAGACATATTATGAAGATATGTGGGTAACATAGGTCTCCTCATATTTCCATTTCATAGAATATGGAAAAAAGTATATGTGAGCAAGAGAATGATAAGATAGGGTAGAATGGTTATTGTAAACAAGGAAAATAGGTAAATCTTGAGACATCACTTCTTTGATTACTTTAAATTTTACCCATAAAAATACATAATGACAAACATGTTGAAAAGTAATGTAAGATGCTACAATGAAATGCACGATGTTATGAAAAACATAAAAGAAACATGAATATAATAAACCCATGATGATGATGACATATATATATATATGAACCAAGCAAGTCTAATCTCTATGAAGATAATGAAAGTAAAATAGAGGATAAAAGGTAATATATGAAAGGGTTTGAATGATTTGTATGATCTCATATATACTTGCTCATCTATTAAACAGTGTCAGCCCTATGTTTTATATCACTGAAATAAAAGGTATAACCATACATATATCTTACTAAACCTAGTTTTAAGGGTAAGTTAAGAGTAATTCATTAGGGCTAATTGCTTACTATTTCACCAAAATCAAATGGATAAAAGGATTATTATTGTTGTAAATAATGGGATCATAGGAATTTATAGTATACCATGATTTATATGAAAACTAAACTTTGTGTTTATTGTTGTACTATGGATATGGGCATTGGATTAAAAACCTCTCATGCCACAATGTCTATAAATAGAAAATTGTGTATCCCTTCATAATAATAAGTAAATAGTTTTAAAATTTTTGGAACATGGTTTATAAAATTAAAAACTAAAGAAAAAATAAATAAAAAATAATTGTGAAATATGTTTGAAGAGGATAACAATAAAATGCAACCCAAATTAAAAAAAATATCTATGTCGGTATTTATCTAAGGTGACGAGACAAGTTTTTTTTAGTGTTAGACTACTCCAAAGTCATAAAAGTTTAATTGTTATTATATAGATGGTATTAAAATTTGGGAATTAATTTATTTTAGTGTTAGGAATTTACATAATTAAACTACAACCCTAAGATAAAAATCAACAAGTAATTAAGCAGTGTTCTAACAAAAGTTGGTTCACCAAAATGTTTACACCATAATTAATTATGAGTTAAAACCAACTTTAATTTGAAATTAAACTAGAAAATTGATCTAGGAAGATAAATATGACACAATGTTTTAAAAATAAAGAGATCTAAAATATTTATAAAAGTTGTAAATTACTAAAAAATATAAACTAGGTTTAGGGTTAGATAAATGTCCTTGAAAAATGATTTATTTGAGAATGTGTTTGTTTTAACTAACTTTAACTATCCATAATAACCTAAAAACATAAAATAAATATTAAAAAGTGACCAATTGTATTATAGGACTAGTATGCAATATATGGATAGGGTTATATTGCATCACTATATGATAATGTGACTTTGTCCTAATAAAATGTGCACTGAATCTAAAAATCTGGGTTGGTTCATCTATGCTTATATGCAGCCTATCTCTTTGTAGAGTCCGGTTGGATGCATGGATGACCTATAAAATATAAACCTTAGATTGTATAAACTAATAAAATAATATAAAATTCAAAAAGAGAAAAAATGGGGAAGTGTGATATGGTCGATCTATCATTAGAAAAACACTTTTGATTGAGTGGTGACTACATAGTCTATGTGGACCTCAAGTTGATGTAGTTATCCATTTAGGGAAGATCATATGAATGAAACTAGAAAAATTGATTAGAATAATTAACTATGGATACTCTCAACCTACCAAAAAAATGTTAAATTAGACAAATATAGTATTACTATGGAATAATTTTATTAGGTCTCTTAACTTAGTAGATATGTGCTTTTGAAATAAAGAATATAAGTTCCTTTATAAAAGAGTGTTGGGTAAAGAAATAAAGGTTTCAAGTTTGACCCTTGATGTGATTTTATAGATGATTATTTTGAATTTTTCTAATAATTGACCTATTGTCATGTGCACAAAAGATATTAGGAAGTGTGTTATTTTGAAAAATTACTTGTGGGAATGTGGAAAACAAGTCCACACTAGTGGATAGGTACATATTATATCCCTATCTACCTAGTTCACACTTGTCTAGAGTGGACATATGCTTATGAAACTAAAGTGACAATGAAGTATTTATTGATTAGACATAAAAAGGAATAAATTAGGGAAGTCTAGATGATGTTATATGTAATTGCAAAAAATTAAAGGCTTTCATAGAGATAAATGGTTATCATAATGATCAATCAAC
>JARHVA010009330.1:122500-152500 GCA_037957365.1 Torreya grandis | reverse complement strand
AGATTAGGGCCTTTAGCTAGGATAACTAGGACAATGTCATCATAATTATATGTTAAACAACTATCATAATTGTTAGTGAGTGTTATGGGTCCTTCTTAGATATCACTATAGAGATTATCACATAGATCACCCCATATATCACCTCAAAGGTCACCACAGAGATCATCTCTAAGGATTCAACCTTTAGAGGGGCATAAAAAAAGTTGACTATGGAATTTTGATATGACTTTGGATAGATAGGATGATGCAGTGACATAGTTAGATTTATATGTGTACAAGAAAATTTATTATTTGATATATATAGTGATTAATTTTGGGCTCTACTATATATATCATGATTCTATTGAGATTATGGATGCATGGTGGATTCTTATGGATACATGGTTTATTATGCAAATGTTTATGCTATTTCACTTGTTATTTTATTTTCACACACACTTAGTCATTGGAATGAATATTTAGTTAGTTTGATATGGATAATTGGACTGAATGTTAATTAACATTGAATGAATTGAGAATGGTTGTGTAGAACATATAATTATTTAGTAATGAATGATTGTAGGGATATTATGATGTAGATGGATATAATGATTTGATGTTATTCTTGCATAAGATTACCAAATGGCTTGATAAACCTTATTTTTATATTGTGTATGATAAGAAACATCAAGATAGGGAAGGTCATGATGAATTTATTATAATACATGTATGAAATAACTCAATGAACTAAATAATAAAATATAAAACATTTAAAGTAATAAAAGACAATAAATAAATAAATAACAAGCAACTAAGCAAACCCAAAAAATCAAGTATGCAAAACTATTTTGGTTTATGTCCTTCATTCAAGCTAGAAAATATGTTGTTGGAGATGATGATGATACTAATAACCATGTTATTCCCCAAGAAATGATATATGTAAGGGAATTAGATAGGGAATGATATATCCTGATGAGGCAGCAATGATCTATTTAAGGTGAAATAAGGATTTTCTAACAAAACTAAGGAATTAATTTTTAGGATTTTTTTTTTTTGGTGGGTTTTTCTAATTTTTTTCAATTTCATATGGAATTTTGGACTGACACCTAAGCTATAAACAAAGGTAAAAATAAGTATAGAACTTGGAATGGATGTGGTGATGGATGGGGTATGTGAGGTATGAAAGATAAATTTCCAAATATTTCATGGAGTAGAATTCATATACCCCATCTTCATTGTATCAAAAAGTGTGTTGGTATGTGTTCCTTGTGAAAATGGAGGTGTATAAATATTTTCCCTAAAAATGGCACAATACCTCTTTCATGTACTTGTCAAGTTTAAAATAGGATGATAGAGAGATACATGGGCAAGCAATAGATGTCTTATATAAATGGACAATTAATATGACTTAGGCTTGAATGGATGTGGACAATGTAGGATGAGATGGAGTGAAAATGAGATGGAATGAGGATTCCCCAAAGTATGAGGATATTTTTAAAAGATATATACTACACACGATGCCAAAAAATAATTTTCACCATGGTAATTTATCAAAGAACCATTTCAAATGGTTTTCAAATTTGGACATTTATTTCTTTTTTTATTTTCTTCCCTCCTTTTTCCTTCTATTTTCTTGAATTTTTTATTTTGATTTTTTAACAATAATAGCATTATAGTTTTTATACATGGAAGCATTTGATATGTATTAGGTTTATAATTTAATCAAGATATTATCCATATTTAGAGGCCAATGTTTAGGCACCTATTCCATATTTTTCTAAGGCCACTATGTTCATAGTCCAATGGATTGTCAAGGCTACTAGTCTAGATACATACCAAGCATGTAATCCAAAGGGGTCACCAAATATGTTAGCCTAAATAAGACACCATTGGTGAGTATAATTAAAAACTTTGGTCACTATGATCTTAAATTTTTTGATAGCCATCATAATGGTCTTTTCTTGGTCATGGTTGGTCTCAAGGTGATAGGCTTTGTGTTGTTCTTAGTAGTTTACAAAGTCTCTTAAGATGGTCTAGTAAAAAATAAGGCCAAGTCATCTAGTCTTGCTATAAAAATTCAGCCAATGGCCATTTATAATGTGTTTATCATAGATTATGGTAAATTTGACAAAGTTAAGGTTTGAGTGTGAAGCCAAAGTAAATCTTAAATCATGGTCATGAAGAAGAATGGTGATCATCCAAGAAGAAATGTGTTCCAAGCTAAGCAAGTGGACCAAGGAGTAGAACTACTAAGTTAATAACATTGTAATTTTAAGGATTTTTAAGAAGTTAAGGTATGTTTAAAATGTTTAAGGTCTTCTTCATTATGTCTTATATTGCTTATTTCAATGTTGTAAGATAAAATTTTGAGAAAAGGTTGAAAATAAAGGTCTATATCATTGAATATGGGTCTTTCATGTGAGTTAACACTTGAAGAATGTCATTATATGTGTACTTAGAAGTACATATTGTTCAAAATGGTGTAAGAATACTTTTCAAACATTTTAATATCTTTATAATTTCCCAATCATCATTTTCAAACATCCAAGTAAGAGATAATGAAGAGGTTGTAGGGAAATAAATGTGGGAAATGCTTTGGTGCATTGATCCACCTATATACAAGTTAGGAAAAGCTTCATAGTCACCCATTTCATCATCTCTAATAGTTCAAGAAGGAACAATAGGCATTTTCTTGAATAAAATAGGCCTATGGAGGTTTATTTGCAAAGTTTTCTTTTAAGGATCAACTTCCAAGCATATTTAAGGCTCCACACAAATTCCTCAAACCTAAATCAATCAATATGAAGGAGTTTAAGATCCAAACAAGGAAAAAACCTATTCCATTTCTCCATCAAGTTTACTGGTCTACTTGGAAAGGATAGAAAGGTCACCGGTTTGAGGATAGTTCATGGTGGAAAGAGAGAGTTGGATCGAAATCACTTGGGAAATGAAGATGACCCTGATTCCCTTCCATTTTGTGGAATTATTTTTTTAATAAATTCCCTTATCTTTATGAACAATCTCTAATAACTTAAGGTGAAAAAGGTGACTTCAAACCTAAGATGCTCAATTTTTAATAGTTCCATGATATTTATGATCTCATTGGTGTAAATGGGTAATTGTGTGAGATCATGAAGTATCCTAGTATTCCTCCAACACTATTTCCAAGCATTAGTTTTTCATGTGCAAACAATAGAAATCAATAATCTCTATATAATGATATGTTACAAACCTATGCCAAAGTGGCAGTCAGGTTTTTGGTGGCTTTTGGACTGTCCTTCACCTCAAGTGACCCTAAAACTAGTTGATATGACTCTTTCCTACCATCAAGGTCACTTAGACATAGTTTCATATATGATATTCAATATGAATATATGATCTTTATGAGTGTTGGACAAGTATGAAAACCCTATAGGACTATGACATGAAGGAGTGTTTGATTTGTGCATGTGAATGCCATGATTCAATAGTAATCTTAAAATAAATTAAATTAGCCTTAGTATCTTATTTATAACATTATATATAATATAACCATATTTATAAGCTTGAGGCATCCTTTAAAAGATAAAATAAGAAGAGGTTTTGTTAACATACAAGTATGCAAACCTATATGTCAACATTTACACCTAAAAGTTTTAATTAAACTATGAATGGGATATTTAATACATGATTATATGATATCACTCCTATTTAAAAATATATATAATATTTGAGGTCAAAATTTTCAAATCACTAATGACAAGATGGAGTGTTGTGAACACCAAACATGCAACCAAATGTAGTTTTTGTGTTTTTACAGGGTAAAAAATCATAAAAAGACCATTGGTAAGATTAAATATATTTTTAAAAATATATAAATATTATAAAGGGTCATCAATAATATTAAAACATATAAAAAGGCATAAAACATCAAATAATCTACTCTCATATTGTACACTCCATAGTTATAAGTTTGGGAATGTGTTTTCTTCACTATTTTGAGGATATACAAGATACCATGAGGATATGGTAAGGTGAATGAGTTATTTTTTGAGATATAAAATTATATTATATAACCCTCATGCTCATTTATATCCATTTATGTCAAAAATTCACTTATAGTGATCTCCTCGGCACCTTACATGTAGCCTATGCAACATCAAAAAACATGATTGTGACCTGTTTGGGTGAGTGTTCAAGGTAACTTGAGGCTATTATATACATGAAAATGGGATAATAAAAATATAATATCACATTATATATAGTAATACCATTGATAAAAAAAGGGCTCAAGGATGACAAAGCTTCAAGAAAGAGAGTGTTAGGACTAAAGAATGCACTTACAGGCTTGTCACAAGTAGAATGGGAAAACACATACTTGTGAAGTGGGATGAAGTGATAAATGGGTTTGTAAAGGTAATATATATGATTATTAGAGTCTCCATATTCATTTAAATCACTATAAATTTCAAGGTTAGATAAGAATAATCCATTCTCAAGTAAACTTAGTCAAGAAGCCTATAAATGCACCTACAGGTCTGTACCCAAAACATGAAGAAACATGCAAGATTTGGAATGAGTTGAGGTGTGATGGATCTTTTGAGTTTATGATAATAATTTAAGATATAATTAAATGGTTTATAATCATTGAAAAATAGATATAAAATCCATCAAAAGAGACATTTAGGGTCAAATTTGTAGAATTGCTCTCAAACCCTCATGATGGGTCAGAATAGGTATCAAATATTTTGAAGAGTCAATCTGATTGAATAAAGGTTGGATAGATTTATAATTTATTTAAATGACTCTTAGAGTAATTTATAAATTAAATAAATCAATTCACTTCCTCTTTTGCTTAAAATCTTATCTCGACTCATCACATAGTTTACACAAATTCGATAATGTTTAGTCCCTACATGTGATTTCAAAGGAGCATGCATGGAAAAAAATGATGTTAGGGGGTGTTGGTATACCATATGCTTATAAATTTTTGTCATTATTAATAATTAATAGGATCTATTCTTTATGAATAATCCTTAATAAGTAGAAAACCTATTAAAACCTCTTAAAGAGACCTAATGGAGTGTTTTGATATTTTTAGTGTATCAAATGGATTGGTATGGAATATAAAGTATTCAGATAGTCTCTACACAACCATAGGCTTCTGATAGACCCACTAGTTGCCATATGTTGTAGGAAATGTATGGAATAATGGCCTAAAAGATTGTGCTATTGAGCTTAATTATAGGATTTTGAATAGGCCAAGATACTAATATATTAGGAGAGATTATCCAAGCTAGGACATAGATATTATAATCCATTAGAGGTCATTTAAGAATACGTCACAATGTTAACATAGGTTTCAATTTGACAACTAGGCCTCAATGAAGAAATAAACCAATATAGCCTCAAAAGGGTAAAGTTATAGACTTGTTTCAAGAGTTCAATGGTCAAAACACTATCAGAGAATCTTGAGGATAATATAACATCATATATATATAGGATTTCAAAGTCATAAAATAGTGATAAGAATAATTCTTAACTCTCAATGCTACTTAAAGGTTCCATAACAATGAAGATCTCCTATTGCTCTCTTGACAAGAAAATGTGAAGAATCAATTGTAAGCTAATTTTTAATGCTCATACTAGGTCTCTATGAACTACTAAAATACCTCTATGACAAGCCATGGTGGATAATTCTAAAGCATAAAACTAGAATTTTCTTAATCTATCAAACCCTAATAGAAAATAATATGGTATGAGGAGAAGTTTGAATTTAAAGTCCAAATCTCATTGAAAAAGAAGAATTACAAGAGGTGAATCTTAGTGTAGACGATTCTCAAACATTCCAACTATCAATAGGAAAACTTGTAACTATCATCAAAGTATCATATTTATAAATCCATATAAAGGGATTTATATTCAAGAAGTATCAAGTCTTCCAAGATGGCCTTCTATGACACTCTTCATGAAGATCCTAATTTGATCATCAAACACCTTCATGATCACTTATCCTTGTATATTTTCAGGTTGGGAGAAATGAAGAAGCTAAAAGGTGTCAAGATAAGGAGAAACTCACCAAAAATAGCCATAAATCCTCATAAAAGAAGATGAATCAATTCAAGATATACAATGAGTGTCTCTTCTTCATCTCTTTACCAAATTTATAATTATTTTAACTTTTGAGCTGACATAAGGACAAGAGGATCATACACTCCTTATCTTATCTCTTCCACTTCTTGTATGAAATTGATCTAATGATAGATTTACAATCATGATGGACTCTTAACACCTCTCTCTCTCTCTCTCTCTCTCTCTCTCTCTCTCTCTCTCTCTCTCTCTCTCTCTCTCTCTCTCTCCTCTCTCTCTCTCTCTCTCTCTCTCTCTCTCTCTCTCTCTCTCTCTCTCTCTCTCTCTCTCTTCCTTCTAAATGTGTATGGTGAATCCCTATCAAATTAGATACTTGTTATTGCCTTTGAAATAAAATTTAGGTTGAGTTACACTTTCTTAGTATTGAATTTAGTGAATTTGAGATGAATTGTTAATGAATATTAGTGATACTTGTACTAATTCCTTACATTTGTCATTTCCATTCATGCCTCTATATGAGTTAGTCATCTTTCCACAGGTCTTATTAAGTGTATCAAATGGTTTTCTGAGTTCAAGTGTTGAAAGGTCAATAGTGTCTTCCTTTAGGCCTTTTGATTAATCACCTTGACTATTATACTATATCGAGCCTTCATATAAAAACACTTGTGTGTGAGGATCTATATTTAAGTTGTGAATTTACATTATAATCTTCTTATTTCGTAATGCAAACATTGAAAAATAGAGGGAACTAGATTTGGTGTATCACCTCCATGTTTATTTTCTAATTTTAGTCTTCTTGTATGCCTTTTCTTTACAATTTTAGTAGTTTATTTGTAGTTTTGGGTGAAACATCAATGGAAATATCCCAATCTATAGATTGACTTCTAATTAGGCCACCCAAACCCTGTAAGTGATTCCATGATATCATCTAGTTAGGAAGGATTGAATAACTTTCTTAGGGGTGTAAATTAAAGTGATAATAAGAATGTGAGATCATGTAGTGGTGCATGGACTTAGCCAACAAAGGCCATGGGTATTATATATCAAATTTTAAGGCACACATTGCCAACATATTCCAAAAAAGGCCCAATACATTTATTGATGGGGTCCATGTGATGTCATGATGGGTAGGCTTAAAAAAGAGGCATCCTAATTTATCATTAAAAAAAATAGAAAGAATCGACATGGATAGGGTTATGATGTTAAGGCCATCCATAGTGTAATTTTTTATGATAAATTGAGAAATGTGTATAGATAAAACCATTATGTGCCTAAAAAATGTCATTTTGATGAGTCAGGAGTGCAAAATAGAAGGAACTATGGCATGCAAGTCATTTACAAAAAATGGGCAAAGATGTACCAAATATAATGTCTAAAAGTATAGAATGGATCATAATTTAATAATGTGTGAATTCATATAGCTAGATTATCTTGAGGTTACACCTCTTAGAAACAAAAATAGAGTATCAAATTTTCATTTCAAGTTGTGAACTAGGGGCATGTAGGGCTGCCCAAATCCATGCATGGATGACCTAATAATTATTTATGAAATGGATACATCAATTATTCATATATTTAACAAGATGAGTTTCAATACAAATAGACATCTAATATTTTATGGGCAAAAAAACCATGTTAAACTATAAAAAATTGAGTCAACAAGAGTTTTGGGTATTGACCCACTTACATCACCAACACACAGTAGAAACAAATTTTATCCATTATATGTGATTGTGCTTGTTCCATTTAATTCCCAATTCAATACTAAGAGGACATAATGGATGAATAATAATCATGTTATAAAGATCAAGAGATAATAATTGGCCACTTTGGGTAGCATAGAATTTAAGAAAATAATAAATACTAAGATATATAAAATCAATATTGAGAAGGACAAGTATATGGACCCTAAACCCTGAGTTAATATCTAATGACATGAATTCAAGTGAATCATTCCATGTTGAAGATGAAGAAGTTATTGATGTTGAAAATATCATGAGGTTGATAGTGATATATGACAAATATATTCAATCTAATAAGAATGGTTCTCAACAAGAAGTGGATAAAATGTAGGAAACATATGTTTTTCAAGGTGGAAAAATAGTAAATGTAAAATATGTTCTAGTCTAAGAAACATGTGTCATCTAGAAAACACATGAAACTCATGTTAGTAAAACTCAACAAGCATAAAAATTTTAAGACCCATTAATTTTCCATTTCAATGAAATGGATTTAACATTCACTTTCAACCAATATATTTTAATCTTTCCTCCTTATGTAATCCCAATAGATTGGATGAAGGAGGGAACAACAAATATTGTCCTTAATTTTGAATTCATCGAAGAATATGTGTCAATGTTAATGCCATCACCATAGTCATCTCTCCCAATTGAGATAGTTCATTAGTACATAATAGGTGTATACTTGGGTGTATAAGATTAAATGGTAGGTTTAGGTGATAATGAAGAAATATTAGAAAGTTTATTACAAGATATAAATTTCACCCAACCATAAATGAATGAATAAATAAATTCAATCTCATAATTTATTAAATTTACAATTGAAAGGGTTACTAATAATTCAAAAAACAATGCACTTAAGTTGAGTATACAATATAAAATATTAACATCAAGTGAGTATAGGAAATTTTTATATAACAAGAGTTTTGAAATAAGGATATTGAATAAATGATGGAATGGAATAAATAACAAGTTGATGAGAGGAAAACCCTTAGGCAAGGTGAGAGTGAAAGAAAGGAACAATTGAAGATTAAAAATTAATTAAAAATGCAAAATAAAATTAGGAAATAATATAACTAAGGAAGGAAAAAAATAAAAACATAGATCATGATATAAGGGAGAGATAATTTTATAAGTTTAGAAATAAATTTGAAAGGAAAAGGCATTTAAGCAGCCAATTTAACCCTCTAACCGAATAACATCACATTTTGAAATACATGATAAAATATCTTAGCCCAATTTCTTCATTTAATTTAAATTATCCATTTTGGATACCTCATTATTATATTAACATGGAATAAAATCACACTAAGGATAAATCCCTTTCAAAACCAATGATAACTCCACATTCTCTGAATACATGCAATGAAGGGCCAAGCTCAATATTTCCACCTTAGATGGTATAATATTTTTACACCATGTTGGTATGTTATAATACATAAAATAATGAAATTAAATTCATAATATTTAATATATTTATACATATTTAAGGGAATAATTAACCCAATACATAACCATATTATGCCAAACCCAACTAGTCACCATGATTTGCTTGATTTGGTCTTCAAGATTCCATCTTTAGTTCAGTCCTTCTCTTTGACTCTTGGGATCTATAGTATATTTGACATATTTAAATATATTAATAATTTATTAATGGATATAAACTCCCTAATATGGTTCATATCTCATAATTTTATCTCATACAAGTCATTCCTTTCATAAATTCCTTCATATGGTTTTACTGGCTTTTCCACTAGGTAACATTTTTGGGTTTCAAATGCCAATTTTTGATATAAGTATTATTAAGGAGTTATTATAAATGAATTTATGGTCTTAATTTATTAAAAAACACCTAAATTATACTCTTAAAAGTGTCTAAATATACCCCACCCTTCAATTCACACCCAAGGTTCACCATGCTCTCATAAGGCTTGTAGCCTTATTTTTAAGCAAATTCTCTATGATTAGTAAAACCAAGAAATTTTACCAATATGAAATTAAAATTTTAGGATAGTTTTATACCATTTTATGTGTGTATAAATTTTAATTACCTAATTCATTTTCTAGATAATACTTCCTTTGTAAATCAACCCTCTTTTAGGCCTAATTAGCCCTCAAACCTTACCATGGACCTAAAATACATACATATACATATAATATCAGACACAAACCATATTATATATTTAAACATGAAAATAAATTCCATATAAATTTTTTTAATTATTTTTAAATGGTTATAATTCTCTAAAAAACTCAAAACACTAATCCTAAGTTTTCCTTGATCCTACATAGGCCATGGGCATTCAAAATTCCATTCCTTGAGTTTAAAGAGTTTAAAAGGATAAAATCACAATAAAAAGTTCTATTTTTACATATTAATACTCATAAGATATATTTTTATATTTATTAGATCCACTAAGGGTTCAAGAACCACAAAATATAGTCAACTAAGAGTCTTTTCCTTCACTGTGCAATGCAGAGAAGGAACAACAATGCAAATACTTAGTTTGTTATGGCCTTAAGACAACATGAGACATAGGTTTTAGGTATTTATACACTAAATAAACATTTAATAACCATTATATCATCTTTATGAAACCCAAATCACTCTTTATACATGAAAATATAGGGTTTTGTATCTTAATACTGCATGTGTAAGAGAATACAAGGTTGTCCAAATATTTAATACATACCTAAAGTTTTACAATTTATCCAAGGTTTTCTTTACCAATTTAAATTTATCAAACTTTTCTCACACTACTAAAAAAACCTTATAATTAATTTATCAATCTCTTCAACTCATTTCTTGACATTGATTATGCAAACATGGTCTCTAGTTACAAATTAGGGGTATGACTGTTACCATAGAACTTACCACTCAATCAAGTCCCCTGTATTGTATCCCATTTATAATTTTTAATTTAATAAACATTTTATAAAAAAATATTAACATGTACCAATCCTTATTTCCATATGAGCAAGAGTTATGTGATAAGATTCATGTATCAACTTTAATTCTTGACTGAGGCATAATAGTTTGTAGGATTATTTGTTATAATCCATTGGTATTTACATTGAGCATATTAAATTATTTTATAAATATTAATTTATTTACCATCCCAATATAATCCAATATTAATACCTTAATATTATTTACCTCACTCATTTGGAGAAACACACTATTGTTCTTATTCTTGGACTGTGACTTACAACTTTTGATTCAAACCTGCAACCTTGGAAAAATAAAAATAATTTAATGGCCTCAAGGTAAATAAATAAAATGTGAATTAAAAAAAACCAAGATATATTTTAAGGATAATATACAATCACAAATTTTGCTTTATTCATTGGGAAGAAACATTGTTACAATTTTAATCCAAAGCTAGACTTTTCCTCCATCATGAGGGTTTGAAAATTATCCCCATTCTCTAATATTTATCTATATTATTTTAGAGTTATCCCTTCATATTATCACTTATCTAACCCTCTCCTCTCCCAAAAACTCATTTACCATTCTCTATTTTCACCAACTTCAACATTGGTTATCAAATTAGTTACAAAAACTACCCCTTTCTTGTCAACCTAATGCATGGGTGAGGGCGAGCATAAAAAAACATGACTTAAAATTTATAAGTTAATATATATGGATTTTAATTACTCCTTATATTAAATAATTATAATAATTAATTCCAATTTACTCATATGTTCACTCCTTTCATGCATTTAACCTTCCTAGACTCCATTCAAACATTTGAATTTTCAAATTCCTTGTTTTGAAGGGGAAACACCTAGAGACTATTGAACACAAAATTATGAATCCAAATGGACTAAAAGGACATAAAGTTACTCATAATTCCATTCACACACCTTGACACTCAATTTTTATGAATTTTGACTTCTTTTTTACAACTCAAAAATAATGTTTTCTAGCTTGATGCTCCTACATCATGCTCCTCAGGAGGGAGAAAACATGAGACACAATTTTTTTTAATTGACTTAAAATTAAAAATTTATGGGTAATTCATGATCAACATGCATATTCTCTTGTTTTCTTGTTATTTTTTCTTTGCTAAACACTTGTTTGTCCTCTTCTTGGCTTTGTCTAGTCTTCTTATCCATGGATCTTCCACCTCTATGAGGTATTACAACTATTGTAGCTATGAATTTTCTAAATATTCCATATTTTCAAACTAATTTTTTTCTTCATCATACTCATCTGCAATTAAATGATGCATATTCCTTTTGCTTATGCTTGTTTCATTGCTTGTTTTCTCATTGTTTCCTCTTGATTCTTGCTTATCTAGTGGTTTTTGCTTCTTGTTCATGATATAATTTTATTAATTAGGATATAATTAACTCTAATGCATTCCATACTATATGATTTTCCCCATTTTTATTTCTATTTATTCCTCTACTTCACTTTCCTTCTCTTTTTGATTTCTTTTTCTATCATCTTGCTCACTATGCAAGAGAAACTTCTTATTCCACTCATCCTCATCACAGTACAATATGATTTGACCTATCTTGGGATTTAAATATTCATGTTTATAAAATTAAATATAATATTTATCTTTACCCATTAATTAACTCACCTTTTTGACTTGCTCATACACCATTTGCTTGTTTGCCTATTTGCACAACTTCTTGTGCTTCTCTTTGTTGCTCCTCTCTTGGTGTTTTTCAGAATTCATACTTGAATTTTACCTATTTTACCTCAAATATTTTCATCCCATTTGATGGATTTAACATGTATTATATCATATCCAACACTTATTTCAACTTTAGTGCATACATCTCTTCCAAATCCTCATCAAACTTTCGTTCATATTGCTCTTTACTTGCTTGGGAAACTTCTTGTTTGTCTTCTCCTTGGACTCCATCATATTTGAGAGTCATATAAACTTCCTCATTATGAATACCATGATTATCTAACACTCTTTTATGTACTTATTCCTCAACTTGAATTGATACACACTCATTCATCAAGGCAATAGTTTGCATATACAAAATATCTTCATCATTGGAAGCAAATTCAAAGATATCACCATATACAACATTTTAAAACACATCTTGTAAAAAATTATCATATTTTATGAAATAATTTTAATGTTAAAATTTATGTACCTTCATCTCATTGGTTTTTTTTCATGAACCATCTATTTTTCTTGCTTTGTAGGCTTTCTATCGTCATCTACCTTCATGATTTCTTGGAGTACACTTGCCATACATTCCTATTGTGTTATTTTATTTATTTTTACCACCCATTTGATTCCTTAAAAATTATTGGGCTGCCACTTGATTCTCACTATATCACTCTCATGCCTCATGCCTTGTTTATCTATCATGCCAACTTGATGTTCTTTGCCTTTTGTGCTTTGCTTCAACACTTGTGCTTATTTTCCACCTATGATTTTGACTTGTTTTACCTTTTGTTTGAGGTTATCTTATTTATTATCATCACCTATTTGTGTCAACCACTTAGGACATATATATCCATTCCCTAGTTATCTTTTTTAAGGCTGAAATTTGTTATTATTTTTCCCAATCTACACATTACCTTTTTTATTCATCATAGATGAAATCAAATCAAACATTTAGGCATTCATTTACCTCCAATGGAAACTAATGCAAGCTTACCTCTTCTTCCATATCTTCTTTTGTGATCTTCATGTCTTCTTGGTGCACCATTTCCTTGGTTTTATCTACTATACTTGGAAATGCATCATAGTATTCCTCATTCTCTTCATTTTCAAAATTTGGTATAACTTCAATCTCTAACTCTTTGTCTTCTTCAACATACTCTCTTTATTTTCCATCCTCTTTCCAATTGATGGGTGAAATTATTGGCCCATACTTCATAAACCTTGAGGTCTCATGCATTTCCTTCTCCACACTTGGATTCATACCTAAATACACAAACTTAAAATAAATTTTAGCATACAAAATGAGAGACCATATAGTCTCTTTTAATGTCTTTGGCATAGACATCTTCCATCTCTTCTTGTCTTCACCTTCATGTGATCTTCTTGACACTTATATATTTTTATTTTTATCCTCAATGATAACTCTCTTCTAAATATTTCTATCTTGTTTCTCACTTGTAAACATTTCTCTTCTCATGCCTCTTTGGGATGCTCTCTCTTTCTTCTTCTCATCTCTCAAGTCACCTTTCTTGTGCCTTCTCTCTTTCACAAGTGACTCTAATGGCCACTTATCTCTCCTTATCACATTCACTCCAGTCCATTTTATTTATTGTTATCTTATGATATTAATCATGATCTCTATCCTCTCTATACCTTTCCCCAATTATCTTATTATGTCTTCCACTTCCATCTCTATATCCATCTTCTCTGACTTTATTTATTTTCTAGGCCTATGTAGACCTTCCTCTTAGAAAGTGTATCAACATTGAATTTTAGACCTATTTTGGGCATTTATTATTCTTTTATTATTATATCTAATATAAATCTTATTTTCCTCTGTGACTCTTTTTTGGAGTCTTCTTTCTTCTCTCTTCTCTCTTGGAGCTTCAATGCTCTCTTTTCAACCTATCTTTTCTAGTATTTTATTGACTAGATTCTTGTCCTTGTCATATGAGTTTGGATATTTTTTATCTCTCTAATAAATATGATATACCTATTTAATTAACTAAATATATCAGATATGAAACATCCTCTTCTCCCTCAATACCCTGTAAGTGTCATCTCTCATGCATACCTCATAACATATCTTGCATATATCAAATTAACAACTTGGAATAACTAAAAATGAACACAACCAATAGATTATATTGATATGATACCAAATTATTATTATGTAATATAATAAATAACCCAATACATCACCATCTTATGCCAAACCCAACTGGTCATCATGATTTGCTTGATTTAGTCTTCAAGGTTCCATCTTTAGGTCAGTCTTTCTCTTTGAATCTTGGGATATATAGTCTCTTTGACATATTTAAATATTTATTTTAATATTTTAATAATTTATTAATGGATATAACCTCCCTCATATGGTTCATAACTCATAATTTAGCTCATACAAGTCATTCCTTTCATAAACACCTTCATATGCTTTCACTAGTTTTTCCACTAGGTAACCTTCTTGGGTTTCAAATGTCAATTTTTGATATAAGTGTTAAGGATTCATTATAATTTAATTTATGGTATTAAATTATCAAAACATAAATTCCTTATCCTCTTAATATTTTCCAAATATAATCCACCCTTCAATTCCACACCCAAGGTTCACCACGCTCTCATAAGGCTTCTAGCCTTCTTTTAAAGAAATTTCTCTTTGCTTAGTCAAAAAAAAAAATTCCCAAGATTTAATTAAAATTTTTAGCCAATTTTACCCCATTTTATGAGTGTATAAATTTTCATTACCTGATTCATCTTCTAGATCATACTTCTTTTGTAAATTAACCCTCTTTTAGGCCTAATTAGTCCTCAAACCTTACCATAGTCCTAAAATACATACATATCCATACAATATTAGAAAAATACCATATTTTTATCTTTAAACATGAAAATATAGGTCATATCACAAATTTTCATGATTTTTCAATGGTTAGAACTCTCAAAAACCTCAAAACTCTAATCCTAGGTTTTCTTTGACCCTGCACAGGCTGTGGGCATTCAAAATTCCATTCCTTGAGTTATAAAGAGTTTGAAAGGAAAAAATCACAACACAAATTTATTTTTTAAAATATTCCTACACATACAATAGGTTTTTATATTTATTAAATCCATTAATAGTTCAAAAAACCACAAAATACAGTCAAATGAGAGTATTTTCCTTCACTGTGTAATGTAGAGAAGGAACAACAATAAAAATAATTAGTTTCCTATATACTTAAGACAAAATTATAAATAATTAATGTAATTATACACTAAATACACCTTTATAAACCATTATATCACCTTGATCAAATGCAAATCACTCTTTATACATGAAAAGATATGGTTTTCTATCTTAATACTAGTTGTGTAAGAGAATACAAGGTTGTCCAAATATTTAATACATACCTAAATTTTTACACTTGATTCAAGGTTTTTCTTAAAAATTTATATTTATAAAACTTTCCTTACACTACTAAAAAAACCTTACCATGTATTGATCAATCTATTCAACTAGTTTCTTGACATTGATTATACAAACAAGGTCTATATTTACAAAATATGGGTATGGCTATTACCATAGAAATTACCGCTCACTCAAGGCATATGTAATGTCTCCCATTTATAATTTTTAATTTAATAGAAACAATAAAAAAACATTAACATGTAACAATACTTATTTCCATATGATGAAGAGTCATGTGATAAGATTCAGGTATCAACTTCAACTCTTGATTGAGGCATAACAATCTGTAGGATTATTTGTTAGAATACATTGGTATTTACATTGATACTATTTAATTATTTATATTATTTTATACATATGAATTTATGTACCATCCTATTATAATCCAATATCAATACCTTAACAGTCTTTACCTCACTCATTTGGAGATACACACCATTATTCCTATTCCTGGACTATGACATACAACTTTTGCTTCAAACCTGCAACCTTGGAAAAAAAATCATGGCCTAAAAGTATCTAAATAAAATTTTTATTATATAAAACAAATATATATTTTAAGGATAATATACATTCACAAATTTTCTTTTATTCATTGGGAAGAAACATTGTTACAATTTTAATCCAAAGCTAGACGTGTCCTCCATCATTAGGGTTTAATCATTCTCCCCATTATGTAATATTTATCTCTCTTATTGGAGAGTTATAAATTAATATTATCACATATATAACCCTATAATCTCCATATATATCATGTACCATTCTCTATTTTCACCAACTTCAACATTGGTTATCAAATTAGTTACACAAACTACCCCTTTCTTGTCAACCCAATGCATGGGTGAGGGTGAGCATACAAAAACCTGATTTACATTTTATGAGTTAACTTATATGATGGTTAATTACTACTTATATGACCTAATTATTCTAATTAATTCCACTTTACTCATATTTTCACTCCTTGCATGCATTTAACCTTCTTAGACTCCATTCAAACTTTTCAATTTTCAAATTCCCTATTTTGGAGGGAAAACACTTGGAGACTCTTTGAACCAACCCTATGACTGAAAATTGACTCTAAGGAAATAAATGGACCTCATAGTTCCCTTCACACACCTTTACACTCAATTTTTACTAATTTATACTTCTTTTTGACAACTCAAAAATAATGTTATCTAGCTAGATGTTCCTGCATCAGATATGGTTTTTATTTGACATAGGAAATTAAAGTGCCCAATATGTTTGATCAAGTAGGAAATTTTAAATATGAAATATAAAATTAGGGTTAACATATGTTAGGTATTTTACCATATTTAAGATATGGTTTTGATCTAAAATGTAAACATATAGTGACCAAGATATGTTGTTTAATCATGACACATAAACTAGTGTTTTTCTAGGTGACAATACAAGAAAAATATATTATGTAATGATTATGTTTCAGATATTTAAACTAGTTACTTGATTATTACCATTAAACATGTAAATGGTTCAAAATATTAATGAAATTTAAGTAAACTTTGCCTAAAAGTGAGTTTCATATTATTCTTCTCTACTCTTTAATTCAAAATATGTCATCATCACCCACACGATATAGACATCAATAAAATAGATTACAAAATACAATCAATACAAAATTCAGTATAAAAAGTGTTTATAAAATTATAGAAAATAAATGTAAGGGAATTATAAACATCCCAAACATAAAATGTGTTAATAAACATAATGTTTGTAAAAATTACACATACACAATAACTTTGAGTAGTATAATACATTAAAAAATTGAAAATATGCATCTCATAATGACCAATCCCAATAAATATGCACCCTTTACAAAAATTAAAATTTAGTAGAAAAATAATGAATAAACAAATTGACAATAGAATGGGAAACATATCAACATCAACTATGACAAAGAATATTTCTTATGTTGAGAATGTGAGAATTTATTAAATAACTATGTTAAGTAGACATATATAAAATAAAATAATTGTGGCCACTTTAGTAGTTGGGATTTAATTTACTACAACTCAAAAAAATATAACAATCAAGGCTCTTGGATGAGGTAGATGACATTGACAAGAAAATAAAACTTCAAACAAGCATTTATGGGTGGAAACATTTATTGGGTGCATCTAGTATCCATGGTAATTTGGAGGAATGGAAAAATAAATGTGTGGTAGCTATAAATAACACAACAACATGAATTTATAAAATGATTTGGTCTGATACAAAAATAATAACATTTACTAGTATATGAATGAGAACCTATAGGACTTCCATCCACATACCAGTAAATGTTTATTCCTACTTGCTAGAATTTACAAGTTGTTCAAGGTAGGTAAAATTTCATCCCTTCAACATGATAAAGATATAATATTTATTAAAAATTGTATTCTATAGGAGAGGTTATTGGGTTGCATCACCATTCACATCAATTTTAATGTGAGTGACATTTTAACATGGAATACTAAAGAAGATTAACATGAAACTTTAATTCAATTTAAGATTGGTGGGTGTCTTATAACATGGAACTTGTTATCCTATTAAATAAACCTAATAATAGATTAGTAAACATCACTATAAAAAAATATATCCGCTTTAAATGCAAATAATCATTTATGTGTGGAAACGTTTACTGGGTGCTTGCAAAATCATTGGATAGTTGGAGGTAGGGAAATAAAAATGCATCATATATAACAGAGAAACATGAATTTAAAAAATTATTTTATTTGATACATAAATAGTAACATTTACTAGTATGTGAAATAAAACATTTAGGTCTTCCGTCCACCTACTAGTAAATGTCTAGTCAGACATAAAGGAAGCCATGCATTATTATCAGTCCACACCTATTTTAACCCTGCCACCTTCTTCCATCCAAATTTCTAACCCATTTACATTAAAACACAAACATAAAAACATACATAAATCCAAGAAATTTTGTTATAAAATGTTATGAGTTTAGTTTTGGTTGACACAAATGCAAAATTATATTAAAAAAAAAAAGTCAGACAATGAAAGAGATAGGTAGTTTTGGGTTCAATTTTGGTTGACACACCTATAAAACATGTAAAAATTATGGGTTAAATAGATGGTAACATTTCATCCCTCTAACATGTAGATGTTAAAACCTCTATAAAATGTTGCATTTTATATAAGAGGTAGTTGGGTTCTATGACATTTAGGGGAGATTGACTTGAACAAGTCACATTGAATAGGTTGTAGACAATGTGCATTATAACATTAACACACCAAATTAATTCAAATAAAGGATACCATGTATCTTCCAACATGGCCCTTTTTTGAATATTAATGATACCTATTAAATCCATGATAGTCCTCACTCCACAAAATTTTAAACCATATTAAAAACAAAGTATTCTTTGTATTGTACTATTGGTAAAATTTTAAAAAATCATTGGACAACTCAATGTCAATAGTTTGTCATACACATAAAATGACTTAAAAATTACACATTGGAATGGTAATGGTGGCATGGATTTGTACATAATTAAACTACCTCTTGGGTGACTTATGTATACTAAGATAACATTAAACCATCTAAATGTCAAATTTGATGTTGTGAGGTGGTGTTATATAAAAGATGTGGGACCCCAAAGTTAGGGGTCCAAACTAATGGTCCTTATCCCCTATATACTATATAATATCTATTTAATAATGATTTTAATGTGATTTTAATCCTTATTTTTAATAAATAAGGGATTCTAAAATATTCTAGATTTTAAATTTTAATATGCAAGTTATTTTTTTTATCAAAATTTGGGTTAAGAGGTGTTAATCTAAATGAGACAAATAACTAAGTAAAATAAAATGAATTAGAGATAAAATAAATACATGTGCCTAAATTTTAACTTACTATTTTTAATAAATGTATTAAAAATGGAGAATATTAAGAAATAAATGACTTAGCTAGAACTCAAATCTATAAGACTACAACAGTGACTATGCAATTGATTGTGAATTTGTATGAAGTTATTATGAAGCAATGATAGGGATACCCATTATCTTAGAATAAGGCCACACTTTTTGTCCTTGATTGGCCTCATCTAATGTCTATATGGTTTGATCTCATACTATAGAGTTTTTTCCCTCTGTGTAAATTTTGACATGTGCACTTTCACCTGTAGGTCATGTATATGTATTTGCTTCTATGTGAGACCTAGATTATGACTTATTCTTCACTCAAAACCCTAAGTCAATGTTAATAGGTAATAAATTTTTTAAATGTGGGAAAAAATAATGGGATGGGGTTGTGTTTGATCTCAACTCTCCATATGTTGAGTGTTGACTACTTACCAATACTCTAAAGAGGGATCAAACTCCATGTAGTTATCCCATTCTATGGTGGTGTGTGTACAAATACTAGTGAAATGTTATATATTGGTGAAATCTTGGTGTGATTATGTTCTTAAAAAAAATTCTTGTGACCTTGTTGTTGAATTTAACCTTGATCAAGGATTTTTGGGTTGTGTGAACTCAAAGAATTGGGAAAAATAGGTAATTTCATTTCAATGTGTAGTTAGATAATATCTAGTAATTGTAATAATAGATTCTTAGTCCACAAATGGGTAAAAAATGTACTTATATAGTGGAATATTTTTAATTTCATCAAATTAGGATTCTAAAATGTGTATAATGACCCATTGAGATGGATCTAAATTTAGGAGATGAAATTGATAGATTTATACATGATTGGACTTTAGGATTGTCCTTAAGGAGAGGTTTTGTCTAAGGAATAGAGACATATAAACTAGAAGTGTAAATCAATAAAGTAATGAGTCTAGGCTACATGAAATGAGGAGTAGGAACATTCAATATCAGATTTACCTTAAGATAAAGGGTCATCCTCATAGAAATAGAGGAATAGTGATATAAAACTATGGAATTGAGCATAGGTTAAGTGTGAATAAGGAGTGGTCACAAGTGTATTATTTTATCATAAATGTTCATTTTAGTTTCTAAATTTTCACCTACCTTTTTTTTTCTATTAATGCAATAAAGTGAAAGTACTAGAGTAAAAGGAAGAGTATTATATGTGATCTTACCTATGAAAATTGGTTTTGAATGTATATCACATGTTGAACTATGCTCCATGAAATCTTGAAATAAAACATGTATAATTCATTCCTTAGGATAAAAATTAAAAGTGAAGACAATAAACTTATAGATCAAATAATAAGGAATGAATAAACCTTCTAATGTAAATGAACTCTGGTATTTTTTAATACAAAAATAGTGACTAAAGAGGGTGGAACCCTTGGATATTTATTTTTTGAAACACTTTGATTGGACTTTGGATACCCCAA
The DNA here is from genome assembly GCA_037957365.1 of Torreya grandis. Lineage (NCBI taxonomy): Eukaryota > Viridiplantae > Streptophyta > Pinopsida > Cupressales > Taxaceae > Torreya > Torreya grandis. Next base: position 131,295 of record JARHVA010009330.1, on the reverse strand, counting down.
TCCTCATTAGTAGGATAATGTACATAAAAAATATAGATACACTTGACTTCATCATTGCAAAAATCAAGGTAGCATAATAGCTTAGAATCTTTGTATGAATTGTAATAGATAATTTTAGAGTAAAACTAGTGTAAAAAGATGAATCAACTAGTATGACATAATAATATTCATTATGGTGAAAAAATGGAAAAATACCTAGTGAAAACCTAGTGCAATACAATATGAACTAAGTCTGGTGTATACAACACACATAATGACATGAATATCCTTTCCTTTTATGGAAACTAGTGCAAAAATAGAGAAAAAAAGTGATAATGTGTCACACACATGTCCCAATATGATATTTTAGTATATTTATTCTAATAACTAAATAATATCAACTAAATATATAAGTAAAAAAATTGTAAATTTTGTAACACATGGTGTACATGATGCCCCCAATTTAGGCAAAATCTATAATGATATTATGAATAAATTTGACATTTTTATAGGTAATCACTAAAAAAGTTATATACACTAAGTATGATTACGTGAATTTTTGAAACAAAAATAATAAGATGAAAGAGCATTATTTTGGATAATCTAGACATGTGACATTATCCCTAGGGTGCAATACTATCTTAACATAACTTTTAGGAAAAAATTGAGTATACGCTATCATCATCTAAGCAAATAATGTTATTTTCTCTCTTTATATTAGAATGTTCTATCTTAGTCTCTAAGACAATCCACTATGTATTCCCCCTCTTCTGAGGTGAGTTTTTAAACATGCATGATAACTTAGCTCAAAATAAAATTTATGAAAATGAAATTATAGAAATATTAAAATATTAAGTAATAATGATAACATTGGAAATCATGGCATCATATTAATAATATGAGAAATAATGTAATGTATGACATAAGTAAAAGTATGTGTAAATAGTGGCATGTTTATATTGATGTTAATAATTAGGAATGGAATGAATAATGATCATATACTTACTCTTAGGTTTATACATAACTACACATGAAAGATGCATGATATCCATCATGGCATTAGGAAACTAGGGACATGCATGATATCCGTCATGGCATTGAAATACTAATCAAAGCATAGCACACAAGAGTCATGGCCATGATGCAAAAACAAAGATACATGTAAGATCACATAAAGCATCCAATAAGGCTAAAGATCAACATACAAGGGGTATGTTCAAATGCCACTCATATGCATAAAATTAGACAATAAATATTAGGGCCACAATCTAGGACATGTTAAAATGTCCACAATCTAGAGAACATGAATACATACAAAGCATGAAGTGAATAATCTAACATGATAATCATGCATAAATAAGTTAAATTAATCTACATAAGTAATTTTTAAAATCATCATATATAGTAACTCAGGTATCCAATGATATAATAATCTTAAATCAAGTGATCAAATAAATAAAGATTTATGAAATGTAGTGTACTGTAGTATGAACAATAGGGATAAACATGGAGTGATAAAAGATATGTAAAGTATGCCCCTTGTGAACTTTTTATGTTGAAAATAATTTGTATAAGGCTTAAGGCCATTATAGTGGGCCATAATCAAGGATCCATTTAGATAGGATCAAATGAATGAAGCTGAAATTGAATGAAGTAATTAAATCCAAATAACAACTCAAAAGGAAGAATCTTGTCTTCAAAACAAAAATTTGCATTAAAATTCATTCAGTTATTAGATAAAAAGTACATAAGAAGGTACATAATATAGTGAGGAATTAGGTTACCCAAAAATGTAATTAAATAAATTAACAACTAGAAAATGACATAAATTACATTTCCCCTAATGACCTATTATTAACCTAAGAAATCTAATTAGACCATGTAGGTAAATATACATAATGGGAAAAAGCTTACACTAATACTCCCCCCTAAGTGTATCTTAAGTGGGTAGTAGAATTGGATCTCACACAAAGTCCTAGTGAAGTACCCAAGTATATAAAAAATCTCCTAGAAGAGGATGCCAGAGCTATCTGAACCCCAATAAGATCCCATAGTTTAATATACTTTATCTCAGTGAAGGGTTTGGTGAATATATAAATAATTTAGCTTGTTGTTTGGATTAAGTAGAGATAAATGACTTTCTTGTGAATGATCTTATAAATGAAAAGTATGTGAATCTAAATATTCTTATTTCATTGATAGAGGACTATATTCTTGAAAATATATATTATTCTTTGGTTGTCATAGAATAGGACTATTTGTCATCAAATTTGGATGCCAAAATCAGTGATAATCCCCTAAAGACAAATAGCCTTAGTGGTAGCATTAATAACTTGTCTATATTATTCCTTTACAGAAGATAAACTAATAACATTATACTTCTTGTTTGACTAACTAATCAAACATGAAAAAAATAAAAAACTATATCCTTAAGAAGACTTATGATTCTAATATCGCCAGCCTAATTTAAATATATATAACCAATCAAGTCAACATTTATGCCTCCTCCATAGTATATTTCATAGATTTTTAAATTTTTAAAAATAAATAATCTTCCATAAATCCTTGTGGTTACTCCATGTATATTTCCTATTTGAGGTCACCGCGAAGAAAAAAATTATTCACATCCATCTAATGAAAATCCAAATGATGTGTTTCAATAAGGAAAGAGTGACTCAGATTGAGTTAATTTGGAAATAAGAACAAATTTATTAATATAGTTCATGCTAGGTACCTAAAGAATGTTTTTACTACAAACATGTTTTTAACTTGTCTGTGGACCCATATGCTACAAAATTTGTTTGATGTATCTATATACATTGAACAATTTTTATTTCCTTAGTAAGAGAGACTAAATCCAAAGTGTTGTTACTTAATAATGAATCATACTCTTGTTCCATAGTAGTATCCCACTCAAAATTACCTGAGGCTTCATAAAATGATTGTGACTTATAAGTAGATGCAGTGAAATCATGTGAGGCATTCTATAACTTTGAATGAGTTCACCTATTTTCTGATGGATCTCCAACCTAATGGCCAATAATTTACAATGTTTATGTAGACCAAAGAGGACAAATGCTCAGAGAGTCAAGAGGAGATTCCTTATCTTCTTAAGATATTATAGGAGAAGGAGGAGGTTATTCCTCATCATTACTCTCATAATTAGAGTTATAAGAATAATATGGAGCATCAAGAAGCTACTTAGGTGGATTTGAATCATTAGAAGTATCATCAAATCTCAATGCATATAAGGAAGAGGGAATGTCATGTATGGAGTCTAGATTCCCCTATTGAAATTGAACACTTATCTCAATGAACAACTCATGAGTAGTGGGATGGAGAATCATGTATCCCTTAACACCCTTAGGATATCCAACAAAGATACAATGTGACTTCGAGGGTCCATTATTTTATGTTTTTTATTTGAAATTTGGTCTATAATAGTATATCTAAATACTCATGAGTGCTTCACTATGTATTTTTCACTACTCTAATTTTAAAAAGGATTGAATCCATTTAATTTTTTATAAGGAACTTATTTTTGGATATAAGAAGCATAGTTGATGGCCTTAGACTAATACTAAGGTGTAAGAGACTTAGAGTGTAACATACAATTGGCCATCTCCTTTAAGGACCCATTATTGCATCTTGTAACACCATATGTTGAGGACTATATGGAACTATATAGTATTTTTCAATCTCATCTAAAGTGAAAAATAATTAAAAACATTGACTAACATACTCACCACCATTATCAGTGTGCAAAATCTTGATGGCTTTCTTTAATTATATTTATATAATCACATTGAAGTCATATAAATGATTAAAGACATCATATTTCTTATTAATAAAGTACACCCAAGTATACCTTGAAAATTCATCAATGAAATTAAGCATATATTTGGTTTGATTTAAATAAACATGTAGAAATGGATGAGTAATGTTACTGTGAACTAGATCCAATATCTATGTAGCTCTCCATAATTTTCTTTTGTCATACTTCTCCTTAGGATAGTTATGAAGTATGTAACCTTGGAAAATGTCATTAGAAAAATTAACATGTGATAACCCTAAAACCATGCCATGATGGCTAAAATTTCCTAATTAGTGATAGTTGAGATGGCCAAATCACTCATGCCATAATTTACTTACCACATTTGAATGAGTGAGAAATGTAGTATAGGGTTAATCGGGATCAAAATGTGAGAAAGTACACAATCATGATTTGTGATCTAATTTACAAAATGTAACTATGGGTTCACTATATAATTATGTAAGAACCATTTAATTGGGTTTGAAATCAACTCTCTTTCTTGAATTGATGGGAGTGATCTGATAAATATATAGGAGATTGGTGGATAAATAGGGAACACATAAAACATCTTGAAATTACCCATCATTTAGTTAAATATATCCTGTACCATTAACTTCTAAGAAAGTATCTTCACCCAAAAATATGGAAATCATAGAACAAGGCTCTAAGGATGAGAAAAGGTCTTATGATGAAGCCATGTGGTGTGATGCACTAAAATCAATTGCCCATGTCAAAGGCTGAGACATAATTGTAAGAAGTGATTTTCCCTTATCTTTGTCCTTTTTATTGTATTTAGCCTTAGAATACTTATATGATGATTAAATATAATTGGTTGAATAAGTGAGAATGATATTGTGATTCTAAAGAATCTTAGTTAGTTGGTCAATATTATTATTTATGAATTTGGTTTCATCATGCCTATATTTATTATAATAAGCACATGTGAGTCGCTCTTTCTTAGGTTTCATGTTTAAAAAAGATGACTCTTTTTATGATTTGGACTTCACATCATATTTCTGACCCCTTTTTTTATCTGTATCCTTCTTATTCTACTTCTTCTCCTTATTCTTGGAAGCCTTATATTTTTCATGACTCATAATTGAGGCATGTAATTTAGATGACATCAGTATACCCATTTAAATAATCTTATATTACTCCTCATTTAAGTCAATAGGAGTCATTTAAGGATGGAATGGTCCATATAGATCTAATAGAATGATTAGTGTCATGGAAGGTATAAGTAAAGATAAAATAGTCAAATCCTAATTTGGAAAGGATGGAAAGAATCAATTGATCATCTTTTTCATCAACATCACATAGGTTCATCTATAACCTAAATGTTTTAAAATTTGTGAAGAAGTCTTATATAGTATACAAATTGTCTTGATTTAAACTAATGAGCTCATTATACAACTCATTACTTCACATTATGTCCTACTTACCAAATAGTTTTTCTAGTGTGTTTAAAACTTCATTAGGAGTAGTTATAGATTCAATATGAAAGAGTAGGTCAGGAGACATAGATAGTCATTAAAGATTGTAGGTTTTTCACTTCTATTAATTCAATTCACCTTATCTAAATCAAGTGTTAGTTTTTTCTCTAACCATCATGATTTTATTTAAACCTTGGCTCATCAAGATGATTTGAACATAGGTTTTCCACTTGTGATATTTCAACAATGTAATAAGTGGAACATGATTCTGATCCATGGTGTAGAAATGAATTATGTGTTGAATTGAGTAGTGATAGGAATAATTTAATGTTAAAACCCTACTAAAAATATAGAGATTCAATCTTACAAGGCATAAAAATATTACCAATGCATAGAGATTAAAAAAATTATACTTTTGAAAAATGGTGCATAAAAAAGACACATACGATGAAAGTTATGTGAGTTTGAATGTTTATTACTTGAAAAAAATAATCCTCCACTTTGTGTATTTTTTTAGGTGTAAAAATTTTTGGCCTAAATTTTATGAGGAAAAGTTAAACCCCCTTGGGTTGATTGTGATTAAGGGATAAATGCCCATATGACCAAGAGTTAAGGACTAGGATGGGTGCCCCCTTTATGATGTCACTTTAATCTATAATGTTAATGTGGGAGTGATGTCACTCCAATTTTTCCTCAAATTTTCAAGGAATAATGCCACCTTTCACTGACTTGAATTCTCCATCCTCATGGCCATAATTAGGTGCAAAAAGGTGGTAGGAATTGAAGTTTGCTTAAACAAGGGTTGCATTATGTCTTATATGCATGAAGGACCATTGGGTTCTACTAAATTTTCTTGCAAGGTTAATGAAGTTCATGGTGGACATTGACAATGTCATCAAGTTCCATAAGTAGGTACGTAGGGTTGTTAGGTCCCACTAAGGTTGTTGGCAAGGTCATTAGAATTTGAAGATTTTATTGTTAAGGTCATATAAGTCTAGGGGTCTATAGGTAGGGTCATCAAAGTCCAATAGGTCTAAAGGTAGGGCCATCAAAGTCCATTGGGTTTTCTTATAGGCTCATTAGAGTTTGTTATGCCTACTAAAAAGAGGGTTAGGTTCTGACCAAGTTCTTCATAGAGGGGTTAATTTCTGCCTTCTTTACTTGTAATGACCCAAATGTCCATCCTTAATTTTTTTCACTAAGAAAAATCTACCCATAGCCAAAATTTCTAGAAAGGGTGGAAATATCTACCAAAGGACAAAAACCTATGAAAGTGCTTGTAAAGGGTAGAAACTTTGCTAAATCTAAAAAACTTTCAGATTTACAAATTTGGTATGACTTCCACAAAACGTAGTAAGGAACTACCTAGTTTTTGGGTAAACCTTGAAAAACCCCAAAAAATGTTTTTCCTCAAAGTCACTAGATGTACAAATTTTTGTAGAATAAAAAAATGACTTTCAAAACCTCCAAAATAGTCAAAAACTAATTGTGATGAAAATAGGTTGTGTTTACAAATGGTCCTAGGGTTTTGACACCTTATAATTTCATTAGCATTATCTATTTTACATTTGGAGACTCCAGATATTTAAATTTGCATGGATTTTGTAGAAACCTCACCTAACCCTTGAAAATTGAAATCAATGAAAAAACACTAAAGAAGCTAGAATGCTAGATATCAAAGCAAAGGCTATGATAATCAGCTACTAATTTTTTTTTTATACCTATAAGAGTGGGATAAAATAAAGGATAAGTCTATAAAGGATTGAATACAAAAAGTTAAAATTATGTGGAGTAATGAAATCCAAAGAACAACTCAAAATGAAGAAGCTTGTCTTCACAACAAAAAGTCACATTAACATTGATTCATTCATTAAATAAAAAGTACATAGGAAGGTACATTATATAGTGAGGAATTAGGTCACCCAAAAAAGTAATTAACTCAATTCACAATTATAAAATGACTTAAAGAACATTATTCCTAATGACCTATTATTAACCTAAGAAAGTTAATTATGTTGTGTAGGTAAAACCACACAATGGGAAAAATACTAAACTAACAAGGGCTATTTTAAATATGATAAATTATAGCATGTGTTTACTAGGATAAGTTCACTAGAATGAGACAAGAGCACACTATGTGACTGTTTAGAGTAGTGTGGTTTTTTATATGTAAAGTATATGGGTTTGAGATAATATCACCACTTAAAAATGAATATAAAAGTGACAAATCATATTTTGTACAACTCACTCAAGTAAAATAATGCATATTTGATATAAAACTAGATATATATAAGTATGGAATATATTTAAACACAAATAAACTGATGTAAATGAACTACACATATTATGCATAGGTCTTGGTTTTTAGAAGTTTTGAAATATTCTATTTATTCATTTTTATATATTTTAATATTTAATACTAAATGGAATATATTAACCAGATAATATAACAAGATCCTCATAATAAATAGGTCCTCTATATAAGATAGTAAGGATGACCTATTGTGAATGGAAACAATCACTCTACTTTGAAGTATTTGGTCTCAACTCAGAGTCTAAAAACTAATTTGGCTCTATAACATAAGTACCAATGTCATGATGATATTGTGTATATTGTTTAGTATTGTGAAATTTAGGATTATTCAAAATTCATTGTGTAGCATAAGAACTTTGTATTAGTGTTCTTTACAGAACACTCTAAATGTCTTGTAATATCGTTATAGGACATGATGGGGTATAAAATATCTTTCTATAATATATGGAAAACTGATGATTAAGTGGATTTTCAAGGATAGGTATCCTTGTAAAGTTGATCTCTTTTTTTTGAATTATATAAATAGGTTGAACATTTTTAGGTTTATTAACTAATATTTATTGTTTAGTAAACATAATCTTTGTTTTGAGGGACTATTCATATGAAATACCATGATTTTTGATAACCTCATCAAAAAAAAAAAAATTCAAACATTTGTATGTTGTATAAGGTACTTCATAAAGTTGATAAATCCAAGGATGTCCCAACAACATATCAAAAACACTTTCACTAGGTACTATGATAAGCTTGGTGTTCACATGTATTGTACCCAACTATATTGGTAATGTGATATCACCAATAGAACTCTAAACATGTCCATTGAATCCATTAATTACCACTTATGTATAAATTATATATTTATTTATGTAACCATAATGGGAAATAGGTGTATTAGTGCACATATTCCCACTTGAACCATTATCAACCACAATACTCTATATGATAAACATAAGCTTAAATGGATAAAGAGTGAAAATCAAACTCATCATCTACTATTTCATGTTCTGTAAACATAATAAGTTGTGTAGATGGTGCTAGAAACATGATATGTACCAATAATTCCATTAAAAGGATATTATGTCTTTGTCTAAGGATGATAAGAAGTATATGGAATGAGATAGGGTTAACCTACAAATTATCCTATTTAGGAGATACAAACTAAGAGAAGGTAAATCATATAGAGCCCATCAGTACCTAGTTATATTAGGACATGACAAAATAGATCCACTAAACCTAAAAATAGGTGAAGTTATAA
>JARHVA010009330.1:72500-120000 GCA_037957365.1 Torreya grandis | reverse complement strand
ATTGTCAACAACCTTTTTTGGACACATCATACAAACATGCTACATGAAATTCTCTCAAATGTTACTTGGGGTCACCTTTTGCATCATACAATGTAAGCTTAGGTGCCACAAAACCAAGTGGTGAAAGATAGGATGAAATATGATGAGCTAATGGAGTATGTAGTAAAGTCTATGAGTCAAGTGTTGGATTAAATTTTGAAGAAACTTGTTTCAAATTTAACACCTTAGTTTGAAGATTCATAATATTTTGCATAAGGGCATGCACATCAAGAATAAAATGCGTGTTAACCAAAGGCAATGTAAAAGGTAACTGAGTAGGGATTGACATAATGATATTTTAAACCATTAAGTTTTCCTCATACTATATGTTGGTATAAAAGTTATATTTTGTGATGAGACAGGAAAATATCCCATATCAGTAGACATATTAGAGTATTGGCCTTCAAAATATTTATTTATTTCCTCTCTAACAGTTTCTAAAAAGACATCTTGGACATCTAGATTTTTTGAAAAATACACTATTAAGTCTCTTTTGTTAGTAACCTTAAATATATTAACCAAATCCACCATTGTGTTTTTATCAATGAGACTCGGAGAATTCTCAACTTCAAGGGCACTTAGTATAACTCTTTGTATAATAAAGATAGAAATAATTTTTTTAGATGGAAGGATATATAAAATAGAATTTGAAATATTGTTTTTAGTAAAGAAATTACTAGATCTTACAACCCTAATATAACAATTGGAAATAATAAAAAGAATGAAATAAGCCCTATAAATATGAATGGCTAGGGTTTTGAAATATTAAAAAATAAACACATTTATCAATATGTTTTACTAAAATTTAGATTAAGAGGTGTTAATATATATGAGATAAATTATTCAATAAATTATAATGCATAATATATGCAATAAATACACATGATGGATTACCAACTTACTATTTATAAATGTGCTAAAATGGGAGAGTAATAAGAAATAAATTATTTAATTAGAATTTAGATCTACATAATTGCAATAGTGACTATGAACTTAACTATGAATTTGTATGAGGTTATTATGAATCAAGAACAGGGATCCACGTAATCCTAGGAAATGCCACACTTTTTGGACATGACTGACCTATGGTTATGTTTGTATGGCATGGATTAATCCTTTAGTTTTTTTTTTTGTTTTTTTTTAAATTATAACAATTTTTCATCCACTTATAGGTCATGTATGTATAAACAAATGCCTTCACATCATTGTGAAAGCCATTATGCACCACTCTAGTTTCATTTCCCCTCTCTTATACTCCTATCAAATAATGACTAATTTATAAAATTAAAAGTTATGGAAAGGTTGGCCTGTGTCCATAGTGATCCCCATTCAAATTAATTTAGAATATATCAATATATAAACACATTTAAAACCATTTTATAAATAATAAGGTTTTACATTGGAAAATACTAGAATCATAATTTCCCATTGAGAATAAAGAACCTATTCCTCCAAGTTTTGATTGCATACAATGCTAATATCCTAGATCTCAAGTGTGAATGCATTTCCTAGGTCAAAATTCATATTTAAGGCACTTAATATTATCATTATTGCACCATCATCTAATATATTTCACTAGTTATTCACACACTGTCATATAATGAGACAATTACATGAAGTTTGGTCCCTCTTCGGATTATTGGTATGTAATAAATTACCAAAAAATGAGATGTTGAGATCTCATCCAAATTAAATTACTAACCCCTATTTACCCCTTCATTTGAGTTGGTATTCACATGTCATATAAATAGGGGTTTTAAGTAAAATCAATCACACATTGGTCTTTCCAAATGATCACAATCTTCAATAGTAGATACAATCTATATACATGAAGACATAGATAACCAAGAAACCTTTATTTTCTCCCTGTAAGTGGAAAATAAAAATTCCAAAGTGGATATGAGTGACACACCTCTATTGTCCTACCCATGGTGTTATTTTATAGGCACAAATCTAGTTGTTAATTCCTTAGTCACTAGATCCAACTGCACAACAAATCTTTGTCTTTGAATCATATGACATCATCATTTTAAAACTAAGTCTCTATTTTTGTATTTCACTTTTATGTTTTTAGTAAGTTTAGAGAATTAAATAGTTTTGTATTAGTGAGTGCTTGATATATTTATATTAATCCCTCTGATTTTACACATTAGTTTGTCATCTAGGATCTTATTATCCCAAATTTAATTAAACATGAGGTATGTTATCACAAACATTCATTTAGTCCATCAAATGAAGTGAATTTAATACATACATATAGTTTATTAAAAATAATAAACATAATCCAAAAATAGTCCTAAATATATCATACCATCCTAGTAATGATTATATACACTACTAGTTACTTTAACCACTAAGAAACTTATAATATTATTTATCCATGAAATAATATTATAACCCTATCTAAATAAATTGTCCATATTCCATTTATAAAAATAAATAGTCTAAAACATCATAAATGTTTTATATTTAAACTCTTAAATACATTATCTTAATGCTTTTTATCCAAACATTCAAATATATAACAAGCATTCTATTTTATTATCTTTGGAATATTAGAGTTATATTCATAAATAATAAAGGGGCTAAGTAATGTAAATCAATAAATAAATATGCAATAATTAACCTACTAATTTGTGTAAATAGATTATATTTTTACCTTTTCTAAATATAGTAGGAAGTGAGAGAGATTAGAAATTAGCTTATTCCAATTGATCTAGTCTAAGACAAGGTTTGATACTGGAGGAGTAGGATTGGAAAATAGGCTAGAACAGGTTCTTAAACTTTATTTCTAAGTTATATAGGAGCACTAAAAATAGGACACCCTATTGTCTAGTGTTGTAGTCCTATTCTAGCATTGTTATCCTAAAGCTAAAAGCTTTCTAGGTTCTATTCATAATGCCTATGCTACCCTATCACTAAAATTTTAAGGTCTACAACCTTAAAAAGCAAGTTGTGTGCCTATTTTAATCTTCAAAAGCCTTAGGATCTCCTAGTGCTTGAACTTAAATGCAAACTTAGAAAATATAGAGAAAAGGTTAGTGTGTAAATGATATGTTGGACTCACTTCACACCCTATGTATGGGCACACTGCCTACATACCAATACTCCAAAGAGGGATCAATCTAATGTAGTTCTCCCATTAAAGTCCTTGGTATAATTTGTGTATGATCAATACAAATAGAATGTGAAATTAGATGTGCTTCAGCTGGCTAGGGACTGGTGCAATGACTTGAGTAGTCTTTAAATAATATTAGAAGCTTGTATGTAAAGAATAGGAAGGAATACTTGAGTATACTTGTATTCTTGTGTCTATCTTGAAAATGAGTACCAAACCTTCTAAATGGACTTTGAATGGCATTTTACAAGGAAAATAATGATCATGGGTTAAATGAATTCACATGAAGTTGATAGGGAAAAAGATAAGGAATTAGAATAATTTGACCATTGGAGGCAAAAGTGAACTTGGATAACAACATCAAAAATAAGACACCCTAGGTTAGAACACTCCTATCCTATTTGGGTGCTATTATATTAAGGGTATGAGACCTAAGGGGATGGATCTAGGCCTGAAAGGGCTATGTGGGTCTAAAATGGCTAAGTCTAGAGAGCTTTGGATGATTTGGAATTAGTGAAAGAAGTAGCCTGTAAGGATTGTGTGAGCCAATAGGAGGAGCTATGGATTAGGTGTCTTAGTCATACTGATGTTGTATAATTTCACATTTTGCATTACTACATTTACACCCCCCCTTTTATTCTAGTGATGCAACAAAGTGAAATACTAGGATAAAGGAAAATAAGAAGCATACCTAAACTTACTTGTAAGGGTTAATTTCATGAAGTTGTGTGATGATGGATGTGCATAGAGAGAGAACAATGTGAATTTTGAATCTATAATGAAAACATAAAGTAGATCAATTCTTATTGGATATGTTATATCTAAAATAAGAAGGTATAAGAGCTAATCAAGAGGAAGAGAAAGGAATGAATACACCTCACCAAGTACATGAACCAATACCAAACCTATTATGATACTAGAATGTGCTAGGTGATGATGAGTGTGTGTTGAATCAAGAGTAATATCATGAATGGAGCTGAGTGCTCAATTCCTTAGAAAGTGGATCAAAAATGAAAAGGATGGACCTTTAGCTCCATCATTTACAACTATGTGAAGCTAACAAATTATGCATGTGCTAATTGATGTTTGGAATATGTGTCTAATCCCTCTAAAGAGGTGGCTCAAGAATACAAAGGTTAGCTAGACCTTTGGCTCCATCATTACCCCATGAAGTGAAGCTATGAAGTACGATTGATATAGAATAAATGTAACATGAGATGCTCATGGAGCATATGGATGTGTTTGAAATCTGATAATGTGGTGTGGATAGCTTGAATATGTGTTGGAAACTAGGCCACTCTTGGCCATTTCAAAAGGTAAAGGTTAGGCTTATATAAAAGCCTCTCTGAAACTTTTGAAAAATGCCTATGTAAAATCCAAATCAAGAACTTAGGTACTCAAAAATCCAAAATTTTATGAAATTTTAACTCAAATGTGATGCCAAGCACTTGTAGATGGAGTAAGGCATGCATCTATTGAGAGTGCCTAGAATAAACTGAGCTTAAAAAGAAAAGAAGATCAATGTGTCATGCACATTACCCTGAATAACTGATGTTTGGAACATGGATTATGAATTATAAATTATGCCAACTACCTAATCTAAGTAAAAGTGAGAACCATCATGTTATGCATGATAACCCACTGTATCTAAAAAACTGTACTAAAACTGTTGAACTTGACTAATCTAAAAGTGCAAAAACTATCCCTAAACTAAATTTTTTGCCTATTTTTGGAAACCTTGAGTGTTTTCCTACCTAGATAGGAGTGCCAAAATGTGGAAAATCCTATGTTTGGTACTATTGTCCATTTTTTGTGTTAATATTTTGGTGTGAAAACTAACTATTAATCTAAAATAGTCATTTTTTCTATTTTGGTTTGATCGGTTTGACCTATGGATTCTATATTGAGTGTTCTAAATGCTACTATTTTTAATTTTAGGAGGTTTGATCTTTGTGAAAATCCTTATTTGATGGCCCCTCTTATGAGCATAAGAATGATGAACATACAATGAATACCCTCAGAAGAAAAGAGTCCTATAAGTGCATTAAGCTGTATAGATGTAAGATATAACATTTGAATATTTGACAAGATATTTCAAGATATATAAATATTTGAAATGATAGATTATTAGATTAATAGGGGTATGCATAGATATATATAATAATGTAAGATCATGCAAAAAGTAATGTATTGGATTGGTAATGTTAGATATTAGTTTTTAGTTGTTAGTTTATTAGTAATCATGGAGGGATGGAGCATGATGTCCATCTTGCATCCAAGAAGCAAGATAAATGCATGACTAGAATCATGGAATTACACATAGTGAGGAGTAAACAAATAAAAAAGCATATGAAGCAAGAAGAAATAAGCATACAAGGGTGGCCAAGGGGTCACACAAATAAGGGACATGGACATAAGTCACTCAAACTAGAAGACAAACATACAAGGCATATTCAATTGCCACATACACATACAAGTGAACAAGTAAAGTTGGCACAAGGGCCACAAGAACATGAAAGAGTAAAAAAAAAATGACATTGACAGATGTCTTAAGGCACACAAATGAATATAAGGAAAGGACATTAGTATATGTCCTAAGGCATACATAAAAGACCTGCATGAACTAGAAAGTGAAATCACATAAGCTATCCTAAGCAAGGAATTAAATCAAAAGTAATAACTAGAAGATATAAACACATATAAATAATCAAAGCAATTGTGAAAGTATGAAAAACATGTGTAGTACAAGACTAGGTATATGCTAAGAAATACACAAGTGTTAGGTGCTAGTGAAATGCCAATGTAGTAATCTATGTAATCTAGTAAGGAATGTGCATCAATATGATGAATCAGAATGTGTAGTGTAGGAATGACATAACCTGGATGGTGTAGTAATGTAGAAGATGCCCCCAATGGGTATGCATATTGATTTGTGTCTCAAATGTATAATTAAGAATGCCCCCTCGATGGGTAGAGTGAAGTAGTTAAAGAGCTGGATGATACTATGCACACTCAAAATAGATCAAGTGAAGCATGGTAGTGTAGATAAATTGGCATATAACAACATGAAACAACAAATTTAAGTCCTATCATGATAGTAGTAATGTAAACATGGATGATTCATTTAATCAAAAATGTTTTTTGGTGTTTTTACAAATTTTTGAATGTTTTTATTTTTTAAAGTTTTATATTGTTTTTGTATTTTTGAAAATATTTGAACTATGTACAATCAATCAAGAGAGTTTATGTATAATCAGTGCTAGAAAGAAATTATGTACAAGTGTATACATCATAATATAAAATACTAGGTTGGTGGTGGAAAGGGATCCAAATATGGAGCCTACTAGGGATGAAAATGAAGTAAAGGATCCTGACCATCATCAAATGCATCAAGACCATAATCATAAGTATCTTCATATGTTACAAATGTTGTGATTGTGATGTCATCATGTTGAAGGTGAACTAAGGGTTGCTCTGGTGGTGGAGATTGTGATTCTAATCTTGAGCATTTAGCCCTACTGGTAAGTGACTTTAGTGGAAGTGGTGGACTTGGTGGTGCTATAATCTAAATAATACCTCAATCATGTAGTTTATTCAATCTTTACTATAAGGTTATACATGAGGTTTTATCATGTCCTATAATCATATGAAAGGTAAAAAATGGATGACCATCTTGATTTGACAATCTACTGATAGATCTATGTCATATTGTAGGGAATGTGATCAATCCACGATCAAGTAATATCTATAACATAAACTATGGTTGATACTATGTGCTACTTGCATGAATCTAAATAACTAGCTCTATATCCAAAGAGGTAACCTTGTGAACTATATGTGCCAAGTGGTCTGACAATGGTCATGAATGTGGATGATGTCCTGAGAGTGTAGTGCAAGATGCTAAAATCATTGTAGGATGTGGTATGAGATCTCTAGAGTCATCTCAATTCTCTCCTGGGCTGACTAGTGTAAAGCTTAATCCACACAAATAATCATCTATAAGTGTGGGTGTCATATCATCCTCTAAAGAAGCTTGTGAATATGTATCAACATTATGTACATATGGTAACACAAAATTTACCACTAGGGGTAACTGTGATATAGGAGTCTCATTAGCTATAGTAGTAGAAGATGGTAATGCTACCAAAATATTTATAAACAATGGAGTAACTATGGAATCAACTATAACTATTAGTACTACTATTGGTGATGGTGAATGTGTAATTGGTGCCTAAACTATGACTAATGGAGTAGCTAGAATGGTAGAAGCTATTTTAGATGGAAAAAAGTTGGTGCTAATGGTGTAACTATAAGTGAAGTAGTGTAGGAAGTGCTAGTCTATCAAAATTCATATGTACGTATCTGATCAAGATAAATGTTATGAAGTGGTGGCTATACATTGAGATATGATATCCCATCTGATGAAATGGTTGAAGATGACTCTGTAAGTTGACAATATCTGAATGGTTGGTTGTCTATTAGACATGTGTATAAATATCCCTCATGGATAAACTTAATACATCAATGGAGAGTAGAAGAAATAACACCCATGGTATGTATCCAAGGTCATTCAAGTAACAGATTATAGTGGAGAGGACCTGGCATGACCTAGAACTGTGTGGAAAGGGTTTTTAATCCCACCATGATATCCAAAGTAATAGTACCCAAAGTCTATCATTGTATAACATCGAACCCTCAGATGTTATTATATGATTTTTGCATTGATGCCAAATATATACCCATGGCTTGTAAGAATGTGATATTACATAAATTTATTCAAGAATCACTATCAATGAGAACTCTCTTGACTACATTAGTTTTGAATTCTACTTATATGAATAGTGGAAAATTTTGATCAATATCCATTTGAGAAGGCATGTCCTCACTATCAAAAGAAATTTCAGCTTCTATAGTTTTTAGAATATTGACCATTGATGTAAAACAAGAAGGTTTCAAATCAAGAGGCACATAAGTCTAAGTGAGTTCTTGATAAACAATGTCCTTGAATACATTATTTTTGTAAAGTCATTATAACATGGAAATTTTAGCTGGAGTGTTTCTTAGTTGATCAATAATGCCATATGTCTTGTGCAAATATTCCTATGGTAGTTGGTTGAACCTAGGATGGGTTGTAATAACAAGGTGATGGGGATCCTGGGTAGGTGGAGGAGGCATAGTTACACATTGAGTAATAGATCTAACTAAATTATCTACTATCCATATATGAGTTGTAGTTGTTATAGGAGGAGAGTGAAGATAATCAACGGATCAAGGAGGTGGAGGAATAAAAGGTGTCAATTGGGCTCTCTGGCGATGGGTAGTGACCTAGGGAAGAGTAGGATGGACCATACAACATGACTCAGTATTGGGGAGAGGCTCCAGGGGAGGTGATGCAAGAGGTGGATTAATATTTTAAAGAACAAATTGCTTAACATCATCCCATATAATGAAAAATAAGCATGAAATGCAAATAATGAAAATTTATACTAACATATTATATACTTCATCATTCATGTAAATAATAGGGCCCATTATGGTTTCTTTGGTATTTTCAAGAAATGTAAGAAAAATTTGGAAATAACTAAGTATCATTTTTTACAATCTAGCTATAAATGTAAGATGATACCTTAAAAATTAGAAATGAACAAGTACATGCAACTCAATATTTTTTTCAAAAATACTTGTGCAAAATACTATTAATTATTAATGTTGAAATTGATTTTTTGAGTATGATATGCAACTAAATTTTTAAAAAATAATGAAAAAAGTAATAAAAAATAACTGAGAATATATTTGATGCAACTAGGGTTTTGAAAGATTTTTTTTCAAAATTAGTGTAATAATTTGAAAAATTTAGACAAAATTTGTATAATTTTTCTTGAAAAAATTAGGAAAAATAAAAAAATATTTTTAAAATTAGCAATATATTTTTCCTAGTGGTTTGAAAGTGTTTATATGTAAATAGGACCTAGAATGTGCAAACTAGGGTTTGGGTGAATTTATTGAAAATATTTCAATTAATTTTTAGTTTTCTAATTTTTTTAATGTAGGAAAAATTAGGAAAATATTTCAAAAATCAAAAATAATTATCCCTAGGGTTTTTAGGGTTTTTGTGCAAAAATTCAAGTTGGGATCACCAAAAGTTTTATTATTTTTGGAATATTGGAGTTATATTCATAAATACTAATGGGGATAAGAAATGTAAACCAATAAATAAATATGCAAGAATTAACCTACTAATTTATGTAAATATATTATATTTTTACCTTTTCTAAATATAGTAGGAAGTGAGAGAGATTAGAACTTAGCTTATTCTAGCTGATCTAGACTAAGACAAGGTCTGATACTAGAGGAGTAAAATTATAAAATAGAATAGATTAGGTCCCTAAAATTCATTTTTGATTTTGATAGGAGTGTCAAAAATAAGACACCCTATTGTCTGGTATTGCAGTCCTATTCTGATGCAATTGTCTTGAGGTTGAAAGCTTTTTGGGTTTTGTTCAGAATTCTTGTGTTAACCTATCACTAAAATTTTAAGGTCTAGGACATTTTAGATCTTATTGTTTGCATATTTTAATTTTAAAAACCCTTAGGAGATCCTGATACTTGAACTTGAATGCAAACTTGGGAAAGAGAGAGAAAGGGTTAGTGTGTAAAGGAAACACTAGATGCACTTTACACCCTGTGTGTGGGTATGCTACTTACATACCAATACTCTGAAGAGGGATCAAGCTAATATATTTCTCCCATTGAATTTATTAGTGCAATTTGTGTAAGATCAATGCAACTAGAATGTGAAATTAGATGTGCTTCAACTAGCTAGGGACTAGTGCAATGACTTGAGTAGGCTTTGAATAATATTGGAAGGTTGTATGCAAAGAATAGGGAGGAGTGCTTGAGTGTAATTTTTTGTATTCTTGCATCTCTCTTGAAAATGAGTGAAAAACCTTATAAATATTTTTTAATGGAATTTTATATGGAAACTAATGATCATGGGTTAAATTAATTTATGTGAGGCTAATAGGGAAAAAGATAAGGAACCAAAAGAATCTGACTGTTGGAGGAAAAAGTGAACTTGGATAACAATGACAAAAATAGGACACCCTAGGTTCCAATGCTCCTATCCTATTTGGTAACTATTATCCTAAGGGGATGAGACCTAGAGTGATGGATCTAGGCCAAAAAAGGTTGCTTGGGTTTGAAAGGGCTAAGTCCAAAAAGCTTTGGATGACTGGGAATCACTGAAGGAAGTAGCCTAGAAGGGTTGTGTGAGCCAATAGGAAGACCTATGGATTAGGTGTCTTAGCCATATTGAAGTTGTAAAATTTCACATTTTATATGACTACACATTCATTTACAAACCACATGGTAATAATGTATAACATAGCTAAGTATATAAAATACATATATATAAATGGTACAATCAATCTAATTTAATACAATCTACATATGTATGTTTTAATAATTTATGTATATGTATATATTATTTTTAAAATATTAGAATACCATTAAAGTAATGAAAAAATACCATTTTTTATTTAGTATCCTCCTAAGATGACATCTACTATCGAATATGTTAGAGTATTCTATATACTCAATGTATATGTAAACATATAATTAAATAGTCTCATAACTCTATCATAAATGAAATGAAACTCATATAATTTTATGAGACATATATAATTTCATACACATTATCATTTTAACAATTCATTTTAAATCAAATATATTAACGTAATCGATTCAAAATTAACACTTCAACCAAATTCAAACACTTAGTCTACTATACCCAATCGGGATACAAACTGTTAGTAAAATATAGTTTAAGTATAAAGTATTTATACACAATGATGTTTAATTAAAAAAAAAAAACATCTAAATATATAATTAATCAGACTTGGAAAACTAAAAACTATGCAACACACATAATTGGATCTCGTATACCTAGTCCCTCTACAGATTAAACAAATACTTACACAACTCATCCAATCAAAAATACATAATAATATCTAAGTATATGAAATATTCATAATGAATAACTAAAATCTTTAGTGAATTAGTTATTAGTTTATTGGTGTATATCCTTGTATAAAAATAAATGCACACTCTACAGTCGCATTATTCATCTACCCATACCTGGGTTACAGAAAGTGAGTTCATAAAAAGTTCTCAAATCCACATTTATACAACTATGAAATTTCATAACATATCTCTAAAGTTTAAATTATAATTTTTGCCCTATATGAATAATTTAATTTGAATCTAAAATCAAATAAAACCCATCAAATCCATATCCTTAAATTTTCCCAAATAAATAATTTCATCTTTTGAATGTAATACAGTAACCCATTAAATTTTGAAATTGATTACATACATACATACAGTATGTATAAAGACACACACACACACACACACACACACACACACACACACACACACACACACACACACACACACACACATAGAGTCTCATATTAAACTTTATCAATTCAACGTACAAGTGTGTGTGTGTGTGTATAAGCATATATCTATATATATAAATATAAATAAGTATAGTTATATATCTAATTAGTTTTAACTAAGTATATACTCATGTGTGTGTGTGTGTGTGTATTCATAATCCCTAATTTATCATATAGATTTTTTTTGATTTGGTTTAATATTTGAAAGATCATACAAAAAAATTTCAAGTCTATTTTATAAAATACCCAAAAAAATATAACAATCTGGTTGGATATAGCTAATTGAAGTTGTATTACATATATACCCATCAAAATAATCCTCTAAAATTAAATAGTGATTTTTAAATAGCAAGAGAAGTCTATGACACATTTTTTTCAAAAAAACCAACAACAACCATGGCCATTTCTATAGATCTATCCAAACCTCCTTAGGTTACCCTATTTTAAATGTGGGGTTCTGTGGAGGCTAAGAATTCCATAATGATTCACATATAACCTATTATTTCTAATAATTAAACAAAGAAACCAGTAAACAAACATATTCAGAAAAACCCATTCAATATTTCACTCAAAAATATAATTACAAAAATAACCTCGTAAATGTATGAATATCAAAGAAAGCCAAGAAAGTTCCTTATTCTTGCACTTTGTTCACCTTTTATCCTCCTTATGTCTCTTCCTTTTTGTATTCCATGATCCATCTTATTCATAGCCCCCATTATCCTCTTTTTATTCTTTTCCACCCCCTACATTCCTTCCACTTCTCCACCCTCTTTGGCAGATTAAACATGCTAAAAAATATGCATGTCTAGATAGCTCAACCAACTCAAAGTCTGCCACCATGTAAACACAATGAATCCCATGATTTTTTCCCAAATGAAGCTTAATCAAAGCCAATGGATTCTTAGTAAACATAATAATCTTTATGATTCTCTTAAATCCCTAAATAATTATATTATATTCTTTATAAAATCTACATGATAATGATTTAAACAATCCATCATTGACCATCTAAATCATAGAATACCCATGTTTTATTCCATGTAAAAAATATCAACTAGTTGATATCTAATGTATTCCTATGCAACGACTAAATAGAATAATGATTATATAACTTGGGAATTCAACTATGTATTATTAGACTATAGTTTAATGTTGAAATGGTATCCATAAACATATATACAAATTACAATGATTTCCAGAAATCATTATATAATCAAAATCAATATATTCATTTATCAAACATATATTATGAATAATAGTACTTTACTCAAATAGTTAATAAAATATAATAATGTTTAAAATAATGCTATTTATCTTTCAACATTATAAAATAATACCATATTAATAATCTTTAATTATTATTATCTAAATCTTATAGATCGAGTAATGATTATGGAATCTGTCACAATATCATAATGTTTTACTATAAAACCATACAGAATAAGGTTGTGAGATAAGTAAACATAAATAAATTCACTCATTTATCCAAACAAGATGAGCTATATAAGATCATAAAGTTATTGAAATCACTCAAAAAATTAACATGATCATCATCAATAATCAAGAATATACTAGAAAGCATATTAATAATCACATAAAGGAAAAGTACACAAAAAATTCTATGCTATTTATATCAAAAAATTAATTATGAAACGTGATATACTAAGTGGTGTGTGTAAGGGTTTTTGGATTCATTCTCTGTTCTCCCCCAACATCTCCATCTAGACCACCCTCTTCGATGATTATCTCCCTCTATCATGATTAGGGAGAAGAATCTATCCTACATCCACATCACGACAATGAAGGTAGTTATCCCAAAATATCATTATATCCTTAAAATAATGTGGTATAATAATCAAACATGATAATAAGATAATGAATGTAAAATTAATACTAATTCATAGAAAACTAATCATGTAAATTAAGCAACATAAACTATCCCATAATTAGCATATGTCATCAAGCTTAATCAACTATTAGTTAATCAACTAATCGACCATAATAGTCCATAGATCCAATAGGTTATTTAGCTTAATAAGAAATCAATATGTGACATCCTTCCCCCTAAAGCTAATCATAATCTCAATGACATTTATTCAAACATAAATTATGAATTGAAAACATTATTCAACAACAAGTAATATAATATGCAGTAGAAAATCAAGCAAAAAAATATTGAAATAACTAGTAAAACTCATCATAGTCCTCCTAAGTGGCACTATCCTCAGAGTATTGGTCCCACAAGGGCTTTCACTATGAAACTTATCTATTACATAAATAGATTTTGTGAGCATCAATTAATTTGATTGGTTCTATAATGACCACCCTAAGATCTAGAACCTATAAAGTATTCCAATCCAACACATGTGGAGGATCAATAATGTATTTTTTAAGATAACACACATGTAATACATAATGAAAAATATCTAGATCTAGTAAGAATACAATCCTATATGCTATAGGATTGACCACTTATAAAAATTCAAAGGTTACCACATATCTCAATGAAAGTTTTGCTAACTTCTTCAATTTAATTGTGATTTTCTAAGGCTTAACCCATAAAAACACTTTATCACCAACAAAAAATTACCTAGCTATTCTCTTCAAATCAACATAATTTTTTTTTCTCTTATTAGCCTTTGACCAACCTCTACCTAATTTTCCTGACTTAATCTTCCATTTCTAAAACCATCTATGGGCCAAAGACTACCCTGTCTTCTAACCTATCCCAATCGATTAGTGTTCTACACCTCTTTCTATATAATACCTTAAAAAAATCCATCTTCAATGCTATTTTTTATGAGTTGTAAAAAAAATCAACAAATGGAAGGTACTCCTCCCACTTATATTTTTGATCCATGAAATACATTCAAAGGATATCTTCTAAAAACCTAGTTAACTTGATCTATTTATCAATTAGTTTGGGGGTGATATGCAATGCTAAAGTTAAATTTAGTACCCAAAGATAAACTTAGATTCAACCAAAACCTATAAGTCATCTTGAAATATCAATCCAAAATGATCTTCTATAGAAAACCATTTCATTTATGAATCTCTTCACAAGTGTAGGTGCATCATCAGTCAAGTTGCCTGGTATGAAGTGAGATACCTTTGTTTGTCAACTACAACAAAAATCATGTCATGCCTAATATGTGATAACAAAAACCCTTGGATAAATTCCATAATGATCACCTACCACTTGCATTCTGGTATGTCATGTGGATAAAATAATTTAGTTAGATGTACATGTTCAAGTTTCACATGCTGACATTTCAAACAATGAGACAAAAAATCCATTGTATCTATCTTGATTCCTTTGCAAAAATAGAGAGGTCTAATCTCAAACATGAGCTTGGTTACTCATGTATGTCTTGGATATGGGTCATTATGCAATTCCTTTAGCAATATGCTCCTCACATTATCTCTATCTAGTACATACATCCTATCATTTTACCATAAAAGACCATCATTCTCTATTATGAATCCTTTATACCTAGGATTTTGAGCATTCTTAGACAATGATTTCCTAACCATATCATATAATTTATCTCCTAGTGAGAATTTAATCACTTGATCTCTAAAAGTACTCTTAATAGTAGCCTTGACTACTATGTATCTTCAATAGTTAAGACAACCAACTAATCTATTCTCCTTGCCTTTGATATAGTTAAAATAAAAATCATAGTCAGAAAAGAAATCTAACCATCATATTTGATGACCATTTAGATTCAATTGGGTGAATGTGTACTTGAATCCCAAGTTATTAGTCTTGAGTTCAAATGGTTTTCCCAATATATAATGACTCCAAACTTGTAAATCATGCATAATTACCATAAGTTTTAGGTCATGAGGGGCAAATTCACCTTATATGGATTCAATTTCAAAGACTCATAGGCTACCACTAAACCATCTATCATCATGAATCCTACACATTCATCCTTAGATACATCAATGATCACTAATAATTAACCATGAAGGTCGATAAATCTTAGCACTAGTGCTGAATTAGGCCTCATTTTCAGTTCCTAAAAGGCTACCTCACACTTATTTGACTGGATAAAACTCTGATTCTTCTATTGAAGAGAAGTAATAAGATTAGCTATCTTAGAAAATTTTTGGAACAAATTTCCTGTAACATCTCGCTAATCCCTTGAAACTTCTTACCTCATGCATATTCTTTGGTGTTGGCCACTATATTATGGCTCTCATTTTTGCTAGATCTATTGAAATACCATTTATAATGATAATATGTCCTAGATACTACACTGTATTTTGTAAAAATACACACTTAGATAGCTTGGCATATAATATGTGATTCCAAAAACATTACAAAACTAGTTCTAAATGTTTTAAGTTATCTTATTCATCCTTAGAATAAATGAGGATTTCATCAAAAAAGACCAACACAAAATGATCTAGTAATCTCTAAACACACTATTCATAAGATTCATAAATGTTGTTAGAGAATTTATCAATCCAAATGGTCATAATGTGAACTCATAGTACCCATATCGAGTCCTGAATGCTATTTTAGGTTATCCTCTTCTTAAATCCTCAATTGGTGATTACCTACTATAAGATCAATTTTATAAAATATTATTGCTCCTTGCATTTGATAAAAGAAATCATCAATGCATGAAAACAAATATCTATTCTTTATCATTGATTTACTCAACACCTTGTAGTTTATACATAGGCAAAGAGTGTCATATTTATTCTTAATGAAGACAATTAGAGCACCCCATGGTTACACACTCAGTTGAATCAGACGTTTCAATAACAACTCCTAAAGTTGTGCCTTTAGTTCAACCAATTCATTGGATGCCATTCTATACAATGCCATGGGTTTTGATTTTGATTCAAGTATGATATCAATCAAGAAATCAAACTCATGATTAGGTAGAAATCCTAGTAATTATTTCAAAAAAAATCATGCAAGTTTATCAAAAAAGGATAATTTTAGATAGATGGTTCATTATATTCTTACATCTCATTTATCTTAATGATAAATTCTTATAATCCATTAATTTGAGCTTTTTTGACTTGAATTGTAGAAATAATCCTTGGATTCAAGTTCCTTCTCTCACCTTGAAGTTGTGTCTAATTTTATAAATCATCTTGACACTCAACCTTCTTTAGACAATAGTCAACCTTGGCTTTAAGATTTACAATCCAATTTATTCATAGGATCACATCATATGATACCAATGGTGATACATAAATATATACTACTATAGTGAACTTAGGCAACCTAATCTTTGGTTCAACTAAATACTTATCAAATTTGACCTTTGACTCATTCTCATATTGTACCGACCATGCAATTGTCATAACTCTAGCCTTTATAGATAATTTGTTAAGCATTATAAGAGAAATGAAAAATTCTATATCTCCCATATCAATTAAATTAAAAACTATATGATCAAAAAAAATACCTGAGATTTGTATGGGTGAATCTTGATACTTAGGCTATCG
Organism: Torreya grandis; assembly: GCA_037957365.1. NCBI lineage: Eukaryota > Viridiplantae > Streptophyta > Pinopsida > Cupressales > Taxaceae > Torreya > Torreya grandis. Next base: position 102,903 of record JARHVA010009330.1, on the reverse strand, counting down.
ATTGTCTATAACTACATGAATTTGTTACCAAACTATACCTTGCTAAAAATTTGAACCCTTATTATTAAATTTGTCTTAAAGAAATTCTTGAGAAAAATGGTCACCTCCATAAATGAAGCAACATCCAATTGGTCCTATCCTCTGAGACTGTTGGTTTCCCTTGAAACCATTACCAAGTTTCCTATTCCCTGAACCACTGTTGAACTTGGCATTCTAGTTTTTGAACTGACCTTTAGAATCTCCACTCTTATGCTTCTAGTTATTCTTATTGAAAGTTTGTTTATAACTTCCAAATTTATTTTTCAACTTATCTCTATCTTGGGCAAGATATTTCTATTTCTTATCTTGCTTGATCGCCTTCTCTAACACCTGATCCATGGTAAATAGACCATGCACATCTACTTCATAGCCTATTTGGGGTTTTAATCCCATGATGAATTTATTGATTTTGAATCACTCACCTACCTGATACTAAGGTATATAATTAATAAGATTGGTGAATTTCTCTTAGTATTCATTCACTGATAAATCCCCTTGCTTAAGATTTTGTAAAGATGTAAGCTTTTGATCAAAGTATAGTTGTGAAATCCATCACAACCTAAATAATGTCATAGATTATTCTTAAGTGGTGGTTGTTGAGTCGAGGTTCATATTGAGCTTCTTATTTGAGAACTAAGTTAATAATTTACCAACAAGTTGATAAGCTCCCCAAACTACTTTCATGACTTAATAATTCTTAATCTCAAAATACTTCTCCATTTTTGTCATCCATGCTTTAGTTCCATCCCCCAAAATAGTTCCATCAAACTTGGGTAGATTCACCTATTTCATGTGACATGATAACTCTATATATACTTGAATTCTTTCATATTATGACACCTCCTCATGCCTATTCTCTTTAAGATGTTCCTAGTCATTAGGATGCTCTTCAAGTTCTTTTTGAGATTTTTATTCTTCATGGCCATGCACTTCCTATTCTAGGGCCATGATTCAATCCCTAATCTCTTGCATGATTGTGAGGATTTTGTCCAACTTCATAGCTTACTTAGTGGTAAACTAATTTGGATCAATAGGGGTTTAGTATTCAAATTACCCTCACCTCTTGGTCTAGCATGCATCATTTTTCTTCCTATTTATTAGTAGAATAAGTTTGTGTTAGTGGACATATTATGTTCTAGAGTTTGAGCCTCAGCTTTGATACCATAATGTCATAACCCCACTAGATTTTATCAAAATATTTCAATAATTTAAAAAAAATAATACACATATTAAACATGTAAATTTCACCATGAAAAACCTACCTAGTGATTTTTAACTAACTATATTAATTTAGTTAACCAAAAAGGTTTTAGCTAATACACTTAACTAAGGATCACCATGAATAGCTATAGAAATCATGAATAATACTAAATAATCATAAATACTACATCACATCATAAATGAAATAGTACAAATTCATCCACAATTGATACAACATTACAACCTCTACTATAGAAGTATAATGTCTAAACATTAAAGTTTTCAGAAATACATAAAAAATATCTCAAATGATAAAACATGATATAAATCTCCTCTAAGTAGAGTCTCCATGACTCAAGAGTCTTCATGACTCAAGTATAAATATGTAATATCAAGTGTAGTGTCAAGTATAATAATCAATATAGGAGTGAAAACATCATCTGAGAATTTGTCTACACCAACCATGGAACATAGATCCCATACACTATCTCCAAACAAGGGGATGGTCCTCTCTTCATGAATGGGTAGATAATGTTGTTGTGGGAATTTAGAGAAACAAATTAGAACCCATGTGTTGAATAAATATAATGTATAATGTGTATCATAGTTAAATCAATTCTAATATGATATATCATAAATATGAAAACTATATCAACATATGAAATGACAATATTTATCAAATATTACATTAGCCAAAGTTTTCAATAATAAATGATCTCTAGGATCAGTCAAATTCATACACATCACTTGATTGAATTACACCTTATATTACATTGATGGGACTAATTAAGCAACTATAATCCATCCAGTACTTAATTAGGGTCATGAATGTGAGATTTGGTAAGATAAATATTAATATAAAAATGAATAGATTCATTCATAATATTTCACTTTATCTAATGAAAATTATGCTAAGTATAGAAATATCATAAACATTCATCTAGTCTGTCAAATCAAATGAATTGAATCTATACCTCTAGTTTATTACAAATAATAAACAAAATCCAAAAATAGTCCTTAATATAAAATACCATCTAGGTAATGATTATATAGACCACAAGTTGCTTTAACCACTAAACAACTTATAATATTATTTCTCCATAAAATAATATTATAACCCTTGCAAAATAAATTGTTCATATTCCACATATAATAATAACAAATATAAAACATTATAAATGTTTTATATTTAAACTCTTAAATACATTATCTTAATGCCTTTTATCCAAACATTAAAATATATAAGTATTCATTTACACTCTACATGGTATTAATACACAACATAGTTGAGTATATAAAAAAATGTATCTAAATGGTATAATCAATCTAATTTAATACATTATAAAATTATATGTTTTTCCTATTAAAATCACAATAAATGAGAGAGGGGTGAATCAGTATTCAAAAACCTTTAATTTAATTACACTTAAGTAATCATTAACCATTCATACAAACATATTTATCTAACAAGTATAAACAATTATATAGATGAACATGAAACACAAGAACACATCACATATGTGAGAAAACCTCAAGGGGAAGAAAACCCACTGATCTCTAAAAATGGAATACAATAATATAATATAAAAACCAAGTATAGTGAAGCACCAAATCCATATGGAGCACCAAACCTAACTAGCTAAGCACCCACTTGACTAGGCTTTATCAAACACCTACTTTCAAAGAAACAACAAAACCTGAGATGAATCAACACCAACTGAGCCACTTGATTGATTTGATTAATTTTAGAAAAATATATTGGTAACATAATAAATGATGATAACCTTATTTATCTCTTCACACTCGTATCCCTCTCAAACTACCTTCTAGGCCTCTTTGCTCAACTAGGTCTCTTCAAGACTGATTAGGTCATATGACCTTGATCTTCATATGCAGACACATTTTTAGATCTTCATTATAGATACTATAAATTACTATGATGGTATAAAAAAATAATTATAATCAATAATTTTTTATTTCATTTTCACACTCTATGCCTTTCTTCTCTTTAAATAGGCCTAAAACTGCCTTATATATATATATCCTTGTTCATATACTACTTAGTCAACCACACACCATTAACCTCTTATTTCATCCATTTGATATGTATTAGGACATGTTTTGGACATTAATAGAATTATATTTAAGTCCCTTTTATTTTGACATGAATCAATTAGGCCTCATTTCGCTTTTAGGTCTCATGGAGACCTAATTGCATTAGGTTTATCTCTTAACACCAAAAATTGATTCTCTTGGGCCCAAATGGCTTTCTCCAACAATTAAGAACAATTAAAAAACTTATTAAATGAAATATTATAACCTCTTCCATGATTTTTTAGATATGTATCCTTTTTTTGTACCTTGAAAACTTCTTTAGGACAAATTGCCCTATTAGGCCTGTATGCCTCATAAATTTGTCTTGCAAAAATGAAGCTCAAACATACTTTAAGAAAATAAAAAATGATAAAATAATTATATATGAATATTATATATTACATAATGATAATTAAAAAATGAATTATACATTTCCACTTAGAATATATGGCTTCAATAACACCTCTGCAACTCACTCACTCAGAACTGCTAGATTACCTCAAAACACAGTCCTGGTGACTTATACCTTCAACATATGTATAGACACTTTACATGAATTATGATCAATGTAGATTGTATTATGATGTATCAATACCATCTTAATATATAAATATTTTATTGTCGAATGACAAATATCAGCCTTTCAAAATATTCTCATGACCTTATATCTCATTGTCTTATATGAACTAGACATGTCAACTTGTGAGAAAATGTTTCAACACAAAATGACCTCAAAAGCTTATTAAAATCATTAAAATATATTAAAATTAATTAATAAAAATTCCATTAACTTGTTTTGATCATTCTATCATGAAAACACATTCCAACTCATCTTCTAACTATTGCTTGGGTTTTTCACTATTTGCACTATTAGGCCTGTTGGTGACTGGCTAACTTGGATGACCCATTTATCAAACTTTATGACTATAACCTATACATAAAACTTCATGGAAACAAAATATAAGTCTCTACCTTCTTCCTGCATCCATTTGATTATTATGTTCAATGTACCTTTTGATTTCTATAGTAACTTATTTAGAAAAAAGCCTATAACTTAACATTTTCTCTCTTCTCTCTCTGGTCAATACCACCTAGAGGTACTTGGGAGAGTCAAATATAATATACAATATATTACCTAAGAATACCAATATATTCTATGCACTTTTGATCAACATCTTCAACATTGGATTCTTATTAGGTTTCTTAGAGGTTTAAACCAGTTTTCATTCTTAACAATCGTTCATAAAGCATAACCCATAAATATAAAGACTATTACCTATAATTTTGATGTAGTACCATTAAAAATTTACCATAAAATACTTAATTTCCAATTAATTTTTTTAACAAGCTAATGAACACAAAAAAATCCTTTTTGGGTTGATAACCCTTCATTCTAAGCACTCGAGAGAGCTCCAAACAAATTTTCATGCCTTGTCCTTAAAAATAGAACCTCAACCTTCATTAACATGCCTAAAAAAACTTGAATCACCTTTTTTAGTTCTAAACTAATAACACATGCCTTGGAAACTGATCTTGATACCCCATTAGGATATAGTTTCTCTCTACACTATAGTCTTCATACGTTATTAGGCCTTAAACTAAGCTTCATGCCTCTTTCCATGATATCAACACTTAACTATCATATAAAAATGTCACTCTCATGCCATAAAATATATTTAATGATTAAATAATACCATACATCCTTCACATGTCTTGAAAACAAATCATTATACCTCATTAAGTCAAGTAGGGTTAAAGAGAGGTCTAGATGCAAACCTAGATTGAAGGTCCTACCCTTGTATGCTCATACTGAAACTCTCATGAGTATTACAATGCCTCACATAAATTATAAAAAAACCTTATACAACCAATCATACCTATGTTCACTCTTCACACCAAGCCACCATTTTCCAAGCTTCTCACAAGGTCTCTTCATGTCATGACTTGACCTAAGCAACTTAAGTAATTGATGCCTTAACTTATTCCTTAAATGTCATGACCTCAAAAAAAATCAACTAGGATGATATAATCCATTAAACCTCACTTATATCACTACACCATTTTCTTTTTTATAACAAAAATCATCTACAGCCTCATACAGACCTAAAACTACATGACTAGGCATCATATTACTTGACATCTCTATTCCATGCACTTGAACACCTTTGACACCTTGACTTGTGCCTTCATGAAACCATAATACATTAGCTACCTTAAAATTATCTCTTGAATTCAAATTCATCTTTTCACATGTCTTCTTAAGCATACATTACATTAATTAATTTCAAACATCTTCCATGATCTATACCTTCTATGCTCACACCACTCATGATAATTCTCATCAATGCAACACTCTTATGTGCCTTAACATATCACATGATACCATATGTCCTTAGTCACCTTTGACATCAAAATTAACCATACAATCTTGACATGATACATATTTTACACCAATGACCATTATGCCTTTGCATGATGCACCCTTTTAACATCAATGACAACAATATGCCAAAAAACTCCCCCTTTGTTATTGATGAAAAAAACATTGATGTAAACATAATACAAAAATGAAATCACTTCAAAAATATACTTTTACCATCTACTTATTCTTTGCATTTTGAAATGAATGATAAAGTGTCTTCTACAAACTACCACCTGATCCTTGGAACTAAATTTCAATGAAAAATATAGATAAAAGCTAAAAATAACTCACCTTAGGCTCATATCAATTGTTTTAGACAATTTATAGAACATTTAAACAATACCTCAAGAAACCATGCTTCTTATACCATCACAACACAAACCTATAAAGCTCCCCCTAACACCATACTCTCCTCTTGATTCATAAGATGGAATCTACTCTCATAAATATCTCTAAATAGGCTAATTCTCCCCATTTTTTGGTAACAGGATCATAGAGTTTATAAATCATTATACAAACATGCCCCCTTTTGTCTTCACAAATTATGCTCATCATATGATTCATTAGGACTCATAGACATTTATCAACATCCTTTCAACATAGACAACTTGGAATCCTCTCAAGATGTGTCATTCTTCGACTTCAACCTCATTCTTCTACTAATAGAACAATGTCTCTATGAAGCCTAATAAAGTCACTCTTTTCCATAGAGATCTCAAAACCCCATGAACTCTAGGAACACCAAAAACTCTAAATCACTTTTCTCAGCTATATTTCAATCATGAGACTAATAGTCCCTTCTTAGAATCCACTTAGGCTTAACTGAAGCATTTGAATCATCCATCTTGTCATCCTTATTCTTTTCTTTGACTACTTTATCAATAAATAGAGATAAGAAGTATTCTTTAAATTTCTTCACTTCTGATCCTTGCTCTATCTTAGCAAATAATCCATCTTGAACATTGGGCTCAATATGACTAGTCTTGACTTTCTTTGGATTCCATACAATTTTTTAACACTTCTCATACACTCTAGGAGCTTCATATACCTTGTCAATTCTTGAGGGCCTTCTAACTCCATAAGGACATAATTTTGTAATTTGTTCCATATTGTGACAACTATAGAAAATAACATTTCTATACATACCTCTTTATTGATCACTCCTCCTATAGTCCCATGATAAATCATTCCTTAAGACCAATCATTAATAACTTGATTTATGACTATAGTTATGACAAAAAAAACAAATACCATTGAAAGAGTTTAAATTAATCATTGCATTTGGATTTTTGATTGGTATCTTCATGTTGGTATTATTGACTTGTTGATGATCACTATTAGTCTCATATTTGAGAATTATATATAGGTCTTTGAGATATAATTATTCTTGTTCTCCTTTTGGTCTTATTTGAACTCAATACATATCTTGTCATGTAGAGACATTTGAATACTCAAAATATCACCAAGAAATTTAGTACTCTTCTCAAATCCTTGATGTGTCTTCAACTTGACTGATGGTTGATACAATTCTAACTTCAAAGACTTCATTTGTCTACCAAACTTGATGCATTCTTCTTCCTTAATCTTAAGATTTTTAGTGACAATTTTGAATCTAAGTTTCTAGATGTTTGATGATCTCCTCATGTTCATTGGTGTTGATGATAAGTATCTCTCCAACAATATTTATTTTATCCTCATAAATTTGAACCAATTATCTTAGTTTCTAATTATTTCTTCCTCAAAACTTCAACTCCTCTAGAGTGCTCACCAATTTTGCCTCAAGGTTCCCTTCAGCCTCCTCTTCATTTGATTCTTCATCATCCATAAGCCCTTTCCCTTTTGATCGAACCTCATTTTATATTTATATAGCCATGAATAAGGTTTCATTATTGTCATGATTATTATTGTCATCATCACCATTAGATGTACTTGTGTCACTTACATCAGATGAGATATTATCTTCTCTGCTATAGAAACTTCTCTTGTTCTTAAATGACCCTTTCTTGCCTTCATACTTCCTATAAACTTTCTTGATTTTGTTAGGCTTATATAACTTCTTATTATCACCATGGATTTCATCTTGACCTTAATCATGCTTAGTCTTATCCTTGTTATGGAACTTAGATACAAAGTGACCAATCTTTCCATAGTTGAAACATTTGAAATGAAACTTACCCTTGTACTTACCATATATAATCTTCAATTCCCTAAAAAACATGGCTATCAATTCATCATCATAAATATATAAACATACCTCATAATTGGTCTTCTTGGGTTTTGAATTCTTCTCAACTTTTAATTCTTCTTCCTTCTTGTAAGTTCTCCATTCATTTTTTTCATCTCATAAAAAGTCAAGAAGCCATGAAGCTCATCTATTTGAAGTGTATCTATATCTTGAATTTCTTCTACTACAAACACCTTTGAATAAAATTTGGAAGTTAGGGATATCAATAACTTTTGAACAACTCTAGACTCATTCATTTATTTTTTGATACCTATAATGACATTGACAACCTCATCAACCCTTATCAATTAGGATGCAATGTTTTCATCATCCTTCATTTTCAAACTTTCAAATTACCGACAGTGAGTCTGTAAATTTTGCAAGTTTGCTCTGGTGTTTCTTTCATAAATGGTCAAAAATGTTTCCCAAATCCATCTATTTGTATCACAATGAATTACCTTTACAAACTCTACCTCTAAAAGACCACATATAATGGCATTCACTACCTTAGAGTTGTTCTCATTTACCTTCTTGACCATTGCATCAGTTGGTGGTGTAGAAGGTGGAGTGAAGCCATCAAAAATAGATTTACATATGTCATAACCTAAGGACATTATATATGTATTAATTATAATGATAAAAAATTCATAGTTAGTCCCATTTAAGAGATGAACCTTATTGGTTGAGAAACCTCCTTGTGTTTATGGACTAGACAAGTGTGTGCTTCAATAATCTCCTTCAAGTTATTAGGATTGTTTCAAAGGATCAAGATATGATACCAATTATTTTAATAACAATTAATAATATGGGAGTATTTGGGTGAACAATTCTTTAATAACCTTTTATTCAATTACACTTAATCAATCATGAACCATTCAGACAAACATATAGATCTAGTAAGTATAAGCAACTATCCACATAAACATGACACATAATAACACATTAAATATGTGGAAAAACATCAAGGGTAATTAGAAACACTTATATATTCAAATTTAATACATTAATATAAGGTAAAAACCAAGTTTATTGAATCACCAACTCCACATGGAGCACCTACCTGAACTAGTCAAGCATCCACTTGACTAGGCTTTAGAAAACACCAACTTACAAGGAAGCATTGACCCCCTAGATGACTCATCACCATCTCAACCACATGATTTATTTTATAAAATTTATAAAAATTTGTCTATCACAAAAAAAAATGATGATTACCTTCTTTAACTCATCACACTCTTATCCCTCTCAAACTGCCTTCTAGACTTCTTTGCTCAATTAGGTCTCTTCAAGACTGATTAGGTGATATGACCTTGATATTCATATGTAGTTATAATATTATATATTAATTAAATATATTTTAAATTAATTTTATGGTCTAAAATACCTCCTTATACTTAATAATGTGTTATTTCATTCACATACTCTCTACTTTTCTTCTCCTCAAATAGGCCTAAAACTACCTTGTATATATAGCATTCCTTGTTCATATACCACTTAGTAGGCCACACACTTTTAAAATATTATATAGGACATATAATATGTCTTAGGACATCTTTTGGACATGAATAAAATAATATTTGAGTCCCTTTTGGTCTGACATGACTCAGTTAGGCCTCATGGAGACCTAAGATTGATTTTTAGGTCTCATGGAGACCTAATTGTATTAGGTCTATCTCTTAATGCTAAAACTTGATTCTATTGGGCCTAATTGGATTTATAAAACAATTTATAACCATTCAACCACTTATTAAATGAAATATCATGACCTCTTCCATGATTTTTTATATTTTCATCCTTTGTTCATACCTTGAAACCTTTTTTAGGATAAAGTGCCCTATTATGCCTATGTGCCTCAAAAAATTATCTTGAAAAAATGAATCTCAAACATAATTAAGACACTTAAATGTGATAAAATAAGTATATATACATATTATTCATGACCTCAATGTCATTATGAAATGCATTAGACATTTCCACTTAGAATATAAGGCTTTAATAACACCTCTGCAACTCACTCACTTAGAACTGTTAGATTACCTCAAAACACAATCATGGTGACTTATGCATCAAACACCTATACAAAAAGTTTAAATTAATAATTATGAATTTATATGTTCATATGATATCCCCATACCATCCTCATATATCAAGATCATATGGTCTAATGGCAAATATTGGTCTTTTAAACCAATCTCATGACCTTACAACTCATTGTCTTATTTGAACCAGGTAGGTCAACTTGTGAGAATTTTTTTAACCACACACATGAACATATATTAAAATTACTTAACAAAATATCCATGAACTTGGTTTCATCATTATATGATGAAAACACATTTCAATTCATCTTCTCACTGTTGCTTGGGTTTTTGACTTTTTGCACTATTAGGCCTAGTAATGACTTGTTAACTTGGATGATTAGTTTATCACACTTTCTGAATATAAACAATCCATAAAAATTCATGTAAATTAAACATTAGTCTCTACTTCTTCCTCCATTTGTTTTATTAGTATGTTCAATGCAACTTCTGACTTCTACAATAACTTCTTCAAAAAAAGCCTATAACTCAACATTTTTTCTCTCCTCTCTAAAAAATATCACCTACAAGTACTTTGGAGAGTCCAATAAAGTATAAATTATATTAAATAATCATACCAATCCATTATGGGAACTTTTGATCAACATCAAGTCCTTATTAAGGTTCTAAGAGGGTTTAAACTAGTTTCTATTCTTAATGATCATTCATAAATCATAGCCCCTCAATCCAAAAATTGATACATGTAATTTTTAACTAAAATCATTAAAATTTTGACATAAAATTATTATGTTCCCATACAAAGGTTTTATTATTTAATGAGCACAAAAAAAACCTTCTTGGGTTGAGAACCCTTCATTATGAGCACTCGAGAAACCTCCAAACAATTTTTCATGCCTTGTCCTTAAAAATATAACCTCAAAATTAATGCACATACATAAAAAAATTGAATCACGTTTTTAAATTCTCATCTACTCACACTTTCCTTAGAAATTAATCTTGATACCCCATTAGGCTACACTTTCTCTCTACACCATAGTCCTCATACCTTATTAGTCCTTGATATGTCCTTCATGCTTATTTATATGATCTCAAAACCTAATTTTCATGATTAGAATATCACTCTAATGCAATAAAATATCTCTCATCCTTAGATGCTACCATAAATCCTTAACATGCCTTGACAACAGATCATGATACCTCATTAGGCTAGGTAGGGTTTAAGAGAGGTCTTGATGTAGACCTAGAATGAAGGTCCTACCCATGTAAGATCATCTTAAAACTATCATGAGTGTTACAATGACTAAAATACATGATAAAACAACATCATACAACCAATCATGCCTATCTTAACTCATCTTTCTAAGCCACCATGCTCAAACCTTCTCATAAGGCCTCTTCATGCCATGACTAGGCTTAGGATACTTAACCACTTGATGCCTTGACCTGTTCCTTCTATGTCATAACCTCAAAAAACATAAATTAAGTAGATATAATACATTACACATAAATAATATCACTACACCAATTTATTTCTAATGACAAAAATCTTCCATAACCTCATACAGATCTAAAACCACATGACCAAGCATCATATGACTTGACATCTCTCTTCCATGCACCTAAACACTATTGACACCTTGAATTGGGCTTTAATGAAACCATAAGACATTATTTTACTTAAAATTATCTCTTTCCTTAAAATTATCTTTTTCCTTCAAATTCATCTTGTCACATGGCTTCTTATACAAACATTACATTAGTTGTCTTAAAACATCTTCCATGACTTATACCTTACATGCTCACACCACTCATGATAATTCTCATCAATGCAACACTCTTATGTGCATTGATATATCACATACTAATATCTATCCTTAGTCACCTTTGACATTAGCCTTTAAAGTAAAATCCTGACATGATACATATTTGACATCACACACACACACACACACACACACACACACACACACACACACACACACACACACACACACACACACACACACACACACACACACACACACACACACACACACACACACACACACACACACACACACACACACACATTTAAAATTATTTGAATACCATTATAGTACCAAACAAGTAACATTTTGAATTTAGTATACTCCCTAGATGACATCCACTATCAAATATATTAGAGTATTATATATACTTAATGTATATGTATCCATTTGATTAAATAGTCCAATAATTATATCATAAATGAAATGAAACTTATATACTTTTATGAAACATACATAATTTAATACACATTATCATTTTACCAATTCCTTTTAAATCAAATATATTAACATAATCAATTCAAAATTGACACTTCAACCAAATTAAAACACTTAGTTGATTATACCCAGTTGGGATACAAACTCTTAGTAAATATAGTTCAAGTATAAAGTCTTTATGCACAATGATGTTTAATTAAAAAAGCAACTCATTTAAGTATATAATTATTTAGACTTGGAAAAATAAAAACTATGTAACACTCACAATTGGATCCCATATACACAGTCCCTCTACAGACTAAACAAACACATACATAATTCATCCAATCAATAATACATAATAATATCCAAGTATATTAAATTTTCATAATGAATAACTAAACTCTTCCATGAATTATTTAATAGTTTATTGGTATATATCCTTACATAAAAGTAATTGCACACTCTATATTCATATTATTCATCTACCCATGCCTAGGTTACAGAAAGTGACTTTGTAGAAATTTCTCAAATTCACATATATACAATTATGAATAATAAAAGATTTCATAACATAGCTTTACATTTTAAACTATAATCTATGCCCTATATGAATAATTTAATTTGAATCAAAAATCAAATAAAACCCATTGAATCTATATCCTCCAATTTTCCCAAATAAATAATTTCATATTTTAAATGTAATATAGTCACCCATTAAAGTTCCAAAATCAATTACATGTATATATACATATAGAGTCTCATATTAAATTTTGTCTTTGTAATGTACAAGTGTGTGTGTGTGTGTGTGTGTGTGTGTGTGTGTGTGTGTGTGTGTGTGTGTGTGTGTGTGTGTGTGTGTGTGTGTGTGTGTGTGTGTGCGCGCGCGCGTGCGTGTGTGTGTGTATATATATATATATATAATCATTTTTAACTACACATATTCTTATGTATATATATTCGTAATCCTTAATATATCATATAGACATTGTTTGATTTGGTTTAACAGTCAAATGATCATACAAACAAACACTTTCAAGTCTATTTTATAATATACCCAAATGAATATATAACAATCTGATTTAAAACAACTATTTAAATTTGTATTGCATATATACCCATCATAATAATATTCTAAATTTGAATAATGATTTTTGAATAACAAGAGAAGTATAAGACAAAGTTTAAAAAAGAAACCAACATCCATTATGGCCAACTCTATGGTTGTATCCTAACATCCTTAGGTTATCCTATTTTGAATTTGGGGTTTCATGAAGGCTAAAAATTCCATACAGATCCACATACGCCCTATTATTTCTATTAATTAAATAAAGAAACTAGTAACCAAATATATTTATAAAAACCCATTCAATATTTCACTCAAAAAATTAATTACAAAACCAACCTGGTAAATGTACAAATACCAAAGAAAGCCAAGCAAGTTCTTTCTTCTTGCAATTTTTTCACCTTTATCCTCCTTCTGTCTCTTCCTTTTTGTATGCTGTGAGCCACCCTATTCACAACCCTGATTCTTTTCTATCCCCATACTCACCTTCCACTTCTCCACCCTTTTTGGTAGATTAAACTCGCTAAACAATATGCATGCACACATAATTCAACCAACTTACAGTCTACCACCATGAAAATATAGTGAACCCCATGATTTTATCCCAAATAAATCTTAACTAAAGTCAAAGGATGATTAGTAAATTGAATCATCTCGATGCTTCTCTTTAATCCTTAAATAATCATATTATATTCTTTATAAAATCCACATGACAGTGATTTAAACAATCCATCATCGACCATCTAAATCACATAATCCCCATATTTTATTTCATGTAAAGAGTATCAAATAGTTGATATCTAATGTATTCCCATAAAATGACTAAATACAATAATGATTATATAACTTGAAAATTCAACTAGGTATTATTAGAGTATAGTTTAATGTTGAAATGCTATCCATAAAAAATGCATAGAAATTAAAATGATTTCCAAAAATCATTATATAATCAAAATCATCATATTCATTTATCAAATGTATATTATGAATAACAATCATTTAATCAAATAGATAATCAAATATAATATCTTTTAAGACACTGTTATTTTATCTTTCGACATTATAATATAATGTTGTAATAATAATCTTTAATTACTATTATCTAAATCTTATATATTGAGTAACAATTATGGAATCCTTCACAACATCATAATTTTTTACTATACAACCTTTCATTAATAAGGCAGTGAGATGAGTAAGCATAAAAAAATTCACTCATTTATCCAAACAAAATGAGATACTTAAGATTAGAAAAATAGTGAAATCACTCAAAAAATCAACATGATCATCATCAGTAATCAAGATTATACCATAAAGCATATTAACAATCATCTAAAGGAAAATTACACAAAACACGTTGTATTATATATATCAAATAATTAATTATGAAACATGATATACTAAGTGGTGTGTGCAAGGGTTTATAGATTCATTCTCTTTTATTCTTGAATGTCTCCATCTAGACCACCCTCTCTGATGATGCTCTCCATTACAATATGAGGTAATAATATATCTTGTATCCACTTCAAGACAATGAAGGTATTTAGCCTAGAACATCATTATATCCATAAAACAATGTGGTATAATAATCAAACATGATGACAATATACTGAATGTAAAACTACTACTAACTCATAACAAACTAATCATGTAAATTAAGCAACACAAACTATCACATAATCATCATATGTCATCAAGATTAATTAAATATTAGTTAATCAACTAATCAACCACAATAATCCATAGATCAAACAAGTTATTTAGCTTAGAGAGAAATCAGGATGTGACAAAAGCATAGATATATGTGGTATCACTCTATAATCAATTATAATGGTTACACTGATCCTTCTTTGAATTTTAAAACTTTTGAAAATATTTACAATGACTGGATTAAGATCAACACTTTTGTGGATACCAAATTTCTAGCTATATCCTTTTCTAGTGATGTCATAAATTAGTAAAACCAACTCATGTTTATTTCTATCTATAGATAAGAAGACTTAGTTAATCATTATTTCAATAATTTTAAACCAATAACCTTCCTTAAAATATCTTATCCCACTTCATTAATTGAACTCATGGGAACTATGAGATTGCCTAAGTTTTCATCAGGCATTGAAAGTCCTTAGCTAAAAAGTATTATCAAAAAATGTTAGAAGACAACCTTTTCCACTTTTATGAATAATTTTTGTCCAAAAATTTGGCACGTAGTCAGGGCTCTCTCTCCAAAATCATTGGAAGAATCCCTTGATCAATCTAAATAGATGAGTCAAGACTTCCTCATACTAAAAATTGATCCTTCCCAACCCAAATCTAGAACTCTTGTGCATATGAAGTATAAAAAAATGCTAAAAATGATGGTGTTTTGGATACATATAATTCCACAAGAGCCATCAAGGCCATTCTTCTAGGAATATACAAGGAAGTGAATCTTTCCAAACCTATAATAGGGAATCACTTCTAGCCTCCTTATTCCTCACAAGTTTATTATGTTATTGTTTATAATATTATTTATTTAGATGAGATTAAGAAGTGGATTCCCAAACCCTCACCTATAGAGTTGAATTTTTCTTTCTCTAATAGTCACTGGTATGATCCTAAAATTATTTTTGGTATCATGCAAATTGGGTACATTCCCATGAATCTTGAATAAAAATTAATAACCTTAATTTCAAAATTTTCAATGATCCTGACTTAGATCATGAAGTTACGATCCATGAGCATCAAAAAGCATATGACAAGATAAAAAAATCCCATGACTCCAAAGTCAAGTGAAAATCCCTTCACCAAGACAATTATTACTTTAATATATATTGAGATACACTTCCTAATCATAATATAAACTAACAAGATAATCCCAATAATCCTACTTCCACTAATGTTGTTGAAACCACAATCAATTCTCACTCTTCTACCAATGAATAAAACATGGCTATCATGGTTAACATGAAGTGTGTAATCTCTTATATGGATCCTTACCCTCATATGAATCATACTCCTTATCCTACTTACATAATAGTTTAGGACACCCTTTCATCTTGTTTCATAAATATTAAGTATGAGGCAATCATAACTTTTGTTGTTCCCACTACATCAGTTATCCTAATGTAGTTATATTCATTTACGACTATTCTAACTACATAAACCAACCTAATGCATTATTTTAGTCCTTTGTTTTATGTATAAATTGTATCAACCTATCTAATACAATCAACTAATCCAAGCCTAAAATTTACTACATCAACCAAATTGATACATGTGATTTATGTCTCTAGTTTTATTTTTACTACATCAGCCAACACAATGTAGTCACTTTTGTCACTTATTTTGCTGTTACTGTGTCAACTATCTTGATATAATCAAATTATCATGTTCCTATGCAACAAACTACATCATCTATCCAAATGTAGTCTACTCAACTTGAAACTACCATATTAGTTTATCTCAGACTTTATAGCTCCATTCTTAACCAATTTTAGTCTAGTTCATATCTTTCTTTAGATGAACTACTTTAGAATTATACACATTTTTATTAGTCTTATCTATTTCATATTATATTTTATGAATGAGATCTCACTGAAGAACGTTCCATGTTTGCTTCTAAAATTCCATCTCTTGAGTTTATGAAGAGTCATTTGCATCATCAAAACTGATTGACATAGATTTTATTTGACATGAAGATTCCTCAATGACTGCCTATGTAGAAAAGATATACCTTAACCAAGCCTAGGGATAGTGTCTTACAATAATATGAAGAAATTTCTATTCAATTTGATGAAAATTTAGATGCATCTCCTTCACTTAAGTTTCCCATTACTTCTATGATTCCTAATGAAATATTACTTTTTGTGAATGATCCACCCATTTTTGTTAGTGTCCAAGTTGGTGACAATTGAGTTTAAAGTTCCTTGATAGAGGAATGGTGTGCTTGAGTTCATAAAAACCTTGGATACTTCAAATGAAACCTTAAGTATACCCAAAGCATGTTTCAAGGCTATGATAAAATACAAATGCATCCTCTCAATTATGATTGGCTCCCTATCATAGCCCCCCACCCTATTAGAGTTAGAGTTAATGTCATGATCTTTAACTTTATATTATTTTATAACATTTTTCCTAGTCAAACCTGGACTCATCACATGAGGGAAGTTATTTCCTTTGCATGTTGGTGTGTCATGTTTCCCCATAAGGGTTGTATTTAAAAGATTCAAGGTGACACCAATGCTTGGAATTTTGAACAATCCCAAGAGTGGTGTATTTAAAATACCTATCCTTGAACCTTTTCATAATATCCCATTCTTAGATTTAATGCTTTAATCATCCCATAAATTCTAATTGAGGTTATAGTGAGATTGTAGTGAAATTTGGCCATCAAAATTTCACTATACCATTTTATTCATTTCTCATATCTTTTTATGTTGTCTTATTTTTTGTAGTATTTCAGGGGACCCCATAGCCTAATTGACAAGGAAACATGTTTGATTATACTACATGGAGTATATTATAGATTTGATATTATGGGATTGACAAGATATTAATTGATTTAGTTACATTATTAATTATTTTATAATTAATTAAATTCATTAAATGATTATATACATTTTCTAGTCATTTGATATATTAATTCTTTTTAAAATTAATGCGTGTAAATGCAAATTGAAAAGTTAATTTGAATATTGTAAATTTGCCTAAATAAAAATAAAAGCAAAAATGAGAGGCAAGTGTCTGATTTTTTATATTCTAAAGGGAAAGGAATGTATGAAATAGAAAAATCCATATTTTGTAGGGCTTCTTCTTTTTCAAAAGCCCTTAGAGAGAGTTAGCTATGACTTTTTGTGGATACATGTTTTTTTCTATATTGGAGAAATGAAATGCAAGAAAATAGGTAAGACTCTTTTGTTTTTTTTTAAGATTTTAATATCTTTATTTTTGAATTCTAAATTTCTATTTATAGATGAAGATTCCATTAAATTATGCATTTATTTGATTATGTAAAACTTGTGGTGTTTGCAAACTTTGTGTTGAAAACCCCATATATGAGATTTCTTGATGTCCATGAGTTTGAACATGTTTAATCCCAAGTAAACCTTGTACCAAGTGTGTGTAAGTAGTTTTGTGAGGAGACTTTCTACTTCCAGGCAAGTCTTTTGTTCCTAGAACCCCTATTAATTCTATGTTCATTTTTATGTGAGAGGAAGGATTTCAATTTATACTATTTATTCTTGAGTTATCATAATGGTTCTATGTGTTTATCCTACTATAGGTTTCTCGATTTTATCTCATTTTATTTATGTTTTGTTTCCTTTCATGCTTTTGGATGAAAATCACACAAAAAACCCAAATTGTTCATATCATATGAGGGAACTACCTCTCTCAAAAGAAGAGGAGACTCACCATTTCTATGGTGACTTCTCCAACCATTGGTGAATTAGTGCCACTTCTCATTGGGTGAGTGATAAAACAAAGAAATCCAAATAATGCCTAAATTTCTACCAAAATTTTTGGATTACTCCTCTAGGGATAAAAATATGTCTTTTGATTCCTAAAATTTAAAGTAAATTTTCCCTTGAAAGAGAAGATTGGAAACTCTATTGTAAAGAGGACTGGAAATGAGGGAACACAACCCATGATTTTATTTTTTTGATTTTTCTAGTGTCACCCATGGTATAATTTTTGTTGCAAGAATGAAAAAAATTTAGATGAAAAAAGAGTATGCATTATTTGGAAACATTGGGTGGTAAAAGGAATAAAAAATTAAAGATATAAATGTTTCAAATGACCCTAAATTAAGGACTGACTGGGTTTATGCAAGTGATGATACAATAAATAATATATTTATTATCATATTAGATTTCAAGGACAATCAAATCCTTAAAGTTTTTTATGATAATAAAAGAGCTCAATTTTTGAAAAACTTCTATGGAGCTAAACAAGTAAAAAGGAAAGAAAATTTCCTAATCTAAATCTCAGCCCAAGCAAAATATTGCATGGAAAATAAAAATTTAGCCACCTTTCAAGAGCATAAGATAAGTCACGAAGATAGTGGGATTCATATTAGTGAAGATAAAGTGTATTTTTTTAATTTTGATCTTGAGCATATAAAAATTTTTAAAGAGGAAAAAAGAAGCAATTTGGAAGAAATTTCCAACCATTTGGAGTGCGAAGAAATTTTAGGTCCAATCTCACATTTGGAGGTGCCTATGGGAGATTTGGCTCATCCACTCATGGTTGAATAATAAAAGAGAATCCAAGAGGTGAATATGTTGGAGGTTTGTACCATGTTATTCATCTTTTAGATTTCAAGTTAAACAAAATCCCTCTCATTCATGAACAAAATGAAAGTAATGTTTAATTTTTAATTGTGCATGATCAAGTGTTTAAATACATGTTTATTTTTCACCCCATGCCTCATGTCTTCCCATCGATGAAATCAAAAACATGCTATTGTCCTTAATTTTATATTTGTGTGTAATGACCTCACTTTGACAAATTTTATCCCATGAAGGCTCATACTTTCCCAACTAGTAAATGGCTGTTTTTAGTCATGTTTTATTTTATGTTCCTTTATATTTAGTTTCCCTTTTCACACAATTTTTTTGTGTGTTTATTTCCTCTTTAATTTTTATATTGTGTGTGTGTTGGTGTTTTAAAAAACCTATATTATTCATGGTAAGGGTTTTCCCCTTCTCCCCATTTCACTTCCTTGAGCTCATAAGGTGTTTGGTCATTTGTACCCTTTGCCAGAGATTTTTATTTTTTAGTGAAATAGTGGCAAAAATATTAGATACATTATTTATTTGGGAGCTAAAATTTTAGTGTGAATTACATGAAGGTGTGCATAATTTCCAAGAGCCACAAAATGTTCACTCTCTTTTGCTAAATAATGGAAACTAAAGTTACATAATCTAATGTTGAATCATGTCTTTATTTTGGGTTCAACAAGAGGATTTGTGTGAACAACTTGGTTTTAATTTGATAGATTTTTTAATTATGATCTTGCTATAGATTTTTATTTTGGAATTGGAATGAGTAAAATGTGGTTTAGTTAGTCAATAATATGAAATATGTGTGGTTATTATTTTTCATAAAACACTACCCAACTAAGCATTTGATTTAGCTCAATTAATCCTTAATAAGGAACTTCATTCATATTTTAACTCAATGTTAGTCATGTAAACATGATTATGGCCTTCCTCCTATAATAATCAAGTTTTTGGTTTTGAGACTTGATATTTATGTTAAAAAATGATTGATAGTGATTTTGGGATCTATGGTATGAGGTTATGAAATAACTCACTAAATATTGGACCTTCAACTTGAAAATATTAAATATTCATGAACTTCAATGGGTGATCCAAAATTTTTGTATTTGAGATGTTTTATGACTTCTAACAAAACACAAATCATATGATAATGTGTATTTATCTCCATCAGGTATTTAGCCTAAAAATATGGTCTAAGAGGTTATTCAATAAGTGACATGATTTATACCATGAAAATACATGTTTCTTATTGAAAAGGAGTTAAGAAGTAATTGGAAATGTTCACAAAATTAGAGAAATATAGATTTATATTTTCATTAGTAAATGTTAATATCCTACTTTAGAAATCCTAGCTTTTGTCTTCCCTAATTATATTTTTTTTTCACTAGGTCATCATTTTGCATTAAAATTTTCATATTTTGGGTTCTCAATATGGTAAAAAAGCATCAAATTTTCAAAATATTCAATTCAAGAAAATGTGTAACTTGTAGGTGGTCATAAATCTACATTTGCCCACTTAACTATTAGGTTTGGGATACATTAGTCATTCAAGATTCCTTCCCTAGGAATTCATTGCTCCAATTGACTACCATGGAAAGACTATGATAGTGAAGGAGAAAATATGAATAACATTTCATTGTAATTGTGATGAGGGGGTTTCTCTCATCTCATTATTTATGTAGTCATTGGATTATGTTTGTTATGCACATTGGATCTCTAGCTCACTACAACCATATGATACACATGGTTACAATCATAAAATAGATTTTCACAAGCCATGGGAAGATTAATCATTTTGAGATTCTCAATCCCTATATGATAGTGAGTCAACATATTGATCTCTATTATTTCCATTATTTCATTAAATTGGTGATATTTAGTGGTAAAATAACTTTGTTTTTTAATCTATATTTTTAAATGAATTTGATGACTACTAAGACCATTGAGGCTCAATTTTTGAGTTAATTATTGATGATATAGAGAAAGTGAACCTATGGATAATTATCCAAGTTTTAAACAAATGCAAGCAAAGGTAATCATGTTTGTATTGAATTAAAAAATTACAAAATCAATTAAAAAATAATGAAAGAGTAGAGAAAATGGGATGAAGATTTGAAATGATAGGGAACCAAATTTTAGTTGCTAGGTGTAATAAATAATTACATAACATTGCCAAGCATACTCCAACCTAATGACAAGTAAAATTGAGTGAGTATTATTTAAATATATTTTTTTAAATAGTTCACGTGACAATTATATGGGTCAATGGTCATGGTGAACTGGGCACTTAATTTCATTAAAAAAATTTGTCAAATAATTTTTAGTGGACTATAGGCCACCTATGGGTAAAATAAAAAAGGTAAATGTAATCATCAGGTGTAAATATGATCCCAAAACCTTTGTTATCACCCTCTCATCTCATCTGAGATTGATGAACAGGTGTAAAATTGCAAATTTATATGAGTTATTTTCTCAAGTGTTTTGTAGGTCCCCAAATGCTTGAATTTATTTGGTGCATTCAGTTAAGTAGTTCATGTGTCCTAAAATTATCTCTCTCCTTCACATGTCAAAAGATAAAATAATGAATTATTGAAATATATAGTGTCTCCAATAATAATTTAGAGAAAATAAATAATTCAATAACTAGAATAAAAAACTTGATTAAATATTCACAAAGCAAAAATGATTCTTCAAATATTGAATATGGATAAGACATCCATTGCAATGGAGATAAGCAAATATTACCAGCATCAAGTGGTAACAAGTCAAATAAAAACATAAGTAGCCAAAATTGTAGTGATATCATTGATAGTGAGGGTCATGGCATGGAATGACAAGAGGTGGACTAGAGTATAAATGAGGACCACTTACTTGAGGTCGAGGAGCTACTAGAACTATATCATATATTAATAGGCAATGATTGTCCTAGAAAAAGTTCTTTTAAATGTAAAAAAGGTTGAACATTATCCTATTAATATGGGTGTTCTATTTTTGTTCATGAAAAATATATGCATTCACGTGTATCTATTTCATCTAGGGAAAGTGTGATTTTTTCTCAATCTATCCTTAATAAAATCACTTGAATCCAAAGAGAGGTTACTTGCATTCATGGATATTAAAACTATCCAAGGTAATGGGTAGAAGTCACATGATCGATGATGACCATGATTTATATTTAGAAATATAGATGTTATCTCAACTAAATCCAAGTCCTATTTCCTTCCAATCAACATGGTTTAGGCTCAATTTCATTACGCACTGGATTTATAAATCCACAAAGCATTATGAAGATGAAGATAACTATCAAATATTTGAGGCAAGGAGATTTATGCTATGTATAAGTATGAAGAGTGCACAAAGGTAAATTTCATCAAGGTAAAATGCCACCAGTCATGATATATATGTATGTAAAAGTTTGATTCAAGATAATGAATAAGCAAGACACTGAGATCAATAAAGTAAGATAAGGAGGTTCTTCCAAAACTTAGCTGAGTCATACATAGTTTTGACATTTTATTTTAAAATACATAGGAATATTCATAGAACATTTATGAAAATTCACAAAAATTATCTTGGGAGATGAATACAATAGGGTGTTCGAAAGGCATAGATATAATTTTCAAGCTTCGATTTGTCTCAACAACTCATTCATTTCCATATGATTGGGATAAGTGAACTCATTTTTAGTTGGCTAAATCATGGCATGAACAAAATGGTATTTGGATTAGGTTGGAAAAATAAAAAATTACTGATATTTTCTAGAGTTTTCTTACATTCTACCTCAAAATGGGGTCCCATAGTTAGATTTAGCTATTGGAGTGAAATTTAGCCATCCAATTTCATTAAACCATTTTATTCATTTCTTATCATGTTTGTATATTATCTTATTTTTCATAGTATTTCATGGGACTCCATAGTCCAATGGATAAGGAAACATGTTTAATTATCCCACATGGAGTGCATTACAAATTTGATATTATGGGATTAACAAGAAATTAAGTGATTTAAATATTTATTAATTATTTTATAATTAATTAACATTATTTAAAGTCATTAAATGAATATACTCATTTTTTGAGTCATTTGATAGATTAATTATTTTTAGAATTAATGTGTGTAAATGCAAATACAAATATTCATTTGAATATTGTAAATTTTCCTAAATAAAAAGAAAAGCAAAAAAGAGAGAAAAGTGAATGAATTTTCATATTCTAAAGGGAAAAGGTTGTCAAAAGACAAAAAATCTAGATTTTGTAAGGATTATTTTTCACAAGCTATTAGAGAGAAATAGATGGTTTTTTTTTGTGGATCTAGATTGGAGTAATGAAATGCAAGCAATCAGGTGAGACTCTTTTAGAGTTTTTGTAGATTTTAATATCCTTGTTTATGAATTTTTAATTTTTGAAAGGAAAGATAATCATATTTTTCCAAGCCACAAGGATTAATGGTATTAGTAGAACATCACATTCATAAAAATAATAATTTAAAAGTAATTTGATAATATAAACCTATAGATAGATATGAAAAAATAAGAGCAAAAATATCATATGTTATATCTCCAAAGCTTGTCAAATACAATGAATGGGCCCTGCATATATAGGCAAGGAAGATCAATCCTAACTAAGTGATCAATGTTAACTAATAGATAAAGCTAAGTCATTACACATAACTAAGAGATCAAACCAAGACTAATATATAAATATCCTTAAAGGATATAAATAACAAGAAAAGATCCCCATAATATATAAAATATAAATATGTAATATATCATATTATCTAAAATAAGATAAATGAAATATCCAAACATAAGTGGGTGGGAATAACTAAATAATTGTAAAATTAAAACATGTAGGTGAACATGAGCTAAGCTAAATAACCTACTCTAACACTCAGCTCAAGTGAATCTAGGTGGAAAAAATAAATTGGCATATCCATAATCTGAGTCCTATCAATAAGGCCTGATCAGATACTTATGCATAATATATCCATAAAGAAATTAAGAAATAAGACATCCTCATAAACAACCCCAAGGATAGTTTTTAAACCCCAATCATTCCATGAAAATTAAGGTATTGAGGTGATGAAAAATGCTTCTTTAAGATGTTAACAACCCAATTCTGAGTTATAATGTACTCCAATCAAATAACTCCATCCTGAATGTGATGATAAATGAAGTGCATGTGAATCTCAATGTTTGGTCCATTGGTGTTGAACAAGGTTATGATAAATTTTAATTGCACTTTGGTTGTCACAATAAAGTACAATAGGTGAATCTTAGATTAAGCCAATCTCTATCAATAACCGATGAATGTAAAGAACCTATTGATTCATTGTGACCACAACCATGTACTTTGCCTCTGTAGATGAAAGTGAAATAGATTTTTTCTCCTTAAAATCACAAGAAAATAGAGAATAAAAAAGAAAAAAAAGTTATCTAAAAGTGGAACACCTGTCACCAATAAAACCTACCCAATCAGAATTAGTATATCCAACCAACTGAGTAGAACCTTTGGTGTAGTGTAATCCAAAGTGTGAATTACCCTAAAAATGTTGTAAAATAATTTTAGTGGCCTTATAATAAATATTATGAGAATCATGTGAAATCCAAGATAAAATACCTACTAAAAAAGAAATATTAGAGCAAGTATGGGTCAAATACATGAGACTACCAACCAATTTCCTATATAATGTGTAACATCCCCACTAAGATCTACTTAGAATAACATAACTTTTTTTTTAAAAATTTAATCAATGTATTATTTCATTATATTTCACCATGAGAATCTAATTAGTGATATAAATAAAACTTTTTAAGTATTTTAATAATAAAATAATCATGTAACATCTATTTATCATTGATCACTATCATCAGGTGAAAATAAACATAACTAGATATAGAATTTAATTATAGATTTCCATCCATGGTTGGTATAAACATACAAACACTATTGCCAATGTAAAATATGTAAATAATTATATTTCATTAGATATAATTTTCAATAATAATAAATAAAATATAAAATATAAGATCTAAGATAGATGACTGCATGGAGCTTGAGTTCCCAGACTCTAGTATCTATGGCCATCTCAAGTGTAGTATCTAAAAAAAATTTGATATGAGGAGGGAGAGCATCATCTGAGTAATTTTCCACCAAAACCATAGACCATCTATCCCTAAAAAAATCCCCCATCAGGGAATGGACATCCCTTCATGGATGAGTAGATAATGATGGTGTAGGAATCTAGAGAGCCCAGATAGTACCTGTGTATTGTATGATTTCTATAAAACATGCAGTATACCATAAATAAATATTTTATAACATGATATCAAACAAACATGTAAATCATACATATGAAATGATTATGTCTAATTGAAAATATTTTGGCCAAAGTTTTTAATAGTTATTGATCTCTAAGATCTGATCCAAAAATACAAGTTATAAAAACTTTTACAGTCTACTTGGATTAAAATAAAACATAATATTTAATTTCCAATTTCCATTTTAATAAATATAAAAAAAAAAATTATAATACTTCCATAATTTAATAAAATAAATTGAAAGGATTTTTGAGCACAGAGAGGAAATTAAAAAAATAACATAGAAGATTTGTTTATGGGGTTCACCAAATGGCTACATCTCCGGGTCCACTCTATGAGTGTTATGATCTTATTAAAAACTCTTCGAGAATGATTAAAAAAATATATTTGAATAAAAATAAAACATTTTCATACTAGATATCTATTTATGTAACACAAAATAAATCTTTGTAATCTACCAGAGGTTCCTACTACCTCTGTAACCTAGATATCTCTATTTTTAAAAATTCCTCTATTCAAATCCACTTCTTCTCTACCAAAATCCTTACAACCCCTATAAAATCAGCTGTAGTTATATATATTTCTCAATGCTACTTGATGTTGGCTGGGAACTAATAATTTTCATGAATTGGATTTTTTCTTGTTTTAATAGCATGGCATTGGATTTCTAGTCTTTTCCTAACCTTCACATATTGACTAAGAATAAAGATTCCTTTATCTATAATCTAATAACCTAAGGTTTTTTAACCCCATAATATATAATTTCCCACTATTTTCTAGTTCTATTTTAGATATACAATCTCATACATATGTGTAATGGTAGAAGCCCACATTGAGTTGGTGTGGAGGTTGGTGTAGATCATAGAGCGTGGAAGTTGTTATTAAAAGACATTATCCCTAAAATATTTATTTAAAGAGTCTATGCCATAATGAATAACTAATATGTGCCTAAAATGGTGTGAATTTCAATGCCTGGTCATTAATGATTGGTGCTAATAATAACAATGTAACACATCAAGTAAAGATAAGAAAATGGAGTTGCCCATACACCATGTTATAGTATGGCATTAATATTATGTGAAGGTAGCTGAAGTACAATGAAAATATCATCCAATTCCATAATAGTCTCATGCCATAATTCCAATTCTTCAATAATCATCAAAGCATGTTAGATGTTACGTGGTAGTGGTTGCATTATGTTTTATTCAATTATAAACTAAATGCTATTGATAGCCATGAAAACACTGCTACCAAGGTGGAGTTCAATGCCACATCTCATAATAGAATCCAATGCCACTATGTAAATGCCAATATAATAAATACCTGCATTTCAATATTGGTGATAAGAATAAAATTCAATGCCATTATAATGATATATCCACATGAAAATGTTTTAATAAAGATTAAAATGCATGCCTCCATTAAAATAAGAAAAGTGTATGGATTTGTACAATAATGGGATTTTTTAAATAAAATAATAAAATATCTTTCAAGGGAAATATATTAAAATATATTTATTAATAAATAATAATATATTAAAATTTATTTATTAAAAAATAATAAATATATTGGTTATAATTTTAACAAAATTAATTAATAATACTATGGGTAGAGGTGTGGCATTATTGGACAGATAATGCCACATCTACCTCCATAACAATAATAATTAATTATAATAAAGAGATAATATTTTTAATCTCCTTATATGTTTTCCATTTTATCCCAGTACTTAATTAATCAGAATCTCAATGGGAAATCCCTTGGATCATTCCTCCCCATTGAGAGCTTTGGACCTTCAAAAGTTGATTTAATTATCAACCAAGTGAGGGTATTTTTCCCTCACTTTTTTGATTTCCATCCATTTTGCCTTATTTGGATGCAATCTTTCAAACCAACATGAAGATATTCTATATCACCCCTTCGTGTAGTTATGGTTTCTTGTCAATAATAACATATTCCTCCAACTCATGAAGAGATTCAAGAGCAAAATAATCAACATTAGGAACTTGAATACCCTCGTCTTGATCCATGATCATGAGAGGTTCATATAATTTCAATTTTTCCACATTAACCACTAAATAAATCTGTATATAAGAAGGCAAATCCAATTGGAAAGCATTTGCACCAATCTTTTCCAAAATTCTAAAAGGACCATACCTAATTGGTTTTAATTTTCTACCTTTAGTCTTTCTTGGCTGATGTGAACCCAAACCTGATCATACAATTTGAATTGATGATCACCTATATGTTTGTCATGCCTAGCCTTATATTTATCTTGGATCTTATCTAATTATTGTTGAACAAATTTTTGAATCATTTGAATTCTCTGAATGAACTATTTAGCCTTCTCAGCATCACTATTTTCATTCACCACTAAGTTAGATTCTTTTTTAAAAGAGAAGTTCAAAGGAGACATAGGAAAATAACCAAAACACATCTCAAAAGGAGAATTTAAAGTAGAAGAATATAAATCATAGTTATTATAATGTTAAACATAATATAAATGTTCATCCCATAATTTAGGGTCTTTACCGTAATAGCCCTTGAGTAAATGTACCACTATTTATTTGCCCATTGGTTTGCAAATGAAAGGCCATGCTTTTATTTATCTTATTATACATCAATTCCCATAAAGCTAACCAAAACTCACTAATAAATTAAGCATCATGATTAGATATAATAGAAGTAGGTATTCCGAAATGGATCCAAACATTCTTAAAAAATAAATGTGCAATATCCTCACTTGTAACCTATTTAGTACAAGGAACCAAAATACATATTTTGTTGAACCTATCCAAAACCACATATAGATAATCATGTTTTTTTCATGACATAGGTAAACCTCATAAAAAATCCATAGAAATACTTTCCCAAGGACTGTTAGGAACAAGAAGAGGTGTATACAATCCTAACTTCTAATTGCTAGGTTTACTTGTGGAATAAAGAATAAAACCTTTAATATATTTAGATACATTTTATATCATACAGGTCCAATAGAAATATCTTTGTAACTGTGCAACTATTTTACCAATGTAAAAATGACTTGAAACAAGATAAGTGTGATCTTCTCTAATCATGTGAACTCTTTCATCTTGTGGAATACAAATTTTTCCATGATGATATAACATTCCATTATGCACATGATAGTCAAACGCTTCTACTGATTTACCATTTATCAAGTCTTCATAAACATCCTTAAAATCAACATCTATAGAATATTATTCCTTATAACTTTCATTAACAAAAAGACTATGCTAAAAAATAATAGATGCTACAATAGGAGGTCTAGAAAGCATATATGTAACCTTATTATGTGTTCCCTTTTTATACCTTATAACATGATGGAACTACTACAAAATTCCCATCCATTAGAAGTGTCATGATTGTTGTATCTTGGATTGTGATTGAAGTATTACAAAAGCTAATGATCTATATGGATGATTGTCTCTTTTCTCATCAAATAGTTTTTCCACTTAAAGTTTGCCAATCCATAGTAGATTTTTGCATATAAGCCAAAGTATAAAATTGTTTTCTTAGTTTAGAAATAAAATCATTCTAGTAGGAGATTATATTACCATGTTTCTTGAGATCCTCCTAAATCTTACACTCTCACCAGATGAGTGTTGTGACACTCATACAAATAGTAGATAACTAAATTTTGTCTTCCTCATTAAGAATATTTTGAATTTTACAATATATATCAACCTATTTGACCTAGTTATCCTATTTTTTTTTCACTTAGCTCACCATTATAAACTAAAAAATCAAATTTAACATATAATTTCAAGTGTGGGATAGTTTTACCATCTACAGAGGAGAAGGCTTTCTTGGAAGGTAAAAGAGGAACTTCTACTCTTTCATCTTTATCTTCCTTTACTTTATCCTTCCTACATTACTCATACATATCCTCCACCATATTTTTCATGTTGAAGAAAGCACACTGAAATTATGCCTTAGACTTATCTGCTCCCATACTTGAATGTTGGGTTGCTCATCTTGTACTAATTTTAGGATCAAACTCTATAAGTTCCCCTTCACCAAGTGTTGATTGAGACATGGTTAACATATAAGAATATTGAAATTACCATATAATGTGTTAAATTTCCTTGATCACAAGATTTGATACCAAACTAATTCAAAAATCCAAGTTATAAAAACTTTTAGAACCTACTTGGATTGAAATAAAATGAAATATTTAATTTCTAATTTACCTTTTAATAAATCCAAAAAAAATTATTTATAAAACTTATATAATTTAATAAAAGAAATTGAAAGGATTTCTAATCATAAAGAGGAAATTAAAAAATAATAATATAGAATATTTGTTTACAGGGTTCACCATATGGCTATGTCCCCAGGTCCAATTTATGAGTATTTATATCTTATTAAAAGCTCTTCATGAATGATTAAAAAATATTTTTGAGTAAAAATAATACACTTCTCTAATAGATATCTATCTATGTAAAACAAAATAAACCTTTGTAATATACTAAAGGTTCTTGCTGCCTATGTAAC